>JAJMRV010000013.1:0-332310 GCA_030578435.1 Scheffersomyces lignicola | reverse complement strand
ATCTTGATAAGCATTCCATAATTGCTGATTGGTGGTGTATTCTAGACGTATAGGTTCTTTTTTGACCAACAAGTTGGTCGCTTGCCTGGCGGTAAGCAATTCGCAGATTCTTTCCATTACTTGTGGGAAATAAATTAGTCTCCACTTGATTCTGGAAGATAAGCAATAATAGATTTGGCTGATTCTGAGAATATATATAATTGATAGTGTTGGTAGAAAAAGTTTAAGGAAGGAATTATTTCGTTAGGGAAGGAATTAAGCGTCTCAAAATTACTGCAAAAAATATCTTTTTTATTGATACATACTAGCGAGCTCTCCTGGCGCTAATCAGACATGTGTTCCACGCCCTTCTTGAGACAGCCTATGATTGGTATCAAACGGCACATTACAGACATAGGAGATTACCAGTCTGAATTTATAAACGCCACCTTGTCCTGGATAAATCAGCTTCCTTCCTGTAGCCAGATCTCAATATTTAGTATCACTCAGCCTATTGTAATGGTCAAGTTATTTCGGCTATTGTTTGTGGAAGACCAATTGAAGGGAATTGTTGTAGCGGGAATAGAGTACGACGACAAAAAAGCTTTTGATGTTGCATTAAACGCATCCAAAGCCGTGGTGGTGCAGGTGTGCTATCTCCAGCAGGTGGTGGAAAATCATGTACTCAAGTATACTCTGGCGGCTTCTTCGGGTGAACTTGGTAGGAGCCCACAACTCCCCTTACCGTTGAACTCTATAAACTGGACCCGGCTCTGCATTTTAGAGGATAGAGCCGAGCTCTACAAGTTTTGCCAGCTTATCTTTTACATTGGACTATACACGTCGCAGTACTCTGGAATTAGCCGGTCATATATCCGGTTTCTAAATACAAAACACCAGCTACTACTAGAAAGTTATTTGAAGACACTCACGCAGACTGAAACTGAAAATGATAACGACAAAGACGAGTTTATCAATTTACTGGGAATGAGACTGTTCAATCTCAAGCGACGAATTTCTTCCAACACAACAGGACCAGATCGGGATGATCCAATGAACATTGACAACTACAAGGTGTTAGAGTGGGAAAATAAGATTCTTGAGCTGGTATGCAAGAAGTTAGTGGACAACTATTATAGTCAGACCAGTTAAGTGGTATGCAGATGCCCTTTATATTATCATTCTACATACAAAGTTCACTTGAATCTGGCCAAAGCAGGTCCCAATAAGTCCTTTTCTTCTGGGATGCCTCTGTCCTGTCTGAACTTCTTCAGTCTTTGTTCTTTTTCGAGCTTCAAGTTTCTCTCTATTCTCATTTTCCTCTGATCTATGACGTTCTGGGTCTTTTTTCTCAAATGCTTTCTCAACTTGGAGTTGGCACCCTTGACCTCAGGTCGTATTTCCATTTTATCCTGTTTATCAGCATCTTCTTGTAATTCGCTGATCTGTCCTGGCTTCAACCGTATACTACTTGCTCTCTTATCCACCGTACCTATGACATTTGGATCAAGTGATATAGTGTCAGGTGACAATTTATTCATCAACGATCTCACTTCACTCTGTTGTCTCTGTTTGACTGACTCGTATGGGTTCAACTCCAATGCATCGTAGTTGGCCTCACCAGCTCCTGGAATAACCAATGAACTGAACCCTTTGCTGTGACCCACCCCTAATATATCTTCAAACGGTACAAACTTAGACCGCTCTATTTTGGAGGAGGGAATCAAATGATTCATATATGGTTCTGATTGTTTCAGTTTGAATGTATCTTTCCAGACAGTTACATGTGGTCCCCAACTCACACTTATCAAACCAGTATCGGAGATGTCGAGCGATTTTGCGGGCGTAGGAGTATAGTAACTGTCTACCTCTTTAAACTTTCTCAAGTCCCAAATCTTCATGGATTTGTCCGCTCCAGAAACTACCATGTATTTACCCTCTCTGTCTATTGCCAAATCGGTCACAGGACCACGGGCTGATAACACCTTGACAAGAGGAGTAGACATGTTGGGGGCCCACAACGAGACAGTACCATTGGAGTGACCCAAATGCATGACAGCATTCCACGGGTTCTGTTTCAATGCCTGAGTAGGACCCAATTTGGTCCTCAATTCCGAAACTAGTTGTCCGGTGGATACATCATGGTACTTGAGGAAACCGGTATTTCCGGCTGTAGCCAAGAGAAAATGGTAAGGCAAAAAGTCTAGCAACGTACTGTCAACATGCAGTTTCAATCTGTGCAATTCTGTACCTTGATTATCGTATATGAAGGTGTATTTCTTCTGGGCCACTGCGAAATACTGGTTATTATGCAAATACTTGACTGCATGAACCGTTTCGTTGAGAAATAGCTCGCAGTTCATGGCTCCCTTACGCCAGTCGATAGATGCCACATGACCCTTAACTCCTCCCAATAGCAAATCTCTCCCATTTCTGCTGTAATCTATTTGGTAAGGCCCAAAAGTGGGCAAGCTCAACTCAAACTTCTTGTTGACCGTCTGCTCATCTAGCACCTCTTCTATATCCTGTTGCTTAAATTTGAAGGTTCTCTCCATGGGAGAGTCGGCCTCCAAGAAACCAGCCTCTTCCGTGAGCAAAAGATCAGTTCCTGCTGCTGATCTGACTGCATCTCTGTACTGAGAATCAATCTTTTTTAAGTTGGCATTAAGCTTTTTGTCTTTGGAATACTTTCCTTTCTTTTTCTTAGCTATGGCACTGGCGCTTCGTTCATACTTGTCGCTGCCAGGCCTTTCAGAACCGTATTTGGAAGCAGGTGCCATTGTATGCTGTAGATTTTATGCTTGTCTGCTGCTGCACATTCAAATTCGTACTCAATAATTTTTTTGTGATGGTCTTCGTGAAAAATTACATTTTCCTGCATACAGTGCTCACGTGAAAAATACCACTTACATCAACCGATGGTTTAGAATGATGGTGCTACTTCAGCGCTAGCACGCAATTGAAGATAAACGTGCTGACTGTACGGAATTTTTAACAGCTGCTTGCAGTATATTGGTAATTATATTAACAGCTGTGTAGTGCCAGTTCATACACTAATACTGCATTGGATTTTTATTGGCCATGTATTCGCTTGCCAGAACTGCTAGAACAAGTGGTTTCAGAACCGCCCAACTTGGTAACAGATTGATACATTCTGGTAAATTAAATGCTAAAAAGGCAACTTTGAAGTCTAGCATCATTCCTGGTCCCATCACTTTTGCGGTGGGTTTGGTCGGTTTGGCTGTGGGAGGGTACTACTATTTGGATGCCAGATCGGCCTTGCACGAATACATTATCTGTCCCTTGATTAGAGCCACGACCTCCGCTGAACAGGGTCACAAGCTAGGTATTTTCTTTATGAAGTACAACTTGACTCCCAGATTGCTCGACGATGATATCAACAATCCAGATGACATTTTGGGCGTGGACGTGTTTGGTACCCATTTGAGAAGTCCCATCGGATTAGCTGCTGGCTTGGATAAAGACGGTGAAGCCATTGAGGCTTTGTTCAACAGCGGATTCTCGTACGTGGAAATTGGATCTATAACTCCATTGGCACAACCAGGTAACCCTCAGCCCCGGTTCTTTAGATTGCCCCGGGACGATGCTGTGATCAACAGATACGGGTTCAATTCTTCAGGCCACTTCAACGTGATCTCCAACTTGAAGTTGAGATTCAACCGATTGATTGAGTCGATATCTAACCCCTATTCTATGGCGTTTAGAGAAGGTAAATTGTTGGGTATCAACTTGGGAAAAAACAAGCTTGGCGATGAGATCGAAGATTACGTGGCAGGAGTGGAGAGAATGAGCCCCTACGCCGATGTTCTTATCATTAACGTTTCTTCTCCTAACACGCCTGGTTTGAGAGATTTGCAGCTGGAACTGAAATTGACTAACTTGTTGTCTACTGTGGTGGGTAAGAGAAGGACCAACTTATTGGGCAAATTGCCTCCTATTTTGGTGAAAGTGGCGCCAGACTTGACCGAGCCAGAGTTAGAGTCCATTGCCAACAGTGCCAAGCAGGCTAAGGTTGATGGTATTATCATCTCCAACACCACTATCCAAAGACCCACCGACAAGTTGTTGACTACCGACGCCCAGCTTATCAGCCAAACAGGCGGGCTTTCTGGCAAGCCATTAAAGCCATACTCGCTCAAAGCCTTGAGAACATTGAGGAAATACACCAAGGACTCCAACTTGGTGTTGATTGGGTGTGGTGGTATTTCCAACGGGAAAGATGCCCTCGAGTTTGGAAAGGCTGGTGCCACCTTCATCCAATTGTACACTGCCTTTGCCTACAAGGGACCAGGCTTGCCGGGCAAGATCAGAGACGAGTTGGTCGACTTGTTGAAGCACGAAGGTAAGACCTGGAAGGACATTATCGGCCAAGACGATCAGTAGGGGTGCCCTATGTCGTCACGTGAGGAAATACACGTGACATTCGCGTTTTGGGGTGTGCACGAGAAAAACTAAAATCAGACTTGTATAAACAACAAATAAACAAATGCTCCTACAACGTAAACACAAGACGTGTATACTGTGCGACCAACAGGTACCAGGGCCGAATAGATAACAACATGTCGTCGTCGCGTCCCGTGACGCCCAATCTGAGGCGCAGCAGTGGCATAAATAGTGGTGGGTACCGCCGACATCTGCACCGGTCGCTGGGAGTGTATTTGCTAGCACAATCACCCAAGGTGCACTACCCCATTGATCCTGACCAGCTCCCACTCGAGAGCACCCAGAACACAGAGAAATTCGAACGGTTGAGCGATAGCTTGGAAGAGCTCGATGCCAACATCACGGATTTGCAGCTGATTCACGACGCGATTCTGACCCAATTTAACGAATCGTTCGCCAGCTTTTTGTACGGCTTGAGCATCACCATGTGGTGTGTGGACTTCCCAGGATGCCCCACCGCCGAAAACTGGGCCAAGTTGCAGTCCAGGAAGGAGTTGGAGGTGCGACTTGCTGGTCTAGAGCAGAAAATAAGACAGTCCCAGCAAAAAAACGCCGAGTTGAAGCAGAAACTCAGCGAGTCAACCGCCAGAAAGTCGTTCACCAAACCGAGCCAGGCCCAGGAGGACTCGTATTCCACCAACGACGGCTCGTTTGTGTCATATCCACACAAACCTGGACCCGTCAACATAGCGCGGCTGACGAGAATACCGCAACCGGTGACCAAAACTCCCACACGAGAAGTTACTGTATCCGGCGGGCGCAGAGTCGGGCCCAACTTGAACCAGCCGCCCCGCTATCTCAAGGGCTTGTTTGATAGTAGCAATACGAAGATACCGCCACCAAGTAGCGGTGCTTCCGCCAGATCCAAGCCGGCGTTGGATACGGTGCCCAAAAGAAACCGGGTGCATCTGTCACGTGCTGGGCCCAACCGTATAGCAAAGCGGTAGATAGTAGGGCCACACAGGGCGCTGTGTGGCTGGTGTACGCTTCTTTTTATACCCTGTAATATATACTCGATTCAGTACTAGCGGAAACGGAAATGCCACTGGGGTTACTGCCCTACACTTGAGCCTTATTTATTTGCCATACATTATCATTAACCTGGGGTCACTCGCACTACCACTCTATAAACACTATACTTATACGCACTAATCTTGCTCCGTCAATCGCACCAACAACTCGTACTTGACCTGCTGCACGGATTTCTCCTGCTGGCTGGCGATCACGAGCAAGTAATCCTTGTTTTCCATAGAATTGATGATGGTCTGCAGCCGTAGCTGTTGCTGGTAATTGAGAGGCGTTCCATTGTTGACCTTCTCGTCGTCCACGAGTAGCGGATGTGTCATGGTGGTGTCCTCCATCGCTACCCAGTGTTATGCTAACTACGACTATTTGTAATGAATCAGTAGGATTGTGGATTGGCCAATAAATTAGTGAGTACATTTTTCCGGTGCGCAGTATCACTGTCTGGTGTCTGGCCAGACTTTTAGGCACTACGACTTAACCCAAACCAGAAAGAATTACACCTTCTTTCCTGCTGTTTTATATTCCAATCTAGACATCACATACTATGGTGGGTAATTTACATGTATTCAATTTCCACTCTGCAAACAGGTTGCGGAGGTCCACTATTTTAATTGTAGCATATAATCAAGGAAGGCGGGCAGTCTTGATTTCGCAAGTAGGGTGAATTTCTTTCATAGAGTGCTTGTAATAATGGTATATAACTATACGACCAATTTAGAGGAACAGAATGACTATAGATAAGGCCTTTCTGACTAATGTGCCTCAATTCATTATGCACGCACCAAACTCACAATCTGTCATTTTTTGCAGCACATGTTTGCAGACAGTCCGACAAATAATAACTGACAGTGCTTCAACTAACGTTTCCAATAAGGATATCGTCGACTGAATTACCACCTTGTAGTATTTCAACTATCGTATTTCAGTTAACTGGTGAAATTTCATTATCTAATGCACGCTCAATATGGAGAATAGGTAAGATGTTTGGTTGGAGAGCAGGTATCTTGTCTCCCATTGAGTCATTCGCCTCTATTCTACATCGTTATATTTAGTCAATGCACTTTTTATTTACATGTCTATCGTAAGTCATTACTCTCATCTCCTATTCTTTTTGTGCAGCCGCCTGATTCGCGTCTTGCCTACTTCCTGTTGCTCGTTCCCGAGTTTCCGTATTGAGTCCAATATAGCGTCCATAGGAGTTTTAGCCACCTCTTTCTGCCCAATCTGCTGTTTACCGAGGCTCACATGATCATTTATCATATTTCTGAAATCTTCGATAGCCGACGTGACAAAATTTCCATTGACAGCTCTGGGCTCATTGGCTAACGAACCAATCACCTCGACCAACCATTTGTAGCCTTTGAATGGATCGTTAATGCTGATCAACCGCCAATACCTGTCAAAATACAGCACTAACTTGGACTTGATCTTGTCATCACTCAATGAACTGTATGTGTTTGCATTAGCCATAAGCGCCATGATATAGTTCTCATCCTTAATCCGGGAATATAGTTGGGATTTAAAAGCTACAACAATCTTGAACTGCTCGAGTTTGAAATCGTTCTCGATAAAATTTTTAAGCAAGAACTCATCATTTAATGTCCCATAGTCAAACTTCTGTAAATTAGATGTTTGGTTCTTTGCCCTTTTGCCCAACCCTGATTGCCAATACTGATCCTCCAATTTTTCCTTTCGATTCTGTTTCTTACCAGAAGATGAATTCCATTGCTTCCTTCTATTCAACATTAGTACGGGATCCAGGTATTCGGGTTTAAGCTCACCATCCTCTGTCAACTTGGTGTCTATAATCTTAAGTAGAATTCTCTTCAACATTATATCAAACACTAAACTTCCTTCCAACTCAAAGAGCCTTATCAAATTCAAGAGCTGAGACGTTTCTGTGATTTTTAGTCCCTTTTTCATTTGCTGGATTGAGATCAATCTCCATAGAACTCGCTCTTCCAGATCCACATAACACAATAGGTTGAGCGGGTTGCGTGCCATATCTAGCCCTTTCGCCCAATGCAACGATAAAAAATCACTATCGTTAGAAATTTCATTTGTGAAAATCGCCTGTTTGCTGGTATCATCCAAGTCGAGAATCTGCAACGATGGAAGGTTCCATGGTGGATGCAATTGCGTATCGCCTTCGGTAAGAGGAAAGTATGCCGGTATTATCTTAGTTTGAAACTCCAAAGTCAACTTATTGAGACACGTTTTCATGTCGAATTCAAAGTCCTTTACAATTTTCTGCTGCCAGCTCATTGCCGCGTTGCTGAAGGTAGATTGGTACCATTCACCGTACTTCTTCACTAAATCTTGCCGAAGGGAACTATTAGTACCTATATCCAGCAATTCAGGTTTGTTGTAATATACTCCATAGGTGTTTAGGAGCTTTAGGATTACCGAGTTTATAATCTGCTTACCAAAGTCATTGGCAAATTCACTAAGATATTGTGAATCTTTATTCTTCATGGCCTGGTTAAATTGAGACTGCTTCACCAATATGGAACTCACATTCTCTAAGGTATCGTTTCTGTTAATATCTTCAACAGACTCCTGTAGAACTGTCAATATTTCTTCCATAGATCTATTGGTCGTATCTTTCATTCCTGACACAGTCACTCTGTTGGTTCTGGTTCTTTCCTCCATAGACTTCAATATGGATGGAATAAGAACCGTATTGGGATTTAGTTGCTTCTTTCTAAATCCATAATGCCGTATTCCTTGCAAACCGGATATGGACGTAGCAGTTCGCGCCCCACTTCGTATTATCATACTGTGGGTCAAACAATTCCTCTGTTATAGTTTTAGAGTTTGCTGGGTTTTTTCTCAACTTACTATGAAAACGCTACCATGCAAAACTTGGACTCGTAGATGATTCAGCATACACCTACAGTAGACCAGTGTTTTACGAATGTATCGAGGTTGCTACTTACCAGAACGTATTTGTATTTTTGTCGTAACTTTTATTCTTTTTAAGCCTAAAAGATAACATTTCATACGATTATATTAATTGTAATTATATTAGTTCTAATCTGTACCAAAATATAAACTGTCAATAAACCTATTTCTAAACTGCCAATCGCTGTCTCTACAATTCTCGAGGTTGTACCATTTGGGATTATTGTCATCCACAGAAATATTGGACAACTTCCCTATCACTATGTTAACCTGGGGGAATACATTGAGGATCCTTCTCAAACCCAACTCAGTCGACAAGTAACAACACAATACGATGTCTTCCTCTTTGCAGTCGTGATCTAACAACACTTGTATAGCCATAATAGATGCAGCTCCGCTAATGATTTGCGAATCAAAAAGCATAATCTTCTTGTCGTTTATATTGGTGGGAATGGAGTCATAATGTAATTGCGGTTCACCGGTTCTCGAGTCACTTTGAATTAACAACTTCCCAATGCTTATTTCTGCAAACGTTCTTTTTATGGAATTCATAAAGCAATCACCGGATCTGATGATGCTGATAGCGACAATCTCGTCCACGAGCTTTAATCCGTGGTACTTGTAATTGGACAGCTCGTTAACGGTGATGGATTGGTAATCATTGATGAATTCCAATCCCTTTTCGATAATCAAGGTACTAATTCTGTCAAAATAGAAAATGAAGTCCGACCT
Source organism: Scheffersomyces lignicola (assembly GCA_030578435.1). Taxonomy (NCBI): domain Eukaryota; kingdom Fungi; phylum Ascomycota; class Pichiomycetes; order Serinales; family Debaryomycetaceae; genus Scheffersomyces; species Scheffersomyces lignicola. The sequence continues at coordinate 323,205 of JAJMRV010000013.1, read as the reverse complement.
ATCAGTATCCTCATTGAACAAGATCGAGTTTATCCCCTTGGTCTGGTTGTTAACAGGAAGGAGTTTCAAGCTATAGTCCTTCAAGTTCTTGATTTTCAAGTCTAGAGTTTGCAAGTACTTCAAGTGCTGCGAAGATTTGATGACCAACTGCTTCTCAATGTGCTTGATCATCAAGTTGATGGCAATAACATTGTCCAACCCCCTAGGAATAATCAAGTCCGCATTATTCATAGTAGGGTTCACGTACTTGACCGCATTGGGCTTCACAAACTTCTCCCACTGTTGAAGACAACCTCCCAAGTCCCGTCCTCTGTATAAAATGTCTCTGGTCAACCTTCTGGCCAAACAGATATCCAAGTCTGTGTCTACGTATATCTTAAGGTCCATCATGTCCAAAAGTCGAGGATCATACAACGTGTAAATTCCCTCTATGATAATCACATTAGCACCATAAATGGTGATAGTCTTGTCTGTTCTGTTGTGATGCTCAAAGGAATATACTGGGATTGTCGTCTTATGCCCCTTTTTCAAGGAATTGACAGTCTCCACCACCAAGTTCAAATCCAACGATTCGGGCGTATCGAAATCAAAGTTGTTTGCAAACGCTAATTTACGCTCTGGTTCGGTCAACGGATTGTAAAAGTTGTCAAACGATAACAACACGGTCCAGGGCTGGTTCAATTCCTGCACTATCTTCTGGGCTATAGATGTCTTCCCGGAACCAGAGTTACCGGCAATACCAATAATATAAGGCTCTGTCCAAGGAGGTATGTAGGAAGCCACATGTGGCGTATGCGGCTGGCTCTCTATGCTGAGATTGCTTATGCCCCTTTCCACATTGGTGAATGTGGTGGTAGCATCGACCAACGGTGAATCCAACAACTGATCCGATGAGTTGAAAAATGACGTTTGTGAGTCGTTATCGGGAGCAATCCGGCTGAATCTGCGCGGTCTAGGGACCTTCACCGATAGTAGCGAAGGTACTGGTGAAGGCGTGTCGGTCATCTGAACATTAATATCCCCTGCTGTAGAAACAAATGCTCGGTTCTTATCTGGCAATTGGTTGCAGATATTTCCCACTAGTGATTTTTTTCCGCGATGGATGTATTTGAGCTGAGCCCATAGTCAGTTTATTTTAACACGGCACAAGGCAATGTCGGAAATACAAACAGGAAGGGGTAAGCGAAGGCGAAGATTCGAGGATGAGGTGGATGCTGAATCCGACGAAGAGAGAGAAATTGGAAATGCACCGCCAATTGCCAAAAAGGCAGACCAAGTACCGCCTACAGACCAGAATCAACCAGATAGGTACACACCGCAACCGCAGCAGATATCGACAACAAAAGTTGGCTCAGGCACCTCAAACAGCAAGTACATTGAGGAAGAGGATATAGCAGCCAATGATAAACGCAGAAAATACAATCTTTTGCATCAAAAGGATACCCAAAGATACGAAAAGCATTCCAGAAAGCATGACGGTAACCAATGGGAACTAGAACAATTCAGCAGAGCACAGCAGATAATGGGGGACAGCGTGTCCAGGGATCAGCTCGAACGGGTCAACTTGCCAGATAACGATAAATACGAGTATGTTTTTGATGACTCGCAGTACGTGACTTTCAACGAAGTAGAAGACGAAGATGTTCTAGAAGGAGACGATCAGCCCCAGAAACCGGACACCAGTGCTGCACGAGCATCCATACAGGAAGTCCGAAGGTCATTGCCGGTGTTTAAGTTCCGGGATCAGTTTCTCGACGCGATTGCTAAGACCCAAGTTCTCATAGTGGTAGGTGAGACAGGGTCGGGTAAGACAACACAGTTACCACAGTATTTGCACGAGGCAGGCTATTCACGGAATGACAAGGGCGAGAATTTGATCATCGGATGTACTCAGCCGCGGAGAGTTGCAGCAACATCGGTTGCGACCAGAGTGGCTCAAGAAATGGATGTTAAGCTCGGTCAAGAAGTAGGCTATAATATCAGATTTGATGACAACTCGAACGCCAATACCATCATAAAATACTTGACCGATGGTATGTTGCTAAGAGAATTCTTGAACGATTCTGTTTTGTCCCGGTATGGTGCTATTATGATTGACGAAGCTCACGAAAGAACGTTATCCACTGAAATCCTACTCAGCTTATTGAAAGATATTATAAAGTCGAGAAAGGACCTCAAATTGATTATTGCTTCAGCAACGATAAATGCTGAAAAATTCTCACAATATTTTAACGGTGCTTCCATCCTCAATATTCCAGGTAGGCGATTCCCCGTGAAAATCCATTATACAAAGAGTCCAGAGGCGAACTATGTCCAGGCCGCAATAACCACCATATTTCAAATCCATTTGACCCAACCCTTGCCTGGTGATATTTTGGTATTTTTGACAGGGCAAGAGGAAATTGAGTCGATGGAGGAAAGCTTACGTGAATCGATTATGAAGTTGGGTGACTCTTTGCCTTACAGCTTGCAGGTTTACCCAATATACGCCAATATGCCACCTGATCTACAAAAGAAGATTTTTGAACCTACCTTGCCAAACACGAGGAAAGTTATCTTAGCAACCAACATTGCTGAAACTTCGATTACTATTGACGGCATAAGTTTTGTCATTGATCCAGGATATGTCAAGCAAAATGTTTATAATCCTACACAAGCTCTAGAGAGCTTAGTAGTGGTTCCTTGTTCGAGAGCATCTGTTGATCAGAGGGCTGGTAGAGCTGGTAGAGTGGGTCCCGGTAAGTGTTTCCGATTATTCACTAAATGGTCATACTACAATGAATTGGAATCTAATACGGCGCCGGAGATATTGAGAGTGAACCTTACCTCTGTTATACTATTGTTACTATCCTTGGGGATAAACGACTTAATTAATTTTGACTTCATGGATAAACCAAATTCAAAAAGTATTATAAAGTCACTCGAATTGTTATATTCATTGGGCTGCATCAATTCCAAAGGTCAGTTAACAAAGCTTGGTAAGAGAATAAGCGAATTTCCATTGGATCCAATGCTAGCCAAATGTATAATAACAAGTGAGAGGTTTGATTGCACTCTAGATATTATTACCATTATTGCAATGGTAGGTGAATCATCAACTTTATTTTTCAGACCAAAAGATAAGCAGGAGCAGGCCAAGAAGAAACACGAAGCATTTGATTCGCAGTTAGGGGATCATTTCACTTTGTTAAATATATGGGAGGAATGGGCTAAAACTGATTTTTCAAACCAATGGTGTGACGAAAACTTCCTTCAGTATAAGACACTAAGACGAGCCAAAAATGTGAGAGAGCAAATTATTAAGTTATGCAAAAGGACTGGAATTAAACTAGATAAGAGTGCAAAAGTCAATCCATTGTTTATCCAAAAATCATTGATATCTGGGTATTTCCCAAATGTGGTCAAATTATCAATGATGGGCGACAGTTACAAAAAGTTGAAACATAACAGTGGCCAAGCATGCTTTATTCATCCGTCTTCTTCAATTTTTAAAATCAAGCCAGCGCCTAAGTTGTTGCTCTATCATGAATTGGTTTTAACTAGCAAGGAGTATATGCGGAATTGCTTGATTATTGATGAGAAGCTAATCAAGGAATTTGGTTCACATTATTATACCGATGGGGATTTGGAGTTGTTATCCAACGGAAAAGCTAAGAATCTGTAGATTGAAGTATAGGTCAAAATCGTAAATAAGTTGATTGAAGCTAATAGAAAAATTCTTACATACTTTACTGCATCATACAAGGCTTGTAGAGCTCTTTGAGGGTCTAAGCATATTGCTGACCAAACTCAAAATACTTGACTTTCGCTTTAATGATGATTGATTTTCCTCTGTTAGCTCTTTGTATGCAAGCGTTATTTCCAGGTCTTCCTTCTGATCTATGTCTACTTGTTTAGGTGTTATTTCCAATTCTTTTTTCTTTTTGCTATACATCTCAGCAGGTGAGCAGTACACAGATTCCTCACTGTTCGTTGGTGCATGACCGGAATATGATGTTCTTTTTTCATAGGGTCCCTTGTACACCTCCAGTGATAACGACTTCTTTTCAATTCCATTCTGGAGTTCATAATCACTGCTTGTAGTTCCTTTTATGGATTCGTGTTTTACGTTGGATTTCCAGTAGTTATTGACATCATTGAGATATTCAGTGTGATTTTGCCCTGTTCCATTTTCCACTTCCTGGGTACTTTTCGACTTATTCTTAGATTTTGACCTCTTCCCTTTAAATGTCAAAAACTTCTTTGGCTGCTTTTCTCTGACTTCCCCAGACGTTTCCCTATCTTTGAGTAGAGAATCAAGTTTTGGTCTAGAACGAAAAGATCTGAGAGTTAAGACATTGCTTATGGTCATAAAAATAGACGCCGGTGGTGAAACATCAATTTTTGCAGCCTCAGTATCAGGGTTCAGAGTACTCAACCTAGTGGTAAGATCTTTAATCGACTGCATTCTTCTCAATAGTTTAGATATCTGTCGATCTTCTTTGGACAGATTCTTGGCGCTACTGTCCTTGTCGTACGTCATTTTATGGAGCTTATGTGTTGGTAACATCATCCAACGGTTTGCAACATAACTACAAAAACCTAAACTAGTGGGCAAAAAATATTGTACATTTATAAATAAACAACAAGCAATATTGCTACTATCCGTGGAAATTGAAGAAAACCTGACCAAAGTAAACCGAAATAAATAGTTATATAAAAATATGAATATGATAGTGATGGCGCTGATTGATGCTAGTCAATGATTTTTGGATTTTCAAACTTGAGCGCTATTGAGTTCCGCCTATGGTGATTTCTGCAAACTCTTGTTTGGTTGATGGCTGGATCAGGCCTACTGAAATCAACTTCTCTGAAGTACTGTTGCTGAGGCTGAGGCTGTTGTTGGCTCCTGCTGTTCCATGTCCTGTTGCTCGAAATGCTGTTTATTGAGCTCTTTCTGGAGTTGATGATCCTCAACTCATCGTTAAAGTTATTCAAGTCGCACAACGACACACGTCTTCTAAAGTTAGCTTTAGGCGCCGTCGCCAAAACAGGAGCCGAGTTTGAGTTGGATGATGCAGTATCTGATAACGATGGTGGCGCCGAAGCAGACATATTGGGCAAAGAGCTGGACTTGTGCACCGACTTTAGCGACGATAAATCACTATCGTCATTTTCGTCCTGGTTCTTGTGGTACAGAAAATATGAGAATTCTTGTTGTTGTACTGGCTGGGCAGTCTCCTCATCGGAATTCGTGTATACTAAAAATGCATTTAAGGGATTGTTGGAGGGAGAGTCCAAGGGCGACTCGATGGCCAATGAACATCTTCTATGTGGTTGTGACATCATTAGTAATAGTAGATTACATTCAATTTTTCAGTAACCCTTTTTCTTTTTGGGGGAAAAGGATGGGAAGATATTGGCTTTATTTAAATGATGGGCTGTAAAAAATAATATGGGGAACAGTCTGGAGAAGAAACAATGGGGATGGATCTTGTTGGATGAAAAATATACGGAGGTGTGCACACGGGAGGAGGGGTGCTAACAAGGGGAGAGGTGTACTGCACCTATTTAATGATAGTGAATAAGGAGATGTAATTCGATTGTGTAGGATACACTTAGGGATACCCCCTTATTTGAAAAATAAAATGGTTACTTATCCACGATAAATAATAATACAGGTCAAAATGCAGACAGTTAGCTATATATACTTCTGGGGCGACCCAGCCATTGCCGTGACTATCGAAGCATGCAGGGCATAACTTTGGCAAGTAAGAAATATGATTGCTAGTCACGATCTAGTCGTACGTTTGCTGGATATACGATCTACACAAAAGGACTAAAAGCACTAAAGATAGGGCCTAAATTGGGCCTAATGCAACGGAATAAGTCCCGTTATCATGCTGCCGAGCCACTGAGCCCCCGATGCATCATACGTTTTCTTGGAAGCAGACGACACAGTATGGCTAAATGGTGGAGTCTGGCAAAAGCATGATTTATCTAACCAAATAAAAATAAATAGCGATCTTACGATTAATACTGAGCCCGGAAAAATAGCCCCATTTTTAGCAGTGACTTTTTTCACCTAGGGTTTTTTCTCCACAATCCAATTCTAAAGGGTTATGACATAGCTTCTATTTGTAAGCCTCAATATTACCAGCTGGATTTGCGCTTTGCAAGTAGTGATGTATATGAACCGCCAATCGCTGGCAATTTTCTGAAAACCCCATGCGTTACATGAAGGCCCCGACATATGCGCTAACAGGTTCAGGCACGGCAGGGTCATCGTGATTACGTAAATGCTTATGTAAGCACCTTGGTGCGGATAGTTAGGCGCCTTATGTAATCAGTCGGCCCCGGGCTTTAACCTCCGCCAGCCACAAACTGCCATTTCTGTTTTGGGCTGGTTAAGATAAGTAAGAAAAATTTTCCCCATCAACAACGAGGTCTTTCTTCTTGTCTATAGACTGGTAGAATCGGTTGAATACGATTGGATTGATATAGACTGTGACTCATTGCAATCTTGCTGAATCAATCGCCTTAAAAAAAGTCGTGTAACGTAGTGAGCGCCCAATAAAGCAACTACAAAATTACAAACTTCAGCTATTGATTACCTTGCAAATCATCCCACCACAGCTTCAACAGGTTCTCCTACTGAAACGTTTGTCTAACACCAAGCAAATCCCAAAATCAGTCAACTCTGAAAAATTTTGGACTGTGACAGTTTTTACCCCATAAATTGTAAGTCGGAGTAGCAAAACGAAAAATTTTCTGTTCCCCTCCGAATCAAAAAGTCAGACTACTAGTTGATATATCATCGATTATCAATAATAGGTGTTGAAAACTTTTCACTCCCCCAGATTCCGTCCTGTAAGCACTATTAGTCATTTACAAGGTAACATTTCTTGTGTGTTAGCCTGTTGCTTGCCTATTTCTTTTTTATTATAAATATCATCGAATAATTTCAACTGCATCAATTGATTCACCATGAGTTCGGTATTAGTCAAATCCATGATGAAGCCCGCTAGCACTAGCGTCTACTTCACTTCCATCACATTGACACAGTTCCCCCACTATTTCTCCACTACAGCTAATAGGTACCAGAAATTTGCTCCTGCTGAACCATTGTCGATTTCCGATATCAACCAGCAAACTGTTCAAGCCAACTACGCTGTTAGAGGTAAAATTCCAATTATTGCCGATGAATTAAGAGACTTAATCAACAAGAACCCCGCTTCCCATGGCTTACCATTTAACAAAATCATTAACGCCAACATTGGTAATCCACAACAGTTGGATCAGAAGCCATTGACCTGGTACAGACAGGTCTTGTCTATTTTGCAGTACCCAAACATCATAAACGAGGTCAACTTTCCTGCTGATGTTAAGGACCGTGCTATCCAACTTTTAAACAATGTTGGCTCTATTGGTGCTTACAGTCACTCACAGGGTGCTCCTTTAATTAGAGAGTCCATCTCCAATTTCATTACTGCCAGAGATAATGGTCACTATTCTGATCCTCACAACATTTTCTTGACTTCTGGTGCTTCTGCTGCCGTATCTTACTTGTTGCAAATCTTGTCAAGCGACAAGAACTCTGGTTTCTTGATCCCTATCCCTCAATATCCTTTGTACACTGCTACCATTGCTTTAAATAACTCCATTCCAGTTGGTTACTATTTAGATGAGGCTAACAATTGGTCCACTAACCCAACTCAAATCCGTGAGTTGATCAATAGTCCAGAAAATTCTCACATTAAATTTAAGGCTTTAGTCATCATTAACCCTGGTAACCCAACCGGTTCTATTTTGTCTAGACAAGATATTGTCGAATTGATCGACATTGCTGCAGAATACGGTATTGTCTTGATTGCTGATGAAGTTTACCAAGAAAATGTTTTTGAGGGCCAATTCGTTTCCGTCAAGCAAGTTTTGAGTGAATTGTTAGAGACTAACAGAGAGCTTTACAAGAATGTCCAATTGGCTTCTTTACATTCTACTTCCAAGGGTGTTAGTGGTGAATGTGGCCAGAGAGGTGGTTACATGGAATTGGTCGGATTCAAGAATGAAGTCAAAGAAATCTTATTCAAGTTGGCTTCTATCAATTTGTGTTCGGTTGTTTCTGGTCAAGCCTTGATGGAATTGATGATCAACCCTCCAAAGGAAGGTGAACCATCTTACTCCTTATACAAAAAGGAAACTGAATCCATCCACAAGGATTTGCAAACCAGATCTAACTTGTTATACAACTCTTTCGTCAAGATGGAAGACATCACCTGTAACAAGCCAATGGGTGCTATGTACTTATTCCCACGTTTGAACTTCAAGCCAGAAGAGTACCACTTATTATACTCCAGAGCCAAACAATCTAACTTGTTCGTGGATGACATCTACTGTATCGAGTTATTAGAGAATACTGGTATCTGTTGTATTCCTGGAAATGGTTTCGGTCAAGTTCCAGACACTTATCACTTGAGAACCACATTCTTGCCTCCAGGTAATGAATGGATTGACAGCTGGTCCAAATTCCACGAAAAATTCGTCCAGAAATACAAATCTGTATAACTAGAAATTAGTCTGTATAATTATTTATTCACTTCATTACATTAGATTTTTTTTGCAGTCTTCGGACTTTAAGGATTTCGATTTTGTGACACATTAACGTAACCCGCAAGTAGATAAAATCCGGTGGTGCTATACGAAGGCTGCAATGGTTTCCGGTACATTCTGTCGTATAGTTCGACGTATAAAAGGTTGCAAAATCCCAGTGTTGGCTTTGACTGTTTCAGACACTTCTGGGTTCTTTTTTCCTATAGCCAGCTATTAGTAAGCGTTATGTCGGTATACATTGTTGCTGCGAAAAGAACCCCAATTGGGTCTTTTGAAGGGTCGTTGTCTTCGTTATCTGCTGTTGATTTATCATCTCAGTTGGTGTCTAAGTTCATGAAAGAGTTGCCTTCGGATCTTGAAATTGATGAAATATATTGGGGCTCAGCTTTACAAGCAAACCTCGGGCAAAACATTAGTAGACAAGTGGTTATCAATTCGGGCTTGCTGAAGGATATTATATCTACAACGGTTAACAAGGTTTGTGCTTCAAGTCTAAAAGCTACCATTTGTGGAATCCAGTCCATCAAATTGGGAGATTCGGATTTAGTCTTGGTGGGTGGTAGTGAGTCGATGTCAAATGTACCCTATTACGTAGATGGGAAAATGAGGAGAGGCGAATTTAAATATGGAAACATTACCATGATCGATGGTTTGCAATATGATGGATTGACAAATGCTTTCCAAAAGGACTTTTTGATGGGTCATTCTGCTGAAAAGACAGCTAAAGAGTTAGGATTTACAAGAGAAGATCAAGACCAATTTGCAATCAACAGTTACGAAAAAGCTATAGAATCGTATAAATTAGACAGATTTCAAAATGAGATTATTCCGATTGAAATTAAAACTAGAAAGGGAACAGTGGTTGTTGACAAGGATGAAGATTTGAAGAAATATAATCCAGAGAAATTAAAAACGGTCAAACCTGTGTTTATTGACAACGGCACTGTCACTGCTGCTAATTCGCCTTCGTTGAATGATGGTGCTGTGGTATTATTACTTGCTTCAGAGGCAGCTCTTGCGAAATACAATTTAAAGCCAATTGCTAAAGTTAAAGGTTATGCTGAAGCAGAACGCGATCCAATTGATTTCACGATCGCTCCATCTTTGGCAATTCCAAAGGCATTGTCAAGAGCCAATCTTTCATTGGAAGATGTTGATTATTTTGAGATTAATGAAGCATTCTCTGTTGTGGGATTAGCCAACTCAAAGTTATTGGGAATTCCTTCTAATAAACTTAATGTTTATGGTGGGTCGGTTGCATTAGGTCATCCATTAGGTTGTTCAGGGGCCAGAATCTTGACTACTTTGATTAATGTTTTAGGACAAGAGAATTCCAGATATGGTGTAGCTGGTATCTGCAACGGTGGTGGTGGTGCATCGGCAATTGTTGTCGAAAAGATTTAGTAGCTTTTATTACTGTTATATGTAAATATTCAATCTTAATTTACTTACTAATCATAGTTGTACATGTTACCTAAAGTAACCGATTTAACAACAGTATAATCATCAATACCATAAAGCGAACCCTCTCTGCCAAAACCAGATTCCTTAACACCACCAAATGGCATTGCAGCATCAGTGAATAAACCGGTATTGACAGAAACCATACCAGATTCTAACTTCTCGGACATATACCAGATATTGTTTAAATTCTCCGAGAAGACATACGAGGCCAAGCCGAATGGGGTGTCGTTACACCATTCCAATACTTGCTCTTTGGTATCAAATTTTATTATGGCACCTAAAGGTCCAAAGGTTTCTTCACTGACAACCCTCATATCATTGGTAACATCACATATGACAGCTGGTGCGAAGAAGTTTTTACCCAACTCGGGCAATTTTCCACCTTCAATCAAAACTTTGGCACCTTTTGAAACAGCATCCTGGAAATGATCTTCAACCTTCTTAATTGCGCGATCATTGATCAAGCAAGCATGTGTGACGCCCTTTTCAAAACCATTACCAATCTTGAACTGCTTCACCTTCTCGACAAATTTCTCGCAGAACTTATCGTAAATTCCAGACTGGACATAAATACGATTAGCACACACACATGTCTGCCCTAAAGATCTAAATTTAGAAGCAATTGATTGCTCAACGGCCCAGTCTAATTTAGCGTCATCAAATACGATCACTGGAGCGTTACCACCCAATTCCATGGACAATTTCTTCAAGGTTGAGGACGATTGCTTCATCAACAATTTACCGACTGGTGTAGAACCGGTGAAACTGATCTTTTTAACAATTGGCGAAGTACAGATTAAGTTACCAATCTCGGGAGTTGAAGCTTGGCTGACTAAAACGACATTGAAAGTACCCTTTGGGAAACCAGCTTCATTGGCCAAGTAAGCTAATGCCAAAGAACTCAATGGGGTTTGGAAATCTGGCTTCAAGATAGTGGTACAACCAGCTGCAAAAGCGGGTGCCAATTTTCTAGCACCCATAGCACTAGGGAAATTGAAAGGGCACAATAAACCGACAACACCGACTGGTTGCTTATAGGTAATGACCTTGTTGTTTGGATTAGAAGGTTGAATGGTGTGACCATACATTCTTTTAGCCTCTTCAGAGAACCATTCAAAGTACGAAGCAGCGTATTTGATTTCACCAATGGCATCAGTCATGCACTTCCCATTCTCCAATGTGATTATTTGCGCTAAATCATCCAAGTTTTCTATCATCAAGTTATACAAATTTCTTAACCAGACAGATCTTTGGTAGGGAGAAGTGTGCTTGAGCGATTCAAAAGCAGTCTGACTGATTTTGATAGTTTCTTCAATCTCCTCGTGGGTTTGATCGGGTAATTCAATGATCAACTTTTCGGTTGCTGGATCGTAGACTTTGAAAGTCTTGGTGGATTTGGACTTCAACCAGGTACCATTGATAAATGGTGCCGATCTAAGCAAGTTTGGGTTTCTTAATTTGAAGGACATCTTACTGGATAATTAAAGAGCTGACGAATAAAATACAAATGAAGTGAAAGTTTAACATTTTTATAACGGTTCCCCCAACCTTTGGCTTGACATTTTTTTTCTAGTAGCGGGTTGCCTAATTGGGAATAGCGATGTATTTTGCGCTACTAATGGAGTGGTAACATTTGCAGTTCAAGTATTGAGGATAATTCTGCCTTCGCCAACAATGTGCTTCTCTGATGGCGGAAGCAATGTCCTATAGTAACCACAATAAGCCTTTGCCAGTAATTGTGTATGCAGAAGATTGGTTGAATTGCTGGCACTTCTTGTCCCTTGGCTCAATTGCTATTCTTCTGGTTCGGCTAATAACACAGCAATTGAAGCTTCGACAAAGGATCGAGTGTTGCTTGTGTTATTTATTACGAGGAGTGAAGAAGTACAGAGGTTAAATAGTGCTAAATTTGTAGTGGATAGATAGTATGTAATGGAGCTTGGCGTTTGCAAGAACGGTTTGAAGTTCAGGGACGCAGGAGCGATTCCCGAGCGAAGTAACGGGTCAGTTCAGCCGCGATTTACGAGCAACTACATGAGTCATACTAGGCAGGCATTTTGGTATCGTGGGGATGTGGGTGCGGTAGTAGTGGGACTACTGTGACCACTAGCACTGGTAGCGCGCTACACCGTACTGTATACACGCTACACACTGGCACCCCGGGGGAAAGTACGAGCAGGGCAGATCAAACTACAGATGGATGACTATTTAAAAACCTTATATTTCGTGGCAACAGGGTGACTGTGGGTTAAAGGAAAAGTGTCCTATCCAGCCGTGGCTTCCAGAAATGTGTCCCTGAAACAACGCTGTCGGAGAGGATGATCAGAAAACACAATGGCGTACGGCAGCTATCTACAATACGGGAGGCGTACAACACACGGCCGAAAACCGTACCAGTCCCTGCCGCCAGCTAGTACAATAGCGAAGCTTTACAGATACGTTGACTAATGGCCAGAGAAAATACCACTACAGAAAATTATTGGCTGTTTAATAATGTTTAATAATGGTGGAATAAAGATGAGAGAGACAAAAAAAAAAAAATAAAAAAGCAAAAGAAACGGTAACAGCTAATTACGGGCCCCAGCGGAACACAGTGAACACACACCGCACCCTGGGTGGCGATCCTGGCCCGCGACAACGTTGCCGCTCCGGAGACTCACCGTGGGCCCAGCTGGTGCATGTCGCATGCACCGAGTGGCGAAAACATGCTGGTTGGCCGGATGCGGAATTTGGAGGTGAGCAGCAAGGAATTAGAAGGATTTAAACCGGTACTTTTTGTTCGGGAGCGAATGCACAATCAAATAATCTCCGAGCCAGTGACTAAGAAAAATATGATGCCGGATGCAGGAAGTGGCCTTAATTTGTAATTTGGAGCTATGCTTATTTGTGAATGCATAAATAAACACCCGAATGTCCTGTTTTTGGGCAGGCGGCGACCAGTATATATGTGTGTATAGCGACATGAACAGTATACCGATGAAAATGCTTATGTTTGTGCTCGACCCCACCGCCTTGGTGCGGGTGGTGGTGCCCAAACGAATCAAAGGTGGTCAGGCTGCAAAGTCCACCATAGAGGAGGGCGCCAGTAAAAGCCCGAAACCGGCCGCCACCAAAAGTGGCCCCGGCGACATAAATACGGCGGCGAGGCCGCAGGCGGATCCGCTTGCGGGCTACAATGTGATATCCTCGTCGCAGGCATTGCGCAGCAACTCGTACAACACGCCGCTTTTTGCGAATACACCCGCCAACTCGCCGTTCTTTGACGCTTCGTCGTACTCGAGCAACGAGCACCAGGAGAGTGATGGGTATGTGAGTGGGGACGAGGACGCGTCCATCACCAACCGTGACGGCTTCAACAACACGTACTACACGTACGACATCACCAATACCAACACCAACACGCAGAGCATAATGCAGAGCAACGACTACGACGACGTGTGGAGCTACAACCCGGAAACGGGCCACACGGTGGTCACGGGCACCAGCGAGAAGAAGGTGCGGTTTGGCTAGGGCTGCTGGGTATTGGCATTGGTATTGGGCATTTTGCATTTTGCATTCGGTATTGGGAAATGGGCATTGTCGTCGATTGCTGGTTCATGAACATGTTGACGTTTTTATGGATTGACATTTTATTTATCGCCGTCTTATTTATTACAGTTTATAGAGCTGATTCATTTCATATGGACATACATACATACTTCTCCACTTTAGCAATTCCATTGTAAAGGCAATCAGGTGCCAAATTGGACCTTTTTTCTGGCTGGTGCGAGGCTCACCATTCTAGCGACCCGGAACAGGTTCCCCACACAGTCACAGAGAGCAGCGACACACCCAGTCACAGCACCCAACACCAGCGGCTGTTGGCTGTCGTACCAGGTGCTCTGGCGCTGCTCTCGCCGCACCCAGTCACAACACCCCCATTGCTGGGCAGCGTCATGTCTGTACAAGGCTGTAGCGCCTGAAACAGGCGGTTTTTCTTGGTACGCTCAAAAGTCCGCTAGCACAAAAAAAATTTAGGGTGCATCTCCCTGGGGGACGGCACGGAACGGGCCACAGGCACGGGATTCTGGTACGGCCGGATGTGCCCGTTGCAGCCATGGATAACCCGTGGTGGGATTTGGCGTAAAGGCGTGTGGGGGATCGCGGGTGTCCGTTCCACCGCGAGCGTTGCTTCTGCGCACACAGCTTGGGGCCCGCTGCCGTATTAGCGGGATGCCTTTGTCGCTGTGGGTGGGCCATAAACGTTAAAAAGACCCGGTAAAAAAAAACAGAAAAAAAAACAAAAAAGCAACGGCATTAGTGAGAAAGTCGGCAATAAACATCTACGCAATGGACGCCGCCAAAACTGGAATTACAGACGTTAGTTCCGTCTACCGCCTATAGTGACGGAAACTTGGTCTGTTTTGACCGTTGCACTTTTGTAGCGCTGTGGCCGTTAACGCAGGCGCCGGTGTAGTATAAGTAGTCGGGCGTGTGGCCCTATTTCCGTAGTGTAGTTGTTTTATGTGTCCATGAGCTGTTGCTGGATTCGGTAGGGTCCATCCCATGCACACGGTGATGACCAACTTGATACGATCTACATCTCTACGGGTCAAGAAGTTGCTCAGACGCAGCCACCAGGACACTGATGGCGACACCTCTTCGCAGCCCAGTTCCAGTCCTAAGCCGTCTGGCACCGAGCGGCTTCAGTCGGCGCCCACCATAGTGACTACCGCCGAGGCCTCGGGCCACGTTACGTCGTCGCAGTTGCTAGCGTCCAGCCTGGCCAAGCCCCACGCCAACCCGTACTACTCGCGGCTGCCGCATGCCGATGACACTGCTGGTGTCGTGGACACAGGCCTGGACCGCGCCGGAGCCTCCGCGGCTGGCACCAACACCACTACAAAAGCTACTGTTCTACACAACAAGCATCACCAAACGTCGCACAACCTCGACCATCTCCCGCTTCTCAGCATCAGCGCCAGTTTCCAGAGCAGCCAACACTCGTCACAGACCAGCATTGTGACCGGCTGACGAGTTTTTGGTAGCGTCGTGTGCTGGCGGGCACAATTGCCGATGGTGTTTGCAAACAAAGGCTTTGTGCGCACCAACCAAACAAAAACACTAACAAATAACGAACAAACAAAAAGCTAACAAATAACGAACAAACAAAAAACTAACAAATAACGAACAAACAAGAACACTAACAAATAACTAATAATTAACCAAGTAGCCAAACAACCAAATAACGCACAGACTAGCAAACAACTGGCAAATATCTAGTAAACAACTGGCAAATATCTAGCAAACGACTAACAAATATCTAACAAATAGCTCACAAACGACTAACAAATATCTAACAAATAACTAACAAATATCTAGCAAATATCTGGCAAATATCTGACAGATCTACAGATCCGACAAAAAACTAATCAACAGCCAAACTAACAACTATAACCCACATAGACACGCCGTCACGTGACGCTCTGCCCTTCTAATACACGCTACAGTAGACCCCCCTGCACTGGCCCTGGCATCTCAGCCCCACGCCCTAACCACTCGCACTACACCACTGTGCCAGGCCCAGATGCCTCCGTGTACAGCCTCTCTCACAAAGACACGAAAAGCAGGCCCCAATTGCTTTTTGCGGTGTTTCCGTTTTTAGCAGGGTTTCCGGTAGCGCCACGACCAGGAAAAAAAACATTCCATCTGGCAGAAAATGGCACTGGAGCATGTAGCGCCAGCACCAGCAACCCAGGTCTACCGCCCCACCACACCCCGTTTCCACTGCAGGCAGCACCAGTGGCATATAGAGAACACACCCACCACCACCGCTGTGCCTTCAAACCCGGACTTATACCCCCGGAGACCCCCCGTCACTCGCTAGTTCCCCCCGCGCCATGCCCCATTTGTCCCACCTCCTACTAGCCCTATTGGCGTGGTGCACCACGTTTGCGCTCGCCGACGTGGCCATAACCGAGCCCTCGGAAGGCGACACGTACTCCGGCTCCAGCGGCGCCGCCGTCATCGACGTCAAGTGGAAGGACTCCTCCACGTCCGACTCGGACATGTTCTCCTTGTCCAACGCCCAGACCTACACCATCTTGTTGTGTACCGGGTCCAACACCGAGATCCAGTGCGACAACAACAACCCGTTGTTGTCCAACCAGGCCGTGACCAGCGACTCGTACTCGGTGTCCATCAAGAACTCGTTGTACCCCAACGGGTACTACTTTTTGCAGGTGTACACGGTGTTCAAGCAGAAGGCCACCACCACGCACTACTCGGGCCGGTTCCGGTTGACCGGAATGGTGGGCCCCACCGCCACCTGGTTGGTCACCGTGACGGGCGGCGCACCCGCCGCGCAGACCTCGGGCGGCGCCGCCACCACCACCTACGACTCGGCCTCGTTCCTGATCCCGTACACGGAGCAGACCGGCCGCACCCGGTTTGCGCCGATGCAGACGCAGCCCGGCACGCAGGTCACGGCCACCACCTGGACCACCAAGTTCGCCACCAGCGCCGTCACCTACTACTCCACCAAGGCCGGGTCGCCGGTCGTGTACTCGACCATCACCCCGGGGTGGGACTACACGCCGAGCTCGTTGGTCAACTGGGCCACGGTGGCCACCTACCCCAACTACTACTACCCGGCCTCCAGCCGCGTCTCCAAGGCCACCTTGAGCAGCGCCACCAAGAGAAAGAGATGGTTGGATTAGGCCCGCCCCGCTGGTTTGTACATTAGGTTCATATAGGCTTTCTTCATATACGGTTGATTTTTTCTGTGCCCGCGGAAAATACGCCCACTTTGCCGGTGCGCCCAGTTTTGGTAGCGGATATTGTAACGTAGCCCAGCCTAGCGCACCACTCCCCCACCCCCACCGCGCCCATCGCCCATCGCCCGTCGCCTTGTAGACAGTAGCCATGTGTATGAACCACCCGCGGGCCGGCGAAGTGCTGCGCCGCGCCGGGATGCCCGGAAACGACGAGCCGCACGCCCGTCTGGGCCCACCACCACCGGTATGTATGGACACCGGCGCCAGTTTGGCCGGCCGCAAAGGACGCGCTTGCGCTCCGCAACAGGATGTAGAGCAGGCGGAGGAGGACAGCGACAGGACGCTGTTGCCGTCGGAGAAGCGCCCTGATGCGGCGCAGTCTGTGGCCCAGCTCACGGCGAGAACCCGCCGCCGCACAGCGCTCCGCAGCTTATACGTGGTATCGAGCGCCGTGTCGGGCGTGCTCATGCTCTGGTCGTGCGGCTACTACATCTACATCCACCGCTACGCCGACCTTGTATAGCCTTGTATAGCGTGTGTGAATGTATGCTGCCGTTATTCTTTGGCGCTGGGCTGTCACGGAATGAGTTGCCCGATTCGGAAACAGCCGCTATTTGTCGCTGCTGCGATATATAAGGCCCCAATTGCCGTAAAAACGCTCCCGCTGCTGTAGCTGGGCATCCACCCCAGCCATGGTCTCCGCCGCATCCTTGGCCGCAGTGGCCGCGTGTGCCGCGTCTGTGTTGTCCGTCCCCACCGATCAGCAGGTGTTGCCCTTGTCCCGCGGAAGACAATCGTTTATAGACAGTATATATGAAGAAGTCACTGGTCCGTCTGTAGTCATGGCTGGTGAGCACTACGCCGGTGAAGAAGAAGAAGAAGCAGAATTGACAGAGCTCGACCTCCAGTTCCGGGCGCTACACCACAACTACTTGAAGTTGCAGTCCTCGTTGAACTTGCCCAGGGACGACTTTGTAGAGGATATCCGGCTCGACCAGAACATCTTTGGGGGCATCTTGACTTTCGGCCATGTCGATCACTTCAACTGCTTCGACAGCAACAACTTCGACAAGCCACTAGACATCGCCATCATCGGAGCTCCGTTCGACACCGGTGTTTCCTACCGGCCCGGTGCCCGGTTTGGCCCAGAGGCCATCCGGTCCAGTTCGAGACGTCTCCTCAAGGGTGTGAAGACAACTAAGAAGAAGTACCCCAAGAACCCGTACGATGACACCACCCACAACTACTCGATCATTGACTGCGGCGATTTGCCATTGACTCCGTTCGACAACCGTTTGGCGTTGAACCAGTTGTACCGCGGCCAGAACGCCATCCACACCAACTACAAACGCGACGACAACATCCCCAGGATCATCACCATGGGAGGCGACCACACCATCACGTTGATGCCGCTCAAGTCCATCTCGCAGAGCTTGAACCAGCCGGTGCAGATCTTCCATTTCGATAGCCACATCGACACCTGGAATCCCAAGATCTTGGGCGGCGGCATCTCCAACTACATGTCCTTGAACCACGGCACCTTCCTCCACTACGCCCACGAGAAGGGGTATATTAAGCCAGCCGGGAACTACCACATCGGGACCAGATCGCCCTTGATTGACGACATCTACGACCGTGAGCACGACGCGGAGTGTGGGTTCAGTGTGATAACAGCTACAGACATCGACGCCATCGGGATCAAGGGCATAGTGGAGAAGTTGAAGGCGTCCATCACCAACAAGGACGACCCCGTATACATTTCAGTCGACATCGATGTTTTGGATCCCGCCTACGCACCAGGCACCGGCACCATGGAGGTAGGTGGGTTCACCACCAGAGAGCTCATCAGCATTCTACACGGCCTCAGGGGCATAAACTTGGTGGGTGCCGACATTGTTGAGGTTAGTCCGCCCTACGACACCAACTCAGAGATCACGAGTTTAGCAGCCACCGAAATAGTGGATTCCTTCTTGAAGTTGATGATAGCATAGATAGCATAGCCACATTACCTACACCCTGTATATGCGCTGTCTTTTATATATAGCCACGCGGTTACTGGCGCGACCCCCCATTGTAGTGTTGGATTGCTCTATATCCCCCCCCACAAAACAATAGCCGTTTGGTTACAGTATGCACATACAAAAAAAAATTTTGGGAGGCACCCGTGCCTCAGACCTGTGTACGCATACGGTTTTCTGAGTGGTTTATTTTTAAGGCAGTCAAAGCTTAAATTGGGATTAGGAATAAAACATCAACAAATTTGTTAAAAAGTGCATCAAAAAGATACAATTTTTATTCTGATCAGTCTACAGGAACCATCCGTCCGTCTTTCCAGTTTGGCCACCACTGATTTGCGCCCACCCATCAGTCACTACTGGGTTGAGATTATCAGCCTCACATTGCGCAAAAGCCCACCTTAATTTACGAGGTGACCCGAGTATACGCCTACTATCACAAGCATACTCACAACACCACCGAAAAGATCCCGGCTGCTCGTCATTCGCTGCCCGCTTGTGTCTGACCTATTTCCGCTTTCGCTTGCCTTAGATACCTGTTTGCTGCACCGTGTATCTGCTCCTATCGTTGACATTTTTGTGCACACAGCATAGGGGGTAATTTGCGCTGTTGCTATCTTATCCGCAACCTGCTCCACGGCACTTATTTTATCACGTCAACAGGGGGGAACCGCTCTTTTGCTACCATATTTACACCTTCCGTATAATCTTGATACCCGCGGTCCACATCTGCCCTGTCTGCTGTGGCCATAATACTGCTGGTTACAACGCCTTCCTCGTTACACAAAAGCGCCTTTAACAGAAGCTTTCCCCACCACTTCATTGTATCTCACCACGACTGGGACAACAACCTAATACCGACTTTGCTATAAATATCAGACTCGTGATGTCGCATCGGGATTTGACGCTAAACTCGCCTCAGCCCCACATGGGCCAAATAGACCACAATCAGCCCAGCAATCCGTTTGAGCCAGAGGAGTCGAGTTCCTACGATTCGCGCCAGCCCTCCACGACAGACTCGGCTTCATCTGGTCAGGAAGATGACAGAGTAAACAACGAATATGGCAGGCCTTTCAACGCCTATTCAGCTAATGAAACCCCCACAGCACGCTTGCTTTATAACGATTCGTCGTCTTCGGACGACCCAATACCACCGCACAAGACAGGCTACCATTTGGTCAATTCGAATAGCATTGCGTCGAATATGTCCAACTATAGAAGCCAGCTTAATCCTGATCAGATACAGCAGCCTTCTGAATTTACCCGGTACCCTGGGATCACGGGGTCTAGAATTGTATCGCAGACCTCGTTTTCCAATCTCAATCCTCATTCTGAAAGAAATACCAGCAGCAACAATACAAGTGACCATAACGTGAATGATTCTTCTTCTTTGACATCGAATCCATTCGCGTATGAATTGAGTCCCTTCGGTGGGTATCCGGCCTCCTCTTTCCCCTTACATATTGAAGACAAAGAGCCAGACGACTATCTCCACAACCCAGATCCAATAGCGGATGCTGACTACGATAAGAATAGATTTCTTTACGATATCAAACACCTTGACAAGAGGTCCACTGGTGGCATAATTGGAATACTTGCATTAGTATTAGGTTGTCTTTGTTTATTCGTCTTATTGCCGGTACTTACCTTTGCAGGTATAACCACAAAATACGTTCCCCAGACTTATGAAATATTAACCCAATATCAGTATCCATTGTTGTCCTCTATAAGAACGAGTCTTGTTGACCCAGACACACCACAGTCTGCTTTGACCATGACGGCCAGAGATGGTTCGACGTGGAATTTAGTGTTCAGTGATGAGTTCAACGTGGAGGGACGAACTTTTTACTCTGGTGATGATCAGTTTTTCACGGCTCCAGACTTGAACTACGCTGCAACCAAGGATTTGGAATGGTATAGTCCTGATGCGGTTACAACTGCCCAGGGTACTCTTAACTTGAGATTCGACGCTTTTCAGAACCACGATTTATTTTACAGATCAGGTATGGTGCAGAGTTGGAATCAGTTCTGCTTTACCCAGGGCAAAATAGAGTTCAGTGCTAGATTGCCCAATTATGGTAATATTTCTGGTTTGTGGCCTGGTTTGTGGACTATGGGTAATTTAGGGAGACCTGGTTATTTAGCGACTACTGATGGAGTATGGCCTTATTCGTACGACACTTGTGATTCTGGTATTACTGCTAATCAGTCCTCACCAGACGGTATTTCTTATTTGCCAGGTCAGAGATTGAATGTTTGCACATGTCCTGGTGAGTCACATCCAAACCCAGGTACTGGCAGAGGAGCTCCTGAGATCGATGCTATCGAAGCAGAGGTTTCTTCTGATCCTAACGGCATTAAACCTAACTTAGGAGTAGCATCACAGTCACTACAGTTAGCGCCCATGGATATTTGGTATATTCCCGATTATGAGTTTGTTGAAATTTATAATCATTCGGTAACAACTATGAATACGTATGCTGGAGGTCCTTTCCAACAGGCGTTTTCGGGTACAACCACTTTAAACACAACTTGGTACGAAAGAGGAGCAGGAGAACATAATTTCCAAGTTTACGGTTTTGAGTACCTTAATGACAATGATGATGGTTATTTAACTTGGTATATTGGATCAGATCCAACATTCACAGTATTTTCCAACTCACTTCATCCCAATGGTAATATTGGATGGAGAAGAATATCGAAAGAGCCGATGTCCATCATCATGAATTTCGGAATGTCTAATAGCTGGGCTTATATTGATTGGCCATCATTGATATTCCCTGCGACTTTCAGCATCGACTATGTCAGAGTATATCAACCAGCAAATGAAACGAACGTTGGATGTGATCCTGCGGACTATCCTACTTATGATTATATCCAACAGCACTTGAATATTTATATGGATACGAATTTGACATCTTTTGTCGATGGCGGATATACATTCCCAAAGAATACATTACTTGGTTGTTCGTGAGGTTTTACTTTAGTTCTTTCAAATATATAAATATAAACTTTGTATTTTATGAGATTAAATTAACACATTGAATGGCTGTGAAAGTCGCCATTTATAATGGTGGATAAATTCAAAGGCTTTCCTATCTAAAATAATGACCATACATATTCCATATCTTCCTAATCAATTGCAATTTTACATTGACGTCATAATCATTGTTATTTAGCTCGTTCAAATCATTAATCCATTCTGATTTCAATGACTTTGGAATAATGTAATCGGCGACTACAATAAGATTTATTATCTCGATGAGTAATTCACCTTCATAGCTATTCTCATTCAAACCATCGTCATTGGTATCAGCCGTCTCATTGTTCAAGAGAATCAACAAATTCTCAATATTGTTTAATGATTTCAAGCATATTATATTTACTTGCTTTCCGTTTATAAATATTGGCTTCGAACTTGTCAAATAGGAATATAACTGGTATAAAAGGATGAGTGATGGACTTAAAGAAACCACTCCAAACACTAATTGTTGTGACTTTAGGATCTTGTCAATGCCATTTATAGCATAACCACCATCAACTTTGGTTTTCTGGATTTGGATTAAGATAGATCTGATTAAGTCTCCTTTGATAAGGGATTTCAAAGGAGTTCTAATTTGGGATTCATATTGGTTCATTACTAAAGTTAAATCTCCATTTTGAATCGAATTGTGAATCTGTATATCGTCGATAGTGGTTGAATTATCCTTTGCAAATTCAATCATCATCCGTTCTAGGGAATCTAAATCCGACTTGAGGGACTCTTTAGTAGTAATTGATAAGGAATCATCGTGTCTCAAGATATTCAAAACTTCATTGATAGGCTTTATAACCCAGTTTTTAAAGAAACCAACAGTGGTGTCATAAATGTTGTATTTCATCCAGTTCCAGATTTCGTATCTATTTGCGTAAAGTTTAAGCGATTGCGAAGGACCAAATGCTAAGGTAGCGAGCATTATTGGCCAGTATCTGAAGATTGTAGACGGAATTGTCGAGCCATATGAGCCAAATTCTATAACACTTACTAAAATGTCATTCAATCTCTGTGTGTCCGACTTAGAAGATCCATCGACAGACAAAATTGATTCTAAAGTTGTTAAGGTTGATTCCTTGTCGTTCAAATTGGTCTTGATCAACATATCGATCTTATTTGTTTCCTGTCTTAACTGACCATTCAAAAGCTCAAGTTTGCTGTTGATGTCATTATTAATCAAATTGACAGGATATCTAATAACTGACCTTATGAAATCACCATAGTACTTTACCAACGACGGTTTGATATAGGAGATTTTCAATAGTGAAATGGTTGGGTTGTTGAGAACGAAGGTACTGGAAATTGATTTAGAAATGGCAGTGTACAACTTGGCAGAAAACCTTTTGAACCGGATCCATGAAAAGTACCAATAATTGTCTTCCTCTGAACCTTGTCTGTCAAGGACGCTCAAGGAATCGTCGT
The DNA here is from genome assembly GCA_030578435.1 of Scheffersomyces lignicola. Classification (NCBI taxonomy): domain Eukaryota; kingdom Fungi; phylum Ascomycota; class Pichiomycetes; order Serinales; family Debaryomycetaceae; genus Scheffersomyces; species Scheffersomyces lignicola. Next base: position 299,926 of record JAJMRV010000013.1, on the reverse strand, counting down.
GTTGGCTCTCGTTCGATAGCCTCTCCAAATGACTTAGCACTGATTGTCCAAACTGAAAGAGTTTGTAAGGAAAAGACTGGATAAAGTACACTGTTTTGTTGAAGGAGGAGTTCTTGATATTGGACCAGTAGATTTGCTCATTCTTCAATTGCAACGTCTTCATGATGATGGCGTTAGAAAGGTTTAGTGTGGATGTGAGAATGATGTAGTAATTGATCAATTGGAGCGTGGTGCCGTTAATGATGGACACATCGCTGTGGTCTGCTACGCTGAGGTCCAAGTTAATGCTGACATCCTTCAAGTTGGCATATATGTTCTGGACTTTTGTCAAGCTGAGTGTTGAGATGCGGTTAAACCTGAACTCTTCGATGTTCAATAGGTAGTACAAATCGTAGAAGGTTTTTTGCAATGTTTGAAACGACTGGTCCTGGTCCTGGCTGGTACTGTGTTGCTGTGAGTAGTTTGCGAGTTCGTGGGTCAAAAATTGGGTGGTCAAGTAGTTGATTTCGGTGAATTTAGCCTTGATACGGATGGACACCCTATTGTGGTTGTTAATTTCCCGCAACACCTTGGCGGAGCGATTGGTGCCGGTGAAAAGCCCGGCGGTTATGAAGTCCATGGTCGTCTGGCACAGCTGTTTATACCATAAAGTGGCGGGGGTGGAGTAAGTAGTAAGTGTAGCGGATAATTGCTACTGAGATGCTCACTCCGCAAAATCTTTTGTACGGATTTGTACGGATTTATGGATTGGACTACGTGAATTGGCACAGGAGCCGTACCACTCAGACAAACGCCTACTGTTACCGCCTACTGTTACTCATCCACTGTTACTCACTATTACTGCACTCTCTTCCTACACTCTCTCCCTACACGCTCTCAACCACGCCTCTAGAACATATACGTACATTTATCTAGTCGTCGTCCTCCCTCTTGTCGTCCAACACACCGCTGTCCTTGATCAACAGGTCGATGTCCTTGTCGGACCATATCTTATGTATGACTCTGTTTTCGTTCACCTTGGACAAACTCAAGGTAGCAAACTCCAACTTCTCGCTGTTCAAGTTGGACGAGTCCATGGTCTTGGACAATATCTTGATGGCCAACTCACACGCCTCTTTCAAGGACAAGTCGTCGCGGTAGTCCTTCTTCAAAAGCGTCTGCGCCGCCGAGTTGTTGGCCCCGATGGACGTGGCTCTCCAGCCGCTGTAGTTCCCGGACGGATTCGACGTGAACAACTGGAACTGGTATCTGTCGTCGTAGCCGGCATAGAGGAAACTGACCCCGAACGGTCTCAACCCCCCGTGCTGGGTATAGCCCTGCTTGATGTCACACACTCTTTTGATCAAAATCTCGCACGGAATCTCCTCGTTGTACGTCTTCAAGTACTGCTGGGCGTTGATGCGCGCGTTGTTGACCAAAATGGACGCGTCCGCGGTCATGCCGGCCACGGCACAGATCATGTTGTCGTTGATGACGTATAGTTTCTCGGCGCTGCCGTCGTTGTCCAACAACTTGGAAGTCACCTTCTTTTCGCACGCCAACACCACGCCTTCCGGGGACAATATGCCGATGGCGGTGCCCGCCAAGGAGATGGCTTCCTGCGCGTATTCCACCTGGTACAATCTGCCTTCTGGCGAGAAGATGGTGGTTCTGGAATCGTATCTTCTGGACATGTTGTGTGCGTGGTGTATGTGGGGTGGCTCTCCGGGTCAATTGGGTGCTTTTTGCCGCGGCTTTTGGTCTGTGCAAATATCACGCGTGGGGGACCTCTGTCTGCGACCGGCCGGTGTCAAACAGGCGGAGTATGGTGGTGTTTGGTGGTGGTTGGCTGGGTGGCCCAACTGGTGGCAATAGCCCCGAACTTTTTTTTCCACTACCGCACACTCCCACACACTACGGCTTAACTATGGGCAGCACGAGAACGCCACTTTGCGCCGCAATTTGTTAGCGGATCCGGCGCCGGCACCGACGCACCGTGCCGGTCCCGGCTGCTGCCGCCGCGTAGTCGCCGTCTGCGGCCGCCCGGCCCGTCCCAGCGCCGCCACCGGGGCCATTCGAGGTTGTCACGTGACCGTCCTGCACACAGTATAGTATAAAAGCGCCCGCTCCGGCCCCTGCCAACACGCCCACCCGGCGCCAGAACCGCCACAGACAGGCACCTACGGCGGCCCGGCATCGCTACACACACAGGTCGTGCAGCAGTATGGTTAAGGTATTTGTGAGCTCGCTAAATGTGCCGATCGGGTACTCCACGCCGCCGTTTCCGTCGCTCTTCTGGCCCATCGGCCCGGACCGCGACAAGTACCAGGCGTCGTTTCTCTACTACTCGTCGGATATGTGGATATTCACCATCTACTGGACGCTCATCTTGTTTGGGGTGTTTTACGCCGTGGCGGGCTTGATTGCCGTGTACAACAACTGGATGACCGCCAAGCTGCACAGACTCCCGCTCACACGCATGGGCATAGTGGGCGGCATCGTAACGATTCCGGTGTTTGTGGTGACGGGGGTGGTGCGCGGGTTCATCAGCAGCGCCATCGTGGGGCTCCTATTGAGCTCGATCTACCGGGCGGGCACCTTAACTATGAGTACGTGGATCCCGCTTACGTGGGCCATAGCGCAGATCTTGTACGACGTGAGTTCCGCCTACCTGACGTCCCAGGTTATCTTGTAGCTACGGTCTATATAGGGAAATGTATATTAATGCGGTGCTGGGACGCTGGGTAGACGGTCCCACGGTGCAATTGCAATTGCTAGTAGTGCCAGAAGCAGTGCGAAATTCTCCATAAATGAAGATGATGAAATGGGCCAAATCATCCCCATTTTTCCACAAATTTCTATACAACACTATGCTAGAAATCGGGGATTTGGACTATCTCGAGGCCTTGTCGTTGAGCCAGCGCTTCGATACGTTGGCCAACCAGTTGGAGCACTCGGATGAGGTGATCCAAGTAGCGGTCCTGGCCCTCCGGCTTATGGACAAGTACTCCGCTCTTATGCCGAATTACGACAAATATGTTAGCTACCTCAACCAGATGGCGCCTTCCCAGGCATCTCAGTATACCCTGCAATGGGCTGAGACCAACAAAACTAGCAGTAGGGCCTTGGCTGCTCAACTCAAGGACAAACTCTCGTTCACTCGCTCTTCTTCTGCGACTCCGGACTTGTACCAGGGAGATCTGGACGTGTCGAACAATTCCGACAATGGCGTGGCGGCGGATGCTGCTAAGGACGAATTGTTTGTCGGTTTCCATCGGGTGTTGGCGCTCAATGCCATCAGACTCAGCTTCTCCGACAATGTTTCGCTTATCAACAGCTACGCCGTGGTCAACCTGTTCAATTTGAACCCGAAGGATATGGGCCAGATCAAGGCAAACAACTTCTTGCAGTATCTTTTCCAGCAGTACTATAATAGTCTTGGTTCTTACTTGTTGTCGGCGGGGTCTGCAGCGCTGACTCCCTCGCTGGATATGGGCGTGTTTGCAAGAAGAGAACTGCTACCCCGAAGAAACACTAAATCGGAGCCCGTATTCGCCTTTGGACAGCCGGCAACGTCTGCTGAGCACGAGAGGTCCAGTATGCTTGGAGCCACGTATCGGGTATTTGATTCGATATTGGCAAGGGCAAACAGCTACTACTCGAAAATAGAACCCATTGTCAACCGTCTGTACAAGGCAACCGGCGACGAGGCCATTATTGACGAGGTGTACTACTACTGGCTCATCAAGTTCTACAGTCTCACGGTATTGTTTAAGAGACTTGAGTTCTACGAATTCAATAAGGAGTTTGAATCACTCTTCCTTGTGCCGGCAACTGCCGCTACTGCAGGTGCCACCGCCATGGGCTATTCGTCCTCTAGCGCCGGCTCCAACGTACCAGTAACCCCAAATGCGGCGTTGCGATTGCTCATTGCGTTTCCCCACCTCAAGTCAGAAATATTTGCAATGTATGCCATAGTTCTGGTATTTATCAAGCCATTCAAGGCATTATCGTTCTTGGACAACGATATTCTTATAGATACCATCAACATGGATGACTCGTCACTTGATTCGGCCATATACAACAACGTGCTTTATCCTTTGTCTCAATCCAAGTACAGCCATGTACATGAGTATTTGACAAACGCCCAGTTTCTCGTACAATTCGAGTCGTATCTCAACTACCAATTGCCTAATAACGACAAAGTCGGTCTCATTCGAGTCAGTGATTTCATCGCCTATTTGACGACCATTATAGATTGCAAGTCTTTCTTGCTGGTGATATCGGTCACGCGGCGTATTCTGAGGTCCCAGCTTTTCCACATTTTGGGATACGACGACCTCGATGACGAAGCGGTGGGTAACTTGACATCTACATTCTTGTATGTCATGGGTGCTTTGGGGCTAGGCACGTTGGGAGTGCGGTACAATGTAGAGCAGCACGAGTTTTACACAGAGGATAACTATGACCAGAAGCTATCGCACGAACTCGAGACCAGAACAGGATACTTGACCAATGACGTGTATGGCGAGAGCGTGGCTACGTTGATGAAGGCGTTGTTGACAGAAATGTTTGTTAGCTAGGTACTTCTAATTCTAATTTTTCAATCGGGTGTACAAGTTGTAGATGAGATCCATGAGGAACAAGCGTCCTCCCAACACATTGAACTCCATGTTGCTTATATCCAAATCGATATACCTGGGCTGGTCGTAAGAATCGTTATGGTGGCCGTTACCGTCGGAGCCTTCTTCTTCTTCTTGCTCCTGCTCCTGCTCCTGCTCATTGCCTGTCGGAAAGAGTAATCTCTTGATTAAGCAGCAGGTGATCATCATCAAGTACACCCCACAGTCGTCGAAATTGTGCTGCTGGTCGCACTTCATGCGGATCACCTCTATGGGCTTGTTGCTCGTGATGATATTCTTGCACGAGGCGAGTCTGTCTGTGAGCTCCTTGAGAATCTTGTTGTCGTTTTCCAACGCTTCGTCTAGCACCATGGAGTCGTAGAGGTACAACCGGTTTTCGAGCACCGACAACAAGCCCAATGCCCAATGGTCGCCGTTGTTGACGTCCTCGAGATCGATCTCGTCGTAGTCCTCGATGAAGTTGAGCGGGATGAAGATGAACTTCAGCAGCCGCAACTCGTCTAGCGGCAATATGCTCTCGATGTCTGTGCTGACGGGGTAGTGCAAGAACAACTGGATGAGCGACGGGTACAAGAGCTGCACCTGTGATGTGTGGTCATTGCCAATGGTGGTGGTGCTGCTGCTGCTGCCTATGAACAACTGGTTGATCACCTCGTAGAGAAGCGAGATGTCGTTGTCGTTGATCCACTCCCCCGGAAGAATGTGGTCTATGTCGCTCTTGTACACGGCAATGGAGTAGTACTGGAACAACTTGAACTCCTCGCGCTTGGTCTTGTGAGCCAAGTCGTGGATCTTGGTGTGCAAGCTGCGGATCTTGGCCTTGGCGATGTAGGGATTGTAATTGTACGGCACCTGGGGCTGTTTGCGCTTCCCGTTCAACTCCTGCTGCAACCGAGCCTTGCGGTTGCGGGTCGCATTGATTTTCTTTGTCTGGCGCTGTTCGCGCTTCTCCAGCTTGGTGAGTCTTTTTTTCTTCCCCAGCGCATCACCACCATTGGTGGTGTTTTCTGTCGCGCCAGGGTCTTCATCGTCACTGGTGGCAGCGTCACCGGTTAGTGGGGCCCACAGCAACTGGTCAAAACCGTTGCTGAACACGCTGGTGGTGCGGTCCACGCGACGGCGTGTTTCGGGAGTGCTGCTGTACCCCTTGTGTATGTCGTACACCAACATCCCATGCGGTTTGTGTGTGCCAGCGGTTGTGTGTGTGTTTGTTTGGTGGTGTGGTTTGTGGAGTCGGTAGTCACCAGTTTGCAGCGGTGGGCGGTGGAGAGCCAGTGGGTCCGCTAGAAATCTTTTTTCGCGGCGCGCACTGGCGGCGCTTTCCGCCTAGTGACTCCGCTAGCTCTCGGTAAAGGTACTGAGAGTTCGCACTAGCTCTCGGTAAATAGTACTGAGAATTCACACTCTCGGTAAATTGTACTGCAAATTCGCACCGACTCTCAGTAATTGTCGGTAGTTCCCCCAGGGGACTTTTCTCGCCAGACCAGTAAATGCGGTAGGGAACTTTTTCTGCTCCCACCAGCCATATCTCACCAGCTGGACGCTAACTCATCGCACACTACACTACACATTCGCCCCGATGCTCACACGTGTGCTGACACGACTGCTAGGCCGCAGGCTCCTATCGCTCGCCACTCGGCCCGAACCGACGCTTCCCTACGGTACTGGGCAGCCCACCCACGAAACGAGACCTCATTACTTGCCCACCATGGGCAACCTCACGCCGGGCATCTCCGCCGTGGAGTACTACCAAAGACGGCTCGCGCTCTCGGCCAGCATGCCGTCGCATTCAGTTGCTATTTTGGTCGGCAGCGAGGTCAAATACAGCTCCGGCAGCGTGTTCTACGACTTCCAGCAGAACAACGACCTCTACTACATGACGGGCTGGCTCGAGCCCAACACGGTGGCGCTCGTGGAAAAGGGTGCCACCGACGACGATGTCAGCTTGCACATGGTTGTGCCCCCCAAAAACCCCCAGTTGGAGTTGTGGGAGGGTGCCAAATCGGGGTTGGAAGGTGCGTACGACTTTTTCAACGCCGACTTTGTCGAATCGACAGCAAACACCGAGAAATACGTGCTGCTGGTGGTTGCCAGAGCCGCGTGTGTGTTGTGGGACGATCCCAGCGGAGCCAGCAAGAACGGCGGCATTCTCACGAGCCTATTCGGGGGGGCCAGTGCCGGGTTGGCTCCGCTTGCGCAAACCATTGCCAAATCGGGCAAGAAGGTGCAGCCGCTATCGGCCAAGATCGCCGAGCTCCGGGCCGTCAAGTCCGAGGCCGAGATCAACGTGATGCATGCGGCGGGCCAGATCTCCAGCCGCGCCATCAACAAGGCCATCGCCAAGGTCGGCTCCGACAGCCCGCTCTACACCGAGAAGACACTCGCCAAGTACTTGGACTACCAGTTCGTGCGGGGCGGCTGCGACAAGCTGGCCTACATCCCAGTGGTGGCCAGCGGCGCCAACGCGCTCACGATCCACTACACCCGCAACGACGATTTGTTGTACCGGGACGAGATGGTGTTTGTGGACGCCGGCGGCAAGTTGGGCGGATACTGTGCCGACATCTCGCGCACATGGCCCAATGCGGGCCGGTTCAGCGGGCCGCAGCGCGACATCTACCAGATTGTGCTAGACACCAACAAACAGTGCATCGAGATGTGTGACCAGTCGCAGCACCACAGCTTGCACGACATCCACGAGTTTTCCGTCAAGCAGTTGACACAGGGGTTGCGCAGCTTGCCGGGGTTTGGCTCGGTGACGGCTTCCGAGGTGAGCCGCACGTTGTATCCGCACTACATTGGCCACCACTTGGGGCTTGACTTGCACGATGTGCCCGGCGTTTCGCGGTTCAAGAAGCTCGTGGAGGGTAACGTGGTCACGATTGAGCCGGGGTTGTACATACCGGCGGACTCCAAATGGCCCCGCCACTACCACGGCATCGGTGTGCGGGTGGAGGATGACATTGTCGTGGGCCGGACCGCGGGGGAGATGCTCAACTTGTCGAGCGGGTGTGTCAAGGAGGTGGACGACATTGAGGCCTTGATCCGGAACGGAGAGGTGACTACTCCGGGCGCACACGACGAGCTTGTGGTGTTGGACATTTAGGCTGGCGTGAGTCGCATCGTTTGTAGAGTAGTGCTGGTGGTGGTAGCATACTTTTGTATATATTCCCTGTACATATTGACTGTTTAGTGCATACATCGATAGATGCGTTTGGGTATAGGGGTACTCCTGTAGTTAGCGCTACTGCCATACTCTTGTGGATGCCACCATAGTGAGTAGCATCATGCTCTACGTGGCAATGGTACCGTACTATCTATCGGCCACTTTTGTACACATATGTACTGCCATACTCTCTGTACCGGTGCTACCACTTTTGTACACATCTGTACTACCATTTCCGGTGCTATAGTACGTATACACAGATGTACTACCCGCTCTGTATCTGGTAGTACCGCACTTGTACACACCCCTCACTGCCATGTCGGCCACTTTCGCATACATTCCCTGTACACTACACTATTTACAAACAATCTCTAGCGGCCAATGTTCAACAACAACGAGTTCTTGGCACCCTCTTCGCCGTTACCGGCCTTGCTGCTGGGCAAATACGACACGTTGGGCGAGTTGGCCAACGTCTTGGCAATCTCCTTGGACGCCTCCAATCTTCTGATCAACAACAAGCCGTCGCCGGCCTTGCTCAAGGCCTTGGAAACGGTTTCGGCCGACTCGGCTTCTCCTTCCGCCCTGATCACAGCGGCGCGTCTTTCCTGCTCGGCCTTTTCCACCAAGTACTTGGCTCTTTCCGCGTCCTGCTGGGCAATCTGCTTCTGCTCCACCGCCTTGGTGAACTCCTTGCCAAACGTCATGTGCGTTATGGACACGTCCTCCAACTTGATGTTGAACTCGTTGGCCCGTCTCGCCAACTCCTGCCGGATGCGGGCAGAGACAACCTCCCGCTGGGTGATCAACTCCGACGCATCAAACTGGGCCACAATCGACTTCAAAATCTCGTTCCCGATCGCGGGCAACACGCGCTCGTCGTAGTCCAACCCCAAACTCTGGTAGATTTTGGGCAACTGCAACACCTCCGGTCTGTGCAACACCCGGAGCGTCAACGACACATTCTGCAAGTCCTTGGACCCGGTGGTGGTGGCAATGGTCTTGGGTTTGGTGCGCACATCAAAGATGATCGCCTTCTGCAACCACGGGATCAAAAAATGGGTGCCTTCCCCAACCACGTTTTGCTGGACCCCGTTCAACCGGTCGAATATAACCGCTCTTTTCCCACCCTGCACATCGTAGATGGCCGACTGGCCAAGCATCACCGCCAAACCGGCTGGAATGGCGAGTCGGGATATTATTTCGGCAACTCTCTGCGACATGACCCTGGTCTCTGCGGCAGTGTGTGTGTTTTCTGTGGTGTCACGCTGGTGTCACTCTGGAGACTGCTGGATTTGCTAGCGGAGAAATCCGCCACTGCATTTTTCATGGTGCGAAGTGGTGCGCGCACGACCCGCTGATATATGCAGCCTGGTTGCAAAACGGGCACTATGTGCCAGAGTGCTTTACACGGTGCGATATGGCTGGTGGTTAGGGCTGCAGGGTGGTGGAATACTTCAGCCGTGGTCGCAGGCGCAGAAGCGTGTTGCGCCGTTTTTGCACCCGTGTGTCCAGGAAGACGGCGCCGCAAATACAAATACGGCAATGTATGCAGTAACCACCATACCGTGAGCGCATAGTGCTGTGTTCCCCGCTGCTGCTACGCCTAGAATGGGAGATATCCTGCTGAAAACTCTACAATAGTGTCTGTAGTGTCAAGTAGCAGAAACACCGCACAGTGGGCTTGAAAATGTCGCTGTGGCGCACCCACCTAAATTGCACTCTAGTGCACTCTAACATGCACTTGCAATCCGTAACTTTGCCGCAAACTGCACTTTTGGTCATGTCGTAGGCCAGCCAGCAGTCTGTGCCTTTGCCGCGGTGGCTGGGTCTGCTATGGTGCCCGTTTGCCCACCTCTGCTACGGCAAATGTGCTGCTACTGGCAATAATGTCGCAATGTCGCTGCGTGCTTTTCGCTGCGCAAATTTCGATTACAAATTGCCCCGAAATTATCTTTTTAATCAGTGCCTACTATATATATAAGGGTGGAATCCTGAATTGCCGTTTAGCAAGTGTGTATCTGTTGCAGCACGCATACCATTCTTTTGCCAATACTTACCCAGAAATACTGTAGCACACACAATGTCGCACCAATACCACTTTGACGTCACCATGGCCTGTTCGGGATGTTCCGGCGCCGTGAACAGAGTCTTGACCAAATTGGACGGTGTATCCAAGTTGGACATCTCCTTGGAGAAGCAGTCGGTCGATGTTGTGACGGATTTGGACTACGACACCGTCTACAACACCATCGCGAAAACCGGCAAGAAGATCAACGACGGTAAGATCATCAGTTAGTAGGCCGTATTAGGTAGAGTCGCTAGAAACGTAATAAATGTCATGTTTGAGTAATGGAAAAAACAGTGCATGCCGTACGTATCACGTGAGGCTTCTGAACTCGACAATCTCATTGATGCAGTCGTCTCGGAGCTTGCTCTGTATAAACAACTTCTTGATCATCACGATGAGCTCATCGGTAGACAAGTCATAGAACTCGCCTTCGTTGAACCTGTTCATGATGTCCTTCAAGTGGCTCCGGATCAAGAACTTGAAGTTGTCCAACTTGTTGTACGACTTGATTTCTTCTCTCTGGCTGCCCGGCAAAAACGGCACCGTGATGTTGTTTACGGAATCGATGATTTCCGAGATCTTGGTCGACTGCTGCTCGCTGATTTCCTCTATCGATAGTAGCATCGAGATTAAGTGGTTGTTGAGGAAATCGACGATCTCGATAATAAGCAGCTCAAACTTCTTGTAGTTCACCTTCTGGTAGTCGCTGTCGTTGAAGATAGAGCTGAACAACGAGTATATGAGACTCAACTGGTTGAGGTTGTAGTCGTCGAGGCCGTCGTCGTCTTCGGCTCCCTCGGCGTCGTTCAAATTCAATGACACCAACACGAGCTTCAACTGCTGGTAGATGTTAAGCATGTTCTGGTTCCAGATCGACTCGCCGCACGCCAGCAATTCAGGCAAATCCAACTGCGTGCTGATGTATTTCAAGTCGTTGTAGATAAGCAAAGACTGGCTGATGCTGGGGTACTTGATTTGCGATAACGATTTGACGGTTGTCACCAAGTACTTTATGTCTGAATTAGGAGACTCTTTCCGATACTGGTTTAGGAGCGCGACAATCTCTTGACTCAACTGGGATATCTTGGTGGCGGCTGGGTCTTCTGTGTCTTCCAATTCCTTCAACACATCCTCGTCATCTCCCCACCCGTCATCGTCGTCTTTCCAGCTATCGTCGTTCCAGGCATCGTCGTCGTCGTCTTTGTGCTGCTGCTGTGTGCCCTGCAGTTCGTTGTCCAACTGTTTGAGCAACTCCTCCTTCTTGTATAGCTGTCTTAGTCTGTCTATGTACTCGTCGACCAACCAATCGTTGTAAAGCTTGTTCAAGTTATCCTGGATGCTGCTCTCGCTGAATCCAACCAACACGTTCCATCCCGACTTGTTGAGCTGGATGAGCTGGTGCAACGAGCGCATGGCGTCAGCATCGTTGATGATGCTGTTTATGTTGACGGCTATCTTGCTCACTAGCAACTTGCTGATTTTTGAGCCGAGGTACTGCCTGATTGGCTCGCTGCCGATATGGTTGACGAAAACCATCAAGTTAGCCGTTGACTGTATAAACAGCACACTGGTGTCGGATTCCGCTAGGGAAACCGAGACCAAGTCGATGTCGAGATCCGCGTCATTGAGGGTGAGCCTGTAGTGGCTGTTTTCGGCAAGCAACTTGTCCTCCACCAACTGGTCCCAAACGTCACGGTAGTGCAAGTAGTTTTTGAGTTTGACGGTGTTGCTGCTGAGCAACTGGTTGAACTCGTGGAGCCCGCTGATGTTCTCAATGTGGAACGCGTCCGGCACCAACGTGAGCAAATAGTCGTTCAACACCGCGATGAACGCGTCATACAACACGTCGACCGCCTTGGCGAGCAGGCTGTAGATGAGTGCGTCCTGCGGCACGGTCTGTTTTCTGTATGTGTCAAAGAGCACAAATAGCTGCTGGAAATCAAGCAAATTAAGCAGGCTGCCTCTGGCCACCAAGCCGCGGATTTCCTGGTACCGCAGGTAGTGGGCCTGGAGCTGTCTGAGGGCGTCCAAGTTGGCCGCGATGTCGGAATACTGCTGGTTGAGCTGTGAAATGGTGGCTTCCGGTGCTTGTGCTGGGTGTGGAGCAGCCGCACGGAAATGGGCTACGAAACGGGCATCTTCGGCCAAGCTGTGTTTTGAAATGGAGATGTACGTGTTGTGGACCTCGTTGCTGGCCGCTTCCAACTGATCGCGGCTGTCCTGGAGAAGCGTCGGTATAGATACGGGCATTTCCTGTTGTGTGTGGCAGTGGGTAGTGGGAACTGGTAGTGGAAAAATCCACCTATATACCAGAGAGCATGTCACGTGACACGGCACTTTTGCAATTAGCGTCGTATTCATACACATAAAACTATACACTCATATCAAGTCCTCGGTTATGTCGTCGTCCACGTACTCGTCGTCCTTGTTCATCCTGTACACGGTCATGGCCATGCTGGCGAAGTTCAAGCCGCTCATGAACCAGTCGGGCACGGGGATGCCGTACAACTCGATGGTGTTGAAGGCCAAATCAAGAAAGTTGCCCACCAACTCAAGCACAAGCATCATCTTGTCGAACTTCAAGTCCTTCAACACCTTGTTGTACTTTCTGTTGATGTCGCTGTTGAGGTCCTTTTTGGTGGACGAGTTGAGGATGTTCAACTCCACCTTGACCTTGCGCTCCTTTCTGGCTACATTGAGCAACTGCGAGATGGTCTTGCGGATGAGAAACACCAAGATCAACACCCACAACCGGTTGGTGTGTTTCAACACCGCGAGCAAGCTGTCGGGAAACATCGGCAACCGCGAAAACAAGTGGAGATTGTCGAGGAGGTTGGCTGCGGTCTCCAACACCTGTATCACGATGTTTTCTAGCTTTTTGAGGCTGAACCGGGCCGAAACAGGCTTCCTGTACACGGTCCTCTTGTTTCTGCTCAAGAACTGGCTGGTGGTGGGCGAATTTGGCTGCGAAACGGACTTCTGGAGATCAAACTTGCTGAAGAGCGGTGCGTATTTCGGTTTGGGCACCGCGGGCAACTTGTTGAACTCAAACGTCTGCGGCCTGCTGTCGCTTTGGCTGCTGAGGAACTCCGAGAGCTTGTTGATTTTCTCCTCGGTCACTGACCGGTTGCCTCGTAACTGTTCCTGTTTGGCTAGCCGGATTAATCGGTCGATAATCTCCTGGTTTTTGGCGGCGGATCCCGGGCTCTGGTACGTCACTTTCTCGCTGGCTGCTGTGCTGGTGACTGTAGACACAGCGGTGGCCATCCCTGTACGTAGTTGCGGTGTCAAGGGTGCCCACTGGGTTGGATGTGTGCAGTGTTCGTAAATCCAGTGCCCATGCCGAGGATAAAAAGAGCTGTGTTGTGTGCAGGATTTGGTCACGTGAAAAGCTTCAAAACAGGCTACGCCTGGTGCTACAGGTCGGCGTATATTCGTAGGCACGTGAATGCGGCGTGGGGCTAGCGCGGGCTGGCAGTGAGAAACCCGGCCAATCGGGCCAAGAACTGGTCCTCGTCCAATTTGTGCTGGTTCGTTATTCTGCTGAACTGGTTTGCTGCGGCCTCGTCAAACCCCACGATCGTGACGATTTTCCACCGGTGGGTGTAAATTATCCGCCTTTTGCGGTCCATGGCTAGGTAGAAGTTGCCTTTGGCCGTCAACAGCAACTTGATGTTGTCTATGTTGCACAATTTGACAAGAATATCATTCATCTCCTTGCACCACTTGCCGTAGTTCTGGTATTTATCGTGGAGTTTCTGGTTATGGTGCGGATCAGGCTCCTGCTCCTGCGAGTAGCTGTCTATGATTTCCTTCAAGTCCTGCGACTTGGTCACTAGGCTGTTCTGGTGCGTCTGTTTCTTGTCGAGCACCATCCGCTGTTGCTGGATCTCTGTTTCTAGAGCGTCTAGCTTTCTGTTCTCGTTTTCAATCTGCAGTTGCTTGTTATGAACCGCAGAGACTACACTTTCCCCTGGCGCCGTACCTATTTCTTCTACAAACTCCTTATCGTCAAACTCCTCTAGCAAAGAGTCTATTTCGTGGTTGACATTCTCGATCTCTTTGAATAAACCGTTGCACTCTTCCAACTTCGACTGGTATACCCTGTACAAGCTTGTGTTTTCTTGACATAGCGTGTCCAAATCCTGTATTGTCGCCTGCATTTCTCCCTTCAAATTCTTCAATGCCAATTTGCTGCTGACTGTTTGTGCCTCTATATCTTTGATTTCGTTCCATTCTCCGTGCTGCTGCTCCTCGAGGTCAATGCCGCTTATCTCGCTGATTCTCCTCAAGAACTTATCTCTGGTTTCTTGTTCTAAATACAAGAACTTTAGCTTGGAGAAGATATGCTTCTTGTACGCGAATTCCTCTTCGATTACTTTAGGGTTCAAAAGCTTCAAATTGGTGGCATTTTCAAATTCCTGCTGCGCCGACAAGAAATAGTAGTCTCCGGTGGACAGCATGGTGTCTCTGATGGTGTCTAGCGACATTATATGCAATGCTTTTGAATACTCTCTGCTAAACTCAATCTTTTGCACTGTTTATTTATGTTTTGTTTTGTTTATGCTGTAGCGCGCGTATATTTTAATGCTGTGCGCTACCACGTAGTCTAAAGATTTAATAATACATTTAACGATACAGAAATATATGGAAAAGTACGTAAAACAAAGAAAATTAGTAGAAAGTAAAACTTATCTATGTAGCAGTGACGTCGCGAGGTTGGATCGTGCAACTCAACTTCCAGGCTCTGTCTTCCTCCGCCTTGTTCAACTGGCATACTTTCCACAACTCAAGCAAAACCAACTCTTGTAAGCTTGGAACAGACACAATGGTGTAATCTTCCATCTCCAAGCCAGAAGAAAGCTTCTGGCTACTGCCGCCTAAGAAGGAGATACTGGATCTCTTCAAATCCTTAGAGCTCGTTGTAGTAGACGAGGTGTAAGGAATTTGCAAGCTTTCGATATCAGCAATAATTCTGGTGATTTTCAAATACTTGTCGATGTTGATGAGTTTCTGGTTCAAGAATGTGTTGGCCTTTCTATAGTTTGGATTACCATCTGTGACAAATGTCAAGTCCTGCAAAAATAGAGAAAAGTATGGAACAATGGGGATGTTATAGTCGTTTGAGATCAAGAAGTTCTTGAGCTTCGATCTGTAGACATGGTAATTCTTCTCTGGATGAATAATTGATGACAAATACTCGTACAACTCAATGTATTTCTCTGATAACTCACCCCAAATCTTGCTCAACCTCGTCACCAAGTGCGATTGTAATGCGGTGATGATGGCGGCTAAGGAATTGAAATTTCTCAAGTACAAACAAGATATAGCAACCTTCAACCACGTCTTCACCATGTTGATTCTCAATTTCTGATTGATCTTTGGCTGCAAAATCGACTCCAAAACGTATCCTGATAAACAGTTAGTGAACAAAAGTGATTGTCTCACGTTAGGTGCTAGCTTCAAATAAGCTCTCTTAGCGGTGAAGTTTTCGTTCAACAACTCATCGGGTTTAATTGAACAGAAAATAGTCGATTCAATAATGGTCAACTGTTTCGCTAACTCCAATCCGTTAAAATCCAACAAATTTGGTCTGTAGTTAGACAACACCCAGGTTTGATCGCACACTTGGAACCAGTTTGGCAATAAGGTGTCAATGTGAACACTGATGTATGAAGGGCTGTCAATGTACTTTTGAGGACACCAACTTGTGGTCAAAATCTGTCTGTAAGTCATATTTACTCTCTCAATAGATTGGAACTGGTTCTTGGTCAACAAGGAGTTAGACGACGAGGTCTGATTACCAATACCCAATGGCATAGGCAAAGAAATAGACTTTAATGAACTTGTTGTAGACGAGTTGGTATTGATTTTAGATAATTCGTATCCGTCCACCATTGAATATCTATTGCTCAACGAGTTGTCGGCGCTGCTTGAGAAAGAATTCTTTCTCTTGAATCTAGTCACAGTTATACTACGCGTAATCAACTGGTTTCTAAAAGCGTTGGTTCTAGGCACGTTCCTCAATTGGATTTGGTTTTCAATCAAAGGCTTCGTAGACAACTTAGCTGCGACTTCAATCAACTTCATGGCTTCTAATGGTAAGTACTGACTGATACCTTCATTGAAGAAATTAATCAATGTGGTGAGTAAACTGTAATCGGCCTCTTGATTCCAGTACGACTCCATCCAGATTTGGAACATTTTCACGATCAATCTCCTTCTCTTTTTCAACTGGACTTCTGCAGTAATATCGGCTCTGGTTTGGCCCATGGTATTACTACTGATGTTGTTGTTGATGTCAAATCTGGTGATCATCTCTTCAATGAAGTCAATACCATTCGCAAATGTTCTGAAACATATGAAAAAAGTAGACACAAAGAAATACTCTGGTGGAGACTCTTCGTTGGTCAAAGTGTACACCAAGCCGTGGAAGGAGGCGCCTAGCAAGTTACCATTGCTATCAACAAGTAACTCGTTGTTAATGTCAGACGATTTCGAGCCGGAAACACCGTTTGACGCACCGTTGGCATCGTCGCCAGAGGAGGTGGTGTAGGGCTCGAACGCAGGGATGGAGACAGAGAATGGTGAATTCTCGTCGTTGGTCGAAAGCAAAGCATCGTTGATAAGATTGGCGCCATTGGAAGTGAGACCCAATTCGCCTGTTTTGCCTGATCTGAACATGGAGTACCTGTTTGAGCTTTTGGCATTCGATTTCTTGGTGGGCTTGAAAGCGTTGTTGGCCTTCTTGTTGCTGTTGGCGATGCCGATGGAACACTTCTTGATAAACTCCTCGGCATCAATCTTCATTTTGGTGTAGTTGGGATAGGTTCTTTCTGCGCTCAACTTGAAGTCGCCCGTAACGTCCAACAACTTGCGGATGGAGACAATGGTGACACTGATGGACTTAATCATCTTGGACGCGGTCTGGATCAAATCGCCCCCCTCCTGGGTGTAGTAGTACTTATCGGTGTTGTTGCCCATGCTGGGCAAGACGCCGGTTTTCTTGTCTGCCTCGGTCTCATTCAAAGTCTTGACCACGAGGTTCTTGACCAGGGTCACCAAGTCGCTGACCAACGACAACAACGAGTCCAACGAGTTGTCCAAGTCGGCCGGCTTTTCACTGGAGAAGTCGGATCCCGTTTTGGAGATGAACAACAACTCGCGGAGCAAGAGGATGATCTGGTGGGCAATCGTCTCCAAAAGGTCACAGCCGGCGGGATTGTGCTCGATCAAGTCGAGCCGCCCGATGATCAAGCCCAAGTAGGCGTACAAGATGCCGTTGATCTCGGTGATGCGCTGCTTGGCCAACGGCGGCGAGGCCAAGACCGGGTAGTTGTTCAAGTCCTCCGAGAGTTTGGCCTCGTTGTCGCGCTTCAAGATCTCCTTACTCTCGATGGACCAGATTTGCAAAAAGGTGACGGCTTTTTTGGTCACCTGGTATATCATCAAGGTCAAGATCTCAATCTTGTTGAAGTTGGAGGTGCCCTTGAACTCATTGGCCTTGACCATCAAGTTGTACCAGTCGGCTAGCAACGACTTGCGGGTCTTGCGCACCACGGGCCGCTTGGTTACAATCTCGTTGGACCGCGAGAGGCAGTCGGTCTGCTGCAACAAGACCCGCACGCCGTCGCGGATCGAGTTGATGGTGCGGATGGAGAAGGTGTACTTGCCGCGGCGGTTGCGGTGGCTCAACGGGTTCATCAAGAACTTGGCGCACGAGTGGAAAAGCGGGCGCAAGTACTGGCAGTTGGGGATGCGGCTGTCGTCGTCGCCGGTGCCGGCCTCCTCTACCGCGATCTCAAAGTAGTTCATGGGGATCCAGCCGCGCTGCAACGAGCTGACGAGCGTCACCTCGCCCCAGCCCGAGTCGTCGATGGTGTGCACAAACGCCAAGTCGTCCTTGTCGAACGACAAGCAGATGGACGCGTCCGACTCCGACTGCAACGTGGACGAGTCGAACGAGTGCAACGCGCGGATGAAAAGCGAGCACAAGTCGTCGTCGCCGTCGTCGTGCGCGCCCAACAAGGCCGAGTTGGTGCTGGTGCTGGTGCTGGCGGTGGGGGCGGCGGGCTTGTCCGCGGGGTCTTGTCCGTCGCGGTTCTTGGGGTCCAACACCGAATCGGTGAACGAGATGTTCAAGCCGTGCGGGTACCGGTCGCCGATGTTGAGGCCGTTTTTGGAGGCAATGAGGAGGTCGTTCTTCTCCTTCTCGGTCATGCGCTGCACCTCCTCGTTGTGCAGCGCGATGCGCTCAAACTGGTGCACCAAGTCGCGCCGTACCGGCACGTCGTCGTCGTTGGCGTCCGGGCCGGTGTCGGCGCGCGCGCTCTTGACGGGCGACACGCGCGACCCGCGCATGGTGTAGCCGGGCGCCGAGTCCTGGAACACAAACGCCGACGAAGACGCCGAAGACGCGTGCGAAACGAGGTCGTGCTCCGCGGGCGCGCCGGGCACGTCGTCGGCTATGTTGCTGCTCTGGCTGATGACCGAGGACCGGTTGCTGGCGCTGCTGGCCTGGCTGGCGCGGTCGTCCTGGATGTAGACCGACTCGGCGTCGGAGCCGTCGCGGTGGGCCTGGAACTCGTCAATCTTGTGGTAGTAGCGGCTGGTGGGCGCCACGCCGGGCCGGGCAAACTGGTCCGCCGATAGCCGGTTGACGTTCTGCTGGAAGCTGCTCATGAACTGGTGCGAGTCGCCGGAGGCGGCGGTGTGCTGCAACGTGACCGAGAGCCGCTGGAACTTGGACGAGAGCTGCTGGTGCGGCAAGTGCGGCGTTCCGGCCGCCGGCTGCGGCTGCGGTTGCGGCTCCTGCGGCTCGAGCGGCTCGAACCCGCCGGGTCCACCCAACACGGGCGTGCGGTCGTCGATGGCGTCGGCGCCGGCATTGGCCGGTGCGGCCGGCATTTTGGGCGTGCGGTCGTCGTCGTAGTACGACGTGTTGGTCTGGTTGGACCCGGGCCCGTCGCTGAACTCGTTGCGCGTGTACGAGTCTAGACTGTTGACGGAGGGGTTCTTGAGAAGCGACCGGTTGATGGAGTCGAAACTGGGGTTGTGCGACACATCCGGGTCCTCGGAATCGCTGAAGTCGAGGCCGCGGGCCGTCATAAACGTCTGGAACGTCTGGTTGGACTCCTCGGTGGGCAATTCCGGGATGTCTTCCTGGCCCTCGGGGATGACGTCGTTGCTGGTGCGGAACGCATGTTCCGACTCCACGGGCGAGTACACGCTGGACGACGTGCTGAAGTGGGCGCCCGCCACATTGGCCGGCTGGGCGTGTGTCTGGTGGTACATGCGGGGTGCTGGTGGTCGGTGCTGGTGCAGTGTAATGTGGTGCAGTGTGGTGTAGTGCAGTGTAGTGCAGCGCAGTCTAGCGTGATTTAGCGTAATGCAGCGTGGTTAGCGGCTGTGACAAATGGAGGAAACCGGCTCTTCTCTTCTCTGCACACAGGGCTTCTGTGTAGGACGGCACCGCAGACTGGTTGTGTTGGGGAGTGGTGGTTTTGGCACCTGGCTGGTCGATTCCAGCCGTTTTGCATGGTGGCTCCTTTTTTCCGACTGCCAAAAAATTTCTGTCCGAAACGCGTCGCAGATGCAAAAATTCACACGTATAACGCCGCTTTTTCGACACCCAGCGTCATGACGCGTTTCTGGGGCACAGCACGTCTCACCCCACGTCCGGAACTGGTGGCGACCATTGACAAACGGTCGTAACCGGGGCCCGGATCTGGTCCTCCTCCGGTCCCGGCCAGCGTCCGGATCTGTGTCGGGGCAGCAGCCCTGTGACAATCACATGGCTAATGGCGTGCGTAATTAACAGAACCGTCCCCTTCGGTCTGTGGCATTGCTCCATTGTACTGCCATTCTGGAACCGGCATGGAAACATGTGTCTGGTCCCTTTCTGGAACAGTCTCTGCAGCAATTGCCAAATGGGGAACCGAATGCTCTTGTTTGTGTCTGGTAGTCTCTCTTTGCGCTAAATAGCTTATAGCTTAATCGTGAACAGGACCCATTGGCCGCTTTCATTTTGATCTCTTCACACATACAAAGCAGCATACATACATAGCATACAGATCGTAACTAGCGCCATGCTCCGTTTCGTAATAAAATGCTGAGCATTGCTGAGCTCGCTTCTGTATACACTGCGCTAATAATCCTACAGGGAATTACTTTGTCCTATAGTAGGCTCTGTTTACAAAATCAGCTTATGGCTACCGCAATCCCTTGCAGCAAATGCAGCTCAAATGACATGACTGCAACTAACGCTACAAGCAGATAAGCGCTTCTCTAATAATTTCCCCTCTATTCTTCTATGAAACTCTCATATTACCAGCTTTCTTTGGGGATCTCAGCACATAAATACACTATCTTACACGGTGTGATCCCTCCACCAACCCTTTCGATCTTTCTCTTTCAAAGCTTGTTCGGATTTGCCGAAACTTGTCCGCTTTTGCAACCCTCTCCTCCCTGCTGCGCTACCAGTCAACTCAAAAAAACCACCCTGCGAAAACTGAAATCCCCGGTTTCCGGGCCCACACCTGTTCACTCGCAACATACCTATACTTCGCATCTGTTATATAATGGGTACGTACATGCTGTAAACATAACTTGTTCTGCTGCAGCTACTAACTAAACACCAGCATTAGGGGTGGCATTATGGCTCTGTCCAAGACCGCATTCGTCCATCAACGACAAGTTGACCACCCTCATGGGTTCGTTAAACACGCTATTTCCGGGTCAGCCACCCAAGTTCGACCCCCATATCACCATCACCACCAACGTGGCGGTTGATTTGAATGATCCCAAGCAAACCAGAGAGGACGTCGACCGAATATTATCGGCATGTGCTGCTGCGCTCCACGCCCTCCCAAAGAACCATACCAAACTCGTGACCTTAGGTAAGATTGATAGCCAGAGAATGTTCTTCAAGAAACTCTACTTCCAGGTGGCTAGAGATCCCAATTTGGTGTCTTTTGCCCGCATTATCCGTGAATTGTTTGTTATAATACCTCAGGATATCGAAACCGAGAACCAGAAGGTCAACCCCCATTTGTACACACAAGATAGCAATGGCCTTCTCAAGCGGAAAAAACTGAAGAAATCGAAAAGCGGCGAAAACCATCCTGAGACCAAAGAGGTTGATGTGAAGTTTGTCCAGGAAAGGGCTGCTTACAAAGCGGCTGAGTGGTCTGCGCAAGAGTACCAGCCGCATCTTTCATTGGCTTACAGTGAGATATACCCCATCGACAATGCATTGTGGAGAACAATTAAAACAAGAATACTGGACTATTTGAATATCGATAATTGTGATGCCGAGGACTTGGAAGATAATGGCTACGGCTGGGATGGCGGTGTCTTGAAGTTGGTGCTCTGCGAGGGAGACGTCAATGAATGGATTACTTTAGGGAGTGTTGACATTCATTGAGTGTTATGGCATGGTCTGCCCTTCATTTTAGATAATATTATGTATTATATGTAGCTTTCAAGCAACAAGAGTGCAAAAAAAATAGTGAAGGATGCGAGGTTCGAACTCGCGCGGACACTGTCCAACAGATCTTAAGTCTGCCGCCTTAGACCACTCGGCCAACCCTCCAGAATTGTAGAAAAAAAGCGTCTAGAAAGCTGGTAGAGAAACATAATCCATAGAAAAAAAATTTGGCTATAACTGCTGCAAATCAAGCGTTTTTGAAGAATTGGCTCTTCTATAGGACATGTCGCCTTCTAATGATCATTATTTAGTGTCTCCTTTGGTTTATTTGAAAGTTATACAGTATATATTTTAGGAAGTAGCTGGGGAAATTTATGGGAAAATTCTGGAAAAAAATAGCTGCATAATTAGTTGAAAATTCGCAACATAATTATGATAAATATCCGGTGCAGAATTCAATAAGATAACACAACAGACTATATATTGTAATAGAACACAGCAAAAACATGCGACTGAAGAGTCATGTGTCGTATATTCTGTTTGCTGTTTTGTGATGGTTGTAGAAAACAGAAGGTTTTTGTTATACCATTGGAAAACCGACTAGTCCTCACCCTTAGATTTTAACTCCTACATATTTCTGACACGCTAGCTTTGCATATATAAAATCTATAAGACAGAGACATTTGAAGCAAACTATACTAATCAATTATTTGTTTCTTGTAATTAATGTATACGATAGTGATTCACTATCACTGAATTAGCAGCCAAATGTACTTTCTCGCATCCAATCGAAAAAAAATTTGAAAAAGTTACAATCAGAATAATCAATAATAATACCTGATACTTGAGACTCCACCACGCTATGTCCAGCACTTTCACGTGTGTAACCTGTTCGCTAACAGATAATGGAGCCAATATATTAAAACATGTGTCATCTACCCGACACAAATCGGTTAAATACGACCGATTAGATGAGGTTATAGGCTGTGATGAATGTGATGATACTAATATCCACCAATTAGCCATAAATCGATACGGCTTATCTGACATGTCTCTTTTGTGTTCCACCTGCTTCGATAAAGATAAGGACGAAGAAAAGCCCTCCACGCAGTACACTTTGTCCAATGGGGCATTTTTTTCCAAAATTGACCAATATATCTATTTCAGAGATATCAGCTGTGACAACTGTCTGGCAGAGGACAAGTTGTTTGTGGGCAACGAAAAGAATACCAATAAACAATACATATTTTGCAAGAGATGTCTTGATAAATTTCCTGCTAATGTTGCCTATGTCAGTGAAAATGATGACAAGTTCCTATTTGAATTGTTGGGTATTCAAGAATCCACACCTAACGCTAAACAATCCTCCAGACACCGCAAGGTGAAAGGCAAAGGAATGAGCAGAAGAAGGAAAGATGTGAAGATGACTGCTGAAAAGGAAGCCAGAGTGGCGCATTATTTTGCCAAGAAAGAAACTATTTCCAATATTAAGTCAGGAACAACTGTAAAGGCCATAGGGTCCATTGGTTCTTTGACTAAGAATAATGCCAGCAAAAACAGTGGTAGTTCTACCCCCAAATCTAGATCTTCAACTGTTTCGAAAGGTACAACTCCAAGAAGCTCTAATGTTCCTACCCCAGGTGCGTCTACTCCAAAACAGCAACCCCAGCGTAAAAACAACTCCACTGATAAAAATGGGAACGATGCCAAAAAGTCAGCGATACAGACAGATAAGTTGGTAGCTGAATTGAAAAATTTAGAAGTCGACTCTAAATCTAAGGATGGACAATTCTCAAAAAAAGATAAGAAACCATCAGGCAAAAATGCCAAAAATGCGTCTAATGACGATGCCCAAGATACCACCAAGAAGAATACCGAGAAGCTAAACAAACAAATTGCCACTAAAGAAAAAAAGGAAGCCAAAGCCAAATCATCACTGAAAGGTGATAAAAAAGTAGGTGCAGAGGTAAAAGGAAAACAGGATGATACACAGGTCAAAAAGAAAGATTCAAAGAAGACCGATAAAGAAAATGGCAAGCCTAAAAATAAGGATAAAAAGGAAGCAAACAAAGAGACTGAAATTGATAAGAAATCAAAAGCGTCTTCTGAAAAGCGAAAACAAGGAGATGCGGAAGAGATCATAACTTCACCACCTACAAAACAGGACGAAGAATTACCTGCGTCTGTTACCAAGTTTCATCCATCAAAGGAACCAAAATTGCAATTTCCAGACATTGATTCCTATTACAGAGAAGTCAGTTTCAACATGTTCTTAGAAGACCAGTTAACCAATTATAATAATCTGATCACTTCTGCAGATATGATGATTGAGTGGTATGAAGATAACGACAAAAAGAATAGCCAATACAAGGTAAGTATGCTACTCAGTGAGGACTTGCAAAAGAGATTTATACCACCAAAGTTGCGTTCTGTAAAGGATACCCCATTTAACGTGGGTCAAGCTATGTACCTTGTGTTGAATAACGAAACTCCATGGTATGGTAGTATTGCCACATTAGATTTAGTCAGAGAAAGAAGTGGTAATAGTAGAGGTGGTAGGGGTAGAGGCAGAGGAAGAGGAAGAGGAGGAAAGAAACCAAGTTCCAGTGGCCCTAAGATTGTTGAAATTATTATACAGTTATACACCTGGAATGATCGTCCCTTGCCCAAATCGGTAAATATCAATAACCTCAAGATCTTACCTGCTACGCTACCTGTTACAAGAGTATTATTTGCCATGTCTAGACTCTCTAATGCTAGCTTCAAGAAAATGTTACTTGGAAATGATCCAATTAGGCAAATTGTGTTCAATAACTACTTGAAATTCACTACAGATGCACTCAATGACTCGCAAAAAGTGGCAATTCAATCTGTTCTTAACAATGCAATTACTGTATTGCAGGGCCCTCCTGGTACAGGTAAGACGTCTACTATATATGAGATTATTTTGCAATTATTGGACTCGTTACATACTTACCCAATCTTGGTCGTTGCTGCTTCTAACATTGCTATTGATAATATTGCTGAAAAATTGAAAGTCAAACACGAAAAGGACATATTGAGAATCGTTGCCGTTGAAAAGGAAAGGGACTATAATAGGTCACATCCATTAGGTTCAATTTGTTTGCATCACAAGGTGTACGATGCGTTATCACAAACCTATCAAAGTACTTATGATGACATGAAGAGAGGTACTTTAAAAATCGGTCCTAGGGGATACAGTAAGTTCATGGGAGATATGATTGAAACAAGTGAACAGCTTGTGGCTCAAGCCAAGGTCATCTTCACAACTACTGTCTCTGCTGGCGGGGCACTGTTGAAGTCTTTGGCCAAATGTCCGGTTGTTATTATGGACGAGTCTACCCAATCTTCTGAGCCAACTACATTAATCCCATTGTCTATGCCAGGAGTTGATAAATTTGTGTTTGTTGGAGATCAGAAACAGTTAAGTTGCTTTTCGTTGATTCCAAGCTTGTCGTTATCCTTGTTTGAGAGAATTCTTCTTAACGGATCTTATAAGAACCCTCACATGTTGGATACTCAGTACCGTATGCATCCTAAGATTAGTGACTTCCCCAGAAATAGATTCTATGGCGGTGCTTTGAAAGATGGTATTACGGAGCAATCCAGAACATTAGCTAACATCAGCGACCCAGTTTATTTCTGGGATACAGCTGGTAACGCTGAGGAGCAGTCAGTGCGTAACAGATTGCGTGAAGACCATGGGTTCACTTATTGTAACAGAAAAGAGATTGAGTATATCGCCCAGGTGGTTAAGAGTCTCATATACGAAAAAGGAATCAAGCGGTCTGACATTGGTATTATCACTCCATATAGTGGTCAACGTGATTTAATTTCTTCAGTTCTTGTGAAGGATGATTTGATTAATCCAGGGAGTGAGCAAATCAAGATCGAAGTCGATGTTGATGATCTCACCAACGAATCTAAGCCGGTCACGATCCACATAGTTAACGAGATAATGATTGCATCCATCGATGCTTTCCAAGGAAGAGAGAAAAATTTCTTGGTCATGTCATGTGTTCGGTCGAATACAGCAGGTAAGATTGGGTTCTTGAGAGATGAGAGAAGATTGAATGTGGCCTTGACCAGAGCGAAATACGGATTAGTGATGATTGGAGATGTCAAAACACTCAAGAGTGGTGACAAGTTGTGGAAGGAGTACATGGAGTACTTGGAGGCAAAGAACTGGGTGCATAGAGAGAAGTCGTTTGCCTATTAATAGAATTTGTATATATATATTCCACGTAACAGATAAATGAAGATTGATAGACGACATGGTAGCGCACAGTGTATTTTTGCGACAAGACAGACAATTTTTCAGACACTATCATGTTGTTGATATTGCAATACGCCGTAGTAGACAATTTAGAATGGTGAAAAGTCCCAAGAAGAAGGTGAAGCCGTCTAAAAGGACAGCCAAGCCACCTGCTAAACAGTCCAGCATATTCAAGAAATCGCCTGTGTATGACTTGTTGCACAATTTTGAAAAAGTACCCGATCAATGGACCGCTAGATATGTGCTTGTTATGTCTGCTGTGATATTGAGAACAGCTATTGGTTTAGGGGGGTTCCTGGGGTATAATGTGGCGCCAATGCACGGAGATTTTGAGGCTCAGAGACACTGGATGGAATTGACCATTCATTTGCCCATTTCTGAGTGGTATTTCTTTGACTTACAGTACTGGGGATTGGACTACCCGCCACTCACAGCCTATCACCTGTATATCTTAGGCAAAATCGGCAGTTTCATCAACGCTAGCTGGTTTGCCTTGAATACCTCACGAGGAATTGAGACCAATGACGTCAAGTTCTTCATGAGATTCACCAGTTTGGCCAGCGATCTTATATTCTACATTCCAGCCGTGCTCACGATTGCCAACTTGATGGGCAAGAAATTCCACTTGAGCCGAATGGATCAGATCATCATCTCACTTATAATCATCAACCAGGCGCATTTGGTGCTAATTGACCACGGCCATTTCCAATTCAACTCTGTGATGTTGGGGCTCTTTCTTTACTCATTGATCGAGCTTATCAAGAAAAACTACATGACAGCCAGCATCTGGTTCGTTGCATGCATGAACTTCAAGCAGATGGGGTTGTATTATTCGACCTTTATCTTTGTTTTCATTTTGAGTCAATTGCAGTCGTTTCTGCAATTGGTGCTCGTAGGAATCACTGTCATTGTCACCCAGTTGGTTATCCTATTACCCTTTGTAGGAGACTTAAATAGCATCTTGCAGATTGTTATCCGAGTGTTTCCATTCAACAGAGGTCTATTCGAAGACAAGGTAGCCAATTTCTGGTGTACAAGTAATGTTCTTATAAAGTATCGCGAGATTATCGATCTCCAGCATTTATCCAAAGTCTCGTTGGCGGCCACGGTGCTAGCCATCTTACCCATTAACGTAATGTTGTTCTTCAAGTTGAGGAACTCCAAGCATTTGACTCCCGGCTTGATCTACGGGTTTGCAGGCAATTCGCTTGCGTTCTACTTGTTTTCGTATCAGGTGCATGAAAAGAGCATTTTGGTTCCTTTGATACCAGCCACCTTGTTGCTTTTGATTGACCCCAGCCAGATTGATATAATACAGTGGATCAACAACGTGGGCTCATTCAGTTTGTATCCCTTGTTGAAGAAGGACGACTTGGTGTTACAGTATGCGGTCAGCAATTTGATGATCAACTGGTTGATTGGGCCCAAGCTCTTGCTCTCCAACCAGAACATCTTGTACAGCTTGGTGATCAAGGGGACGTACTTGTTGATGATTGTGTACCATGTCATCGACTATGCATTATTGCCGCCGCAGAGATACCCCGACTTGTGGGTGATAATGAATATTGGCATTTCGTTTGTGGGCTTTGCCTTTTTCTTTGCGTGGTTGAACTACAAGGTGTACAAGCTCAAGGTAGAGTAACAGGGCGGTGTAGTGCGACCTAGGGGCTCTCGCAACACCAGGCCCTTGCAACACCAGGCCTTACTAACACCACCCAGAGCCAGCGCAATACATACAATACGTAAGGAGAACTTGCTCTTAATAATTACAGTCTATATTGATCCGTCTATATAGCGCCGCTGAGTGTCGGCGCGCACACTGAACTCCATCTAGTACTTGGCGGCACTGACACTCACCCCGTCAATAGCGCTATCGTCCACAAACCACGACACCGCCACACCGCTGGAAATGTCGTTGACCAACTTGGACGGCAACTGGCTCCGCTTGTCGCCAAAGATCTCTCTCAATATAGGAGCCTTTCCGGCGCCCTCAGCCACAAACGCTATGGCCGTGGCTCTTTCCAACACCGGGAAGGTGAACGTGATTCTTCTGGGAGGTGGCTTGGGCGAGTCGCTGATGTACGCGATCAACTGCGTCCTCTCCTGCAACAAGGCGTGGCCCGGGAACAACGAGCATGTGTGCCCGTCCGGGCCGCACCCCAACAAGATCACGTCGAATTTGGCGTCGGCCGGGAGTTTTTTCACGTAGTCGGCCGAGATCTGGGCCTCCTTGTCGGCGTCTACGCCGTCCACCTGCCCGTCTGTCCCCGTGACCAAGCTTTCGTCGATGGTGTGCACGGTGGGCCGGGCCAGTCCGGCGGGCAAGTTTTTCAACACCAAGTCGTTGAACAAACCGTAGTTGGAGTCGGGGTGGTCCAAAGGCACCAACCTTTCGTCGCTGAAGTAGACCAGCCATTTTTCCCACACCACCTGGGCAGCGATCTGCTTATTGTCAATGAGGGCCTTTTTCAACACCTTGCCCAAAGATCCGCCGGATAAGGCGATTTTGAAGGTGGACCCGGCGGCCAAAGCCGACTTCTGGTGCTGGATGATGTACCGGCCGACGGAATTGGCCACGTCTTGCGACTCAGCGTATGAATAGACCTTGGTACACATGGTGTTGGGGAGAGCAATGGTGGGAGCAATGGTGAATAATGGGTTTGGGTCTAGATTTGTTTTTGGGTGCGAATTGGGCACAGAGCAATGAAACGGAACGCAACAAAAAGGCCCGACCGTTGCGCGGGCAGATCAGCTGCTCGCAGTCACGTGACCTGCGGCGTAAGGCGGCGGCTGGTGGCTTATGGCTGCCGGCTTGTGGTTTATGGCTCATTTCCAGCCTGGACATACGGTTGGGGGCTTTTTACCTACCTCGTTGTAATTGCAGCTACCACATGCTATTACTGCTGTGAGGAGTAATCACGTGACTTGTAGTAAAGCGGCGGCGCATGGCCCATTCCCACCGCAACTAGGGCACTCTCAATATACCTAATATTACAATACACACTATATACA
The DNA here is from genome assembly GCA_030578435.1 of Scheffersomyces lignicola. Classification (NCBI taxonomy): domain Eukaryota; kingdom Fungi; phylum Ascomycota; class Pichiomycetes; order Serinales; family Debaryomycetaceae; genus Scheffersomyces; species Scheffersomyces lignicola. The sequence goes on along the minus strand of JAJMRV010000013.1, from coordinate 271,333 downwards.
CGCTAGTCGAGGTAGTGCGAGTACTCGGCGCTGTCCTTGATCTTGCCGTTGAGAAACTTCTCCAACTTGGTGGCGTTCTTGTAGTAGGTGGTGGTCTCGCCGTTGTAGCTGCGACAGTTGTTGAAGATGAGCCTGCAATCGTACAAAAACTGGTCAAACGAGTCGTACTTGTCGTTCTCGAGCTTCTGCTCCATGGTGGAGAGGTCCATGGGCTCCTTGATCACCTCGTAGTAGTCCTGCACCTCCTCCTTGTTGACGGGCACGGCAAACGGCCACGACGAGGCGTGGTTGCTCATCTCGGAAAAGAGCGTCACCATGAAGTTGTAGTGGGGCCCGCGCTTGGGCTTCTGGGCCAACTTGTCCATCTCCTCCAGCCACCCGCTCTCGACCAACCCGGGCACGTCCTTGGCGTCCAAGGTCACGTTCTTGTTCGTCTTGAACACCTGCAACCCGGGCCGCACCACGTGCGACCGCGACCGCAACTTGATCTTCTTCTCGATGGCCGCCTTCTGCAAAAGCAAGATCTTGCCCAGGTCCAAGTACCGGAGGATCCCGGGGAGCATCAGGCACTGCATGAGCGTGCCCCCCTCGTAGTCCTTGATGTACCCCATCCACACCGACTTGTCGAGGGTGATTTCCTTGGTGAAGCCCTGCTTCTTGAAGTACCCGATGGCGTAGTTGTCCGCGTACGTCAAGAAGTACCGGATGGGCGAGGTGGCCCGCACGTAGTCCTTCAAGTGGTTCATCAAGTGCGCCCCGTAGCCCCGCACCTGCTCCGTGGACGAAATGGCGCAGAACACAATCTCGGCAAACTCGCGGTTGCCGAACGGCCGGTACGTGATGCCGCCCACCACCGTGAGCGGCTTGCGCACCACCGCCATCGACAAGTGCGACCGGTCGTACACCAAACGGGCAATGTACTCGCGCGGCATCTTGGGCAACTGTTTCTGGAAGATGTTCTTGAGCCCCGTTAGCACCATGAGGCTCTCGCGCTTGTTGTCGTTGTTGACCACCCGGAACTCGATCTTGCCCTCTCTTTCCTCGACAACCGAGGGTCTTTCCTTGAACGAGTAGGGCACCCCGTCAAACCGGAACGTCGTGATGCGCTTGCGCTCTTCCTCGGCTTCGTCGTCGTCGTCGTCGTCGCCGTCTTCTTCCTCGTCGTCCTCGGCCTCGTCCGCGCCGGGCTCCTCCTTTTTCACGCCGGTCTGGTCGTGCGGCGGGTCTGGTTCGTCAGTGCCGGTTTCGGCTTCGTCTTTGCTGGCTTCCTCCTCATCGGGCTTCACTTCCACCTTGACTTTTTTGTTCAAAGGCACGTCGTCGTCGTCGTCGTCTTCCGAGCGTACCGCGGCCACTCGTTTTCTGTCCACCATTGCTGCTGTGCCGCTGCTGCGTGGGGGGTGCTGGTGGTGGTGGAGCAGGTGCTATCAAACAAATGTGCCGAGGGCCGTGTGCAGTACGGATCACGTGTAAATAAGCCAGAAAACACGTGACAGAGCGCGTGACAACACCCGATGCACATCACGTGCACATCAGGTACACGTGACACGCACGTGACTTCTTCGCCATCTCACGATTTTTTTTTGCAAGATGAGGATCCCATTATTAAGCGGCCAGCACCAACGACGTTTTACCACAGCCTCAGAGAGCCATGTCGAACTACTCGTATATGGACCAGGGCAGCGGCCCCGTGCAGGGCGTCGCCACCGTGTTGTGTTGCAACTGTGGGGTGCCCATGGACGGATCACAGGGCCTCGTCATGTGCCATGACTGTATCAAGTTAACGGTGGACATCACCGAGGGCATACCCCGTGAGGCCAACGTCTCCTTCTGCAGAAACTGCGAGCGTTTTCTCCAGCCACCGGGTCAGTGGATCCGCGCCGAGTTGGAGTCCAGGGAGTTGCTCGCGTTGTGTTTGAGAAGATTGAAGGGCTTGAACAAGGTCCGGTTGGTCGATGCGTCCTTCATCTGGACCGAGCCGCACTCGCGCCGGATCCGGGTCAAGTTGACGGTGCAGGGCGAGGCCTTGTCCAACACCATCGTGCAGCAGACATTCGAGGTGGAGTACGTGGTGGTGGCCATGCAGTGCCCCGACTGTGCCAAGTCGTACACCACCAATACGTGGAGAGCCACGGTGCAGATAAGGCAGAAGGTGCCGCACAAAAGGACGTTTTTGTACTTGGAGCAGTTGATCTTGAAGCACAATGCGCACATGGACACCGTTTCCATCAAGGAGTCCAAGGACGGGTTGGATTTCTTCTACGCCCAGAAGAACCACGCCGCCAAGATGTTGGACTTTTTGACTGCCGTGGCCCCGGTCAAGTCCAAGAAGTCCGAGGAGTTGGTCAGCACCGATATCCACTCGGGCTCGTCCCAGTACAAGTTTTCGTTTTCGGTGGAGATTGTGCCCGTCTGCCGTGACGACTTGGTGGTTTTGCCCAAGAAATTGGCCCACCTGTTGGGGAACATATCGCGGGTAGTGTTGTGTTCCAAGATCACCAACCTGATCCAGTTCTTGGACCCCAACACCTTGCAGACGCAGGACTTGGCCGCCAACGTGTACTGGAGACTGCCGTTCCCCTCGTTGGTCGATGCGACCCAGTTCACCGAGTTCATCGTGTTGGACGTGGAGCCCACCGGCGACATCAGGGGCAAATACGTGTTGGCCGACATCGAGGTGAGCCGCGCCAGCGACTTGGGCGTCAACGACCAGTCTTTCTACGTCAGAAGTCACTTGGGTGCCATTTTGCACCCGGGCGACTCGTGTTTGGGGTACTACTTGGGAAACGCCAACTTCAACTCGGACTTGTGGGACTCGTTGGACTCCAGCAACACGCCCGAGGTGATTTTGGTCAAGAAGCACTATGCCAGAAAGTCCAAGAAGTCCAAGAACAGACAGTGGAAGTTGAAGAGAATGGCCAAGGAACACAACGACATTGTTGCCAACGACGATTCCAGACAGGCCAGACAGGAACAGGAGAGAGCCGAGAAGGACTACGAGTTGTTCTTGCAGGAGTTGGAGGAAGACGAGGAGTTGAGACAGACCATCAACTTGTATAAGGCCGGCAACACTGCGGCACACGCGCAGGTGGAAGAGGTTGAAGATGAAGATGACGCGCCAGAGATCGACATTGACGAGTTGTTGGACGAGCTTGACGACATGAACTTGGAGGACACGCCTATGGAATAGAGGTGGGATGTGTATAGTGTAATATAGTGCATGGTAGCGCCGATGGCGTGCTGATTCCGAGATTGGCGTGTAGTTGCACCGGTTCTAGAGCCGGTATGTGTAGCAGAGCGCGTACTCTTGACTTGTAGCAGTGTTAGAATCGCGATTTGGTTCACGAGAATCTAGAAGTCATTCTAGAAGGGCTGATTCAGCACCAGAACTAATTCTAGTAGTAGAACTTATTTGTACCAGAACGAATTCAGTACCACAACTGATTTCTACCAGAACAGATTCCAGCACCTACATGCCTCTCACAGAGCATATTCGGCATGCAAACACCACCACCAGGCAATGGTTGCAAAATGGCCGGTCTGGGAATCCTGCACACAGCCGGCACCCGATAAGCGTGCGCAATTACCAATCCACCCTGCTCCACCAGTGACCCCACCAAAACCCAACCCCAGAACCCCCAAAAGCATGTCTTTGCCGCCGGAAACCGCCCATTCCAACTTAAAGTACGCCCCCATCAACTCGTTTGTGGAATCGGCGTTTTTCGCCAGGTTGGCGCAGCTCAAACTAGACGTATTCAAGCTAGACGTCTCCACCCAGCCGGTGCAGGCGTTTCTTACCCACCCGGACAAGCTCACCAAACACGACGACGTGTGCCGCATCAAGCTCGACGCGGCCGCGTTTGATTTCCGCCCCGGCGATGCCCAGAATGTGGTGTTGAACGGCGAGATCCTCAACCTCAACACGCTAGAGGAGTTCCAGAGAACCAACAAGTCCACGCTATTGCAGACGTGGGCCAAGGAGATCTACACCGCCATCACCACCAACGACAAGGTGTCGTTTTCCGACATCAACAAGTTTTTTGTCTTGTCGTTTTCCGACTTGAAGAAGTACCGATTCTACTACTGGGTCGCCACCCCCACCTTGAGCTCGCCCTGGCGCGTAGTCGGCACGGCCCAGCCGCCGGAAACCGGCGCCGCCGCACTCGCACGCGCCGACTTGACCCGCGAGCTCTTTTTCCAGCTCGCCGACGGCCAGTTGCGGCCCGTGTCGGACTTTATTCTCCGCGACACCGGCACGTTTGTGTTTGTCGACACCAGCTTGAGCCCGACCCAGTCGCCGAGTGTCCACGTGAAAAACTACTTGTTCTTGCTCGCGGTGAGGGGGTTCAAACGCGTTGATCTCGTGATACACAGGCCGCGCGGCGTGAGCTCGGCGTTGCTGCTTCAGCTCGACCCCGCGTTCGACCCCACCGTGTTCCCCCGAGTCGCCGGCTGGGAGAGAACCGGCCAGGGCAAGCTTGCGCCGAAATTGGCCGACTTGGCGTACTTGATATCTCCCGAGAAGTTGGCCGAGCAGGCGGTGGACCTTAACCTCAAGCTCATGAAGTGGCGGGTGGCTCCCGGCATCGACCTCGACGTCATCAAGCGGCAGCGCGTGCTCTTGCTCGGCTCGGGCACCCTCGGCAGCTACGTGTCACGTGCACTCTTGGCGTGGGGCTTCGGCCGCCTCACCCTTGTCGACAGCGGGCGCGTGCTGTACTCCAACCCGGTGCGCCAGCCGTTGTTCAAGTTTGCCGACTGCTTCAGCGACGACAGCCAGGGCGAGTGGAAGGCGGCGCAGGCGGCCACGGCGTTGCGGGAGATCTTCCCCGGCGTGTCCGCCTCCGGCGTGAACTTGCACGTGCCCATGATCGGGCACCCGGTCACGGACGAGGCGGCGCAGAAGCACAGCTACGACGAGTTGTGCCGCCTCTTTGACGAGCACGACGTTGTGTTTTTGCTCATGGACTCGCGCGAGTCGCGGTGGTTGCCCACGCTTTTGGGCGTGGCCAAGAACAAGCTCGTGATCAACGCCGCCTTGGGCTACGACAGCTTCCTCGTCATGCGACATGGTAGCGCCCAGCACGACCCGGCCCTCCGGTTGGGGTGCTACTACTGCAACGACGTGGTGGCGCCCACCGACAGCACCACCGACCGCACGCTCGACCAGATGTGCACGGTGACGCGGCCGGGCGGCGCGCTCATGGCGTCGGCGCTCGCGGTGGAGTTGCTCGTGTCGATTTTGCAGCACAGCGACGGGCCGTTGGCGGGGGACCAGTCGCAGTCGGCGTTCGGCGCCGTGCCGCACCAGATCCGGGGGTACTTGAGCAGCTTCCAGCAGAACCGGTTCTTCGTGCCCAACTACCGCAACTGCTCGGCGTGTTCCGACTACGTTGTCGATGCCTACAACGAGGGGGGCTGGGACTTTGTCAGGAACTGCCTCAACGACTCCCAGTATTTGGAGGACGTGTGCGGGTTGACGGCGGTGCAGCGGGAGGCCGAGTTGGCGGCCGAGGACTTGCTCCTGCAGATGGAGCTTGCGGACGACGACGACGCCGAGTGGTTGGACTAGACCTTGTAGGACTGTAGCTAGGTGCACGATATACGCCGTTCACGTGATGCATCACGTGACATTTACATGATAGAACACGTGATACATCACATGGCATCACACACGTGATTGGTCACGTGACACCGGCTGGTAGCGCGCACGCGCCCGAGGTAAACAAAGCAGGCAAACCACAACACCACCAGCCCGCAAGCCCGCAGCGCACCCCAAAATGACCAGTTTCCTATCGTCGCAGGCGGGGGACACCGAGCCCGACGTGGTGCGGTTGCAGGACTCCAGCCGGTTTTTGGATGCGGCCGTTCCGCGTGCGTTCAAACGGCCCACCCGCATCAGACCGGCCCTTCTCAGCGACATCGACAACCTCACAATACAGCAGGGCCTCATAATAAAGGACCTCTTGTTCGCGCTCCTCGGGCACGAGGGCTGCTACATACGGTACCACGACCGGTTCAACGCGTCGAGCCTCGACTCGCGCATCTACGGCACCGATTACAAGGTGGCCAAGCACCTCGACATCAGCCTCAAGTCCATCACCAAAAAGTTGCTCCGGTATGGCAAATATTACACGAGTTTGGCCGCGTTTGTGCAGGGTTACGACAGGCCGCACTACGGGCGCATCGTGCAGAAGTTGTGCTGCCTCGTGTCACGTGCGCTTGTGCTGTACCAGCAGCTTGTTCTTGCGCTCGAGAACGAGTTCAGGTACAACGCCCACTTCAACCTCAACGCGTTGGACAACGAGCTCAGCCACAGCCGCGTGGCGGGGCACATGTTCCACTTGCACGAGCTCGCGGTGGCGGTGCACCGGCTGCTGCAGGAGCGGCGGTCACGTGCGGGCGCCGATGCCGGTTTCGGCGATTTCGTGTCGCGGGTGAAAAAGTCGCTCCGCGAGCCGGGCGTGGTGGAGCCGTACAGCATCAGCGGCCGCTTCGAGGTGTGCAAGGGCGGGCTTGTTCTCCGGATGGTGCAGCAGCGAATCGACTTGTACCAGGGCGACTTTGGCGCGGTTGCGTTTTTGTCTGACGTGTTGGACAGCGTCAGCGAGGACTACGTGCACATGCTCAACCGGTGGCTCGGCGAGGGCACCATCGACGACCCGTTCGACGAGTTTTTGATCCGGGAAAAGTCGGTTCCCGACTCGTTGCTGGAGCTCTTCAACGAGAAGAGCGAGCACTACTGGAACGAGTTGTTTGTGGTCAAGTCGGACGGGGTCATCCTGCAGTTCAGCGGCGTCGACATGCAGCTCAAGCTCCTCAACACGGGCAAGTACCTCAACATCTTCAAGTTGTGCACGGGGATCGCCGACTTTGGCCTCCTCGGCGAGACGCTCCCGCGCATCACCAAACTCAGCGCGGGCGACCTCGAATTGCAGGTCAACCAGTTCTACCGCCGCGCCAACAAGCTCCTCATGAAGCTCCTCTTCGAGGGCTTTTATTTCACGGCGCTTGTGCACGAGCTCCAGCTGATGTTTTTGTTCGACACCAGCGCAGACATAGACAATTTCATCGACAAGTCGTTCAACGAGCTCAGACGTGACCGCTACTCCATCTCGCTCTCGCGATTGCAAAAAAACTACCACGAAACCCACCATTTGACCACCAAGTTTGAGATCATCGGCAACAAGTTGCGGTCGGAGACCTCGGTTTTGGACATCCTCAGACAGAACCAGAAGATCACCGTCAGCTCCACCAACTTCTACGAGGTCACCAAGGAAATCATGAACGTGCAGACTTTTGACGGAGACAGCGTGTTCCAGGACGAGCCCGAAGTGCAGCGGTTTCTCAACCGCAGTTTGGAGAAAAAGACCATCCAGTCGTCCGAAACAAACAGGGATCAGATGGCGTACGACCAGCACCACAGCGACTCCTACACCATCTCCAGCGTCGACCTCACCGTGACGCTTCCGTTCCCGTTCAACCTCATCATCAACCGCGAATTGTCATACCACTACGAGCTCATGTTCAAGCTCCAGATCATCCTCAAGTTCGTCGCCAAATTCAACGACTTGACGTGGAAGGAGATCCACAGCACCACTGTGTGGCAGTTTCCCCGGTTTTCCAGTCCCATGCGCAAGTGGATCTTGCGGTGCCGCATGTTGCACACCCGCATGCGCAATTTGGTCAACGAGATCCAGGTGTACTTGAACTATGACGTCATCGAAACCGGATACTCCAAATTCAGTACTGTGTTGGACGACACACAGCGTATCCTTGTGGATAGCGAATTGGGGTCCAGCACCACTGTCAGCGCTGCCAGCAGTGGAGACGTGGGCAAATTTCACAGCTTGGGCCGTTACAGCAACAGCAACGACATTTTTGACTCCAAAATACACAACAGCCAGCTTAGCCGGGGCAGAGCCACATCGTCTAATGCCAGCAATGGTGGGAGTGCTGGTTCTGATGCTGACTCAGTTAATGTCAGCCACCTCAGAAACAAGTTGAGCGAGTACTTGAACGGACTAATCAATGATTCGTTCATCACCAAGCCGCATTTATTGGCCCGCTTGAAAGCGTTGTTTGACTTGATCATTCTGTACAACCATTTCCTCACCCGCTTGAAGACAACAGTCATTCTTTCAAACGAGGAGCTTTTTGCTCGCTTCAGCCAGGAATACCCAGATAAGTTCAATGACAAGACAATGGACGAGGAGCTGGTGCTTCACCGACTTGAGTATTTGAACAACCGGCTCAAGGACTACTTTGAGACGTTTGGTGACGGGTTGACGGAGTTTATTGTGGCATTGCGGGAGTACGGTGAAACGGAGAATAAGCTGGTATTGGTGTTGACGGAGCGGTTGGAGACGTGTTTTCCAGAGAACTAGGGATAGGTTAATGAATGTAGATGGGATTTAATGTAAGACTTGGATATAGTAGTCTGGCGATATCCGTGCTGACAGACACAATCTCTGGTGGAAGATAGTAGTAGGGCTAGCTGTATGCTATTATCAGAAGCAACAGTAGACTACACTACAGCCATGTTACATTCGCGTGACCAGTAGCATCATCTGAACTTCACGTAACAGTACCATCCTATAGCAGTAGCTTCACCAAAACGTATCAGATCATGCAACCACAGTATAAACACAGCCCTGCTACGACCACCACACTTTCTCAATCGTCGTATATATCTCGTACTATACAAGCCCCTAGCGGGCCAAGTAACTACCTACTATGCACTCTAACTACTGCTCCTCCTCCACCAACTGCTCGTTCAACTCCTTGATGATCTCGTCCGTCTTTTCATCGCTGTAGATCTGGAATCCGCCGTCCACAGTCACACTGGCCAACTGCGCGTTTTTGCAGTCCAACTTCTCCTCCATCACCTGCTTCAAGATCTTCAACGCCAACACCTCTGCCTCGCGCAAAGTCAACGACTTGTGGTACTCGTTTTGCAACTCGGTCTGGGCCCCCTCGGATCCGGATCCGATGGCCTTGGCGTCGTACCGGTAGAAGGTTCCCGACGGCTCGGCGTGGTACAACTGCGGACCCTTGTCCTTGTCTATACCGGCAATCAAAAGCGCCACACCAAACGGTCTACTCATCAACCGCTTTTCTCCGCCGGCACCCTCTCCAAACCGGAGCGCCAAGTCACACACAGACTGGGTCAAACTCTCCACCTGGATTTCCTCATCGTAGTACAAGTTGTGGGTCAAACTGGACACTCTGGCGTGGTCAATCATGGAACGCGCATCCGCGGTCAATCCACTCATGGCACACCCAATGTGTTTATCGATCTCGACAATTTTCTCGATGGAAGAGTGCTCCAACAACGAGGAAGTTACCCGCTTCTCGACCCCCAAAACAACACCTTCACTGGTGCTGATGCCTATGGCGGTGGACCCGAGCTTGATGGCTTCCAAGGAGTACTCCACCTGGAACAATCTGCCCTCGGGCGAAAATGTGCTGACCCCTCTGTCGTATTCGCTTCTGGTCAAAAACATCGTGTTGTTTGTGTGTGTGTGCGTGTGTTGGGTGTGGATTTAGTGGTGGTTGTGCAGTTTTGGTTATATGTTGGTGTGTACCGTAAAGTGCGCAGCAAGGGGTGTTTTGGCCTGCTTTTTCGCTGGATGACTGCAGAATCGGTCCCGCTGTGCGTGAAAGTGCCAATTGACGAGATGTAGGTTCAAATGGCGGTCTGCACACTGTGATACTGCGGTGGCAGCCTGAGCGGTCTGGCTGGTCGGTGAAAAAATGAATGGTGGCAACGGCGCTACCACGTGACCATACACGTGACCACATATCACGCGACGTAATCACGTGACACGACATCTCGGCCCGGCGCCTGCTCCGCTACGCTACACGGCTGCCTATGCGTATATCTGTATTTTAGTAACATAGTATCTAGAATATGTACCCTAAGCCTTTGGGGCCAACTCGACGATCTTCTCGGCAGCAGGGTCCAAGTCTTCAAAGGCAAACAACTTCAAGCCGGACTCCTCAATCAACTTCTTGGCCTGTTCCATGTTGGTACCCTGCAATCTGACGACAACTGGGATCTCCAACTTGAACTTGTTGGTGGCGGCAATCAAACCCTGGGCAACGTAGTCACATCTGACGATACCACCGAAGATGTTGACAAAGATACCATTCACCTTCTTGTCGGTCAAGATCAACTCAAATGCCTTTTCAATGGTCTCTGGGGTGGCGGTACCACCACAGTCCAAGAAGTTGGCGGGCTCACCACCGTACAACTTGATGATGTCCATGGTGGCCATGGCCAAACCAGCACCATTGACAATGTTGGCAATGTTACCGTCCAACTTGATAAAGTTCAAGCCGTACTTGGAGGCCTCCACTTCCTGGGGGTCTTCCTGGGTGGGGTCTCTCCACGAGAAAACCTCCTCCTGTCTGAACGAGGCGTTGTCGTCGAAACCCAACTTGGCGTCCATGGCCAACACCTTGTGGTCTGGCGTCTCACTCAAGGGGTTGATTTCCACCTGGGTACAGTCCTTTTCCTCAAAGATCTTGTACAAGTTCTGGATGGTCTTGGCGGCCTCGGGGATGGCCTCGTCGGTGTAGCCCAACACAGAGGCCACTTCGACAGCCTGCGCGTCGGTGACCCCCGTGTCCAAGTCCACAATGAAGGACTTGATGGCGTTGGGGTCCTTGGCGGCCACACCCTCGATGTCCATACCACCCTGGGCCGAGGCCACGATGATGGGCTTCTGCGAGGCTCTGTCGTTCAAGATGGCCACGTACGCCTCGGTTCTGGCGTCTCTTCTCTCGACAATGTACACGGCAGTCACCTCCTTACCGGCGGCGCCGGTCTGCTTGGTGATCAACTTGTGGTTCAACATCTGGGCGGCCAAGTCACGTGCCTCTTCCGGCGACGAGATCAACTTGACACCGCCCTGCAAGCCGCTGTCAAAGTGGCCCTTACCACGGCCACCGGTCAAGGCCTGCGCCTTGATCACCAAGTCCGAGGTGCCCAAGGCCTTGGCGGCCTCGAACGCGCCCTCGGGCGTGGTGGCAGCGGACCCGTTGGGCACGCCGATACCGTACGACTTCAAGATGGCCGCGGAACGGTATTCGTGCAAAGACAAGAATCTTTTTTGCTGGGCAACAGCCTACAGGGGAGGGGGAGGGTTAGTATACGGAGCGGCCGCGCGGGGCCGGGGTTTTCGGGCGCAAATGGCGGGCAATTGGCGGTGCCGGTGCCGGCGCCGGGCATATCCGCAAAGTCGGCATTTCCGGGCAACCGCTGCAGGCACCGGGGTGCTTTTTTTGCACGGGCCGCTGGCGCCACACGGCGCGGGGCCGGCGCACCACGCAACTACCCACTTTTTTGGGTGGTGGTGCTGCCGGGAACCGCGTAGCAGCACGGATACCTGAGGACTCGGTACGGATATTGGTGGTGCGCACCCAACCGGGGGCAGCCGGGCCCAATTCCCGCCATTTTCGGCCGCAAAAATCGGCAAACAGTACATACTCTCGAGGTACGAGCAATGGATCTGGACAACATCGTGTGAAGTATCACTTTATGGGGGGAGCAGAAAGCAGACAGTTGTTGGCTCTGGCTACGGGCCTGAAAAAAATTACTGATTCCAACAAAAAAAAGCGACACCTAGTTAGGGAGGGTCGTGCGCGCACCGCAAAAAATGTCGCCTCGGACACGAATGCACCGGGCCATATCGGCACTGCTGGGACCGCCACGGGCCCCGGCCTGGGCGGTTTTCATTGGTGCCGAGGGGGGGCAAGTGGCGGCGCCGGCCACGATGGCGCGGTCGGTTTTGCCGCGATTCGCGTGCTGCTGGCGCTGCGTGGTGTAGGCGGTTGTTTGGCGCAGCAACGTTTTTGCAGCGATGGATATCCGCACGGGTCCACGCGAGAAAGGCCGGGCGTGGAGGGGAACAGTTCCGAGGTCGCAAAAGGCACGTGCCGCGAGTCACGTGTTTTGGGGCCCGCGCGCACGTGACAAGACCCTGCTGCCACGGCTGTTCGGGCGCCGCCCCACTGGCGCCGGTTGGTTGGCGGGGTGCTTCTGGGTGCAGGTGGACTACACGAGTGCGCTGGCGAGTTCTGGGACGCCGCTTTTCGTGCCGCCACGCCGTTTTCAGTGCTGGTTCGTGGAGTACCACTGGGGTGCAACCCTGGTGCTACCAACTCAGAAATCACTACGTCTGCGCTGTAGGGGTCTTTTGTGCTACGGATGCAGTTGTCACGAATGTGGGCAGAGGCGTAGCATCTGCGTCTGTGTATGCTCTGTCTCAAACTGGACTGGGCCGTATCAGTGAACCTAGCGTACATGGTAGCGCCGAGCAGAGCATCAGAAAAAATTATTTACACCCATTTTTCACCATTTGGAAAGTACCACCGCTCACCACTTTAAACCCGTCCACCATGTCGTACAAGTCCAAGAAGGTGATAAGGCCGAAGTACCACGACGACGAAGACAGCGACAATTACTCGGACGACGAGTTGTCGCGCACGCTCACCAGAAAAGACCCACAAGACAACGATTCCGATGATGAGTTCTCCACCATTTCGTTTGGAGCCTTGAATTCCGCCCAGAAGAAACTTGCTCAGGAGCAAAAGAAGGCGCTGAAGAAAGGGAAAAAGACAGCAAAACAGCACACCGACGACGTTGACTTTTACGACGACGAGCAGGACAGCGAAGCAGACGCCGATAGCGCCAGTGATAGCGATAGCGATAGCGATGATAGCGGACCACCCACCGAAAGATCGGCCAGGGCAAAAAAGATAGCCACGAAAAAGAGAAGCAAACACGCCCCAGCAGAAGCGTCCTCCAAAAGACCAGTCAGCAGAATAAGAGAGATCCCCGGGTTGAGGAGCCTGAAGGAAAGCTCACTATACACCGATATCAGATTCGACGCCGCATACGGTAAGGCAGATTTCAACCGGATCAGAAAGGACTATGCGTTCTTGGACGAATACCGCCAGAACGAGATAAAGGAGATGGAGTCGATCGTACGAGACAAAAAGGCATTGACGTATTTGCTGGAGCACGAACTAGAAGAAATCAAGTTGCGGTTGCAGTCGCTCAAGTCTCGTGTGGAAACCATGAAGAAACGGGACACGGAGACCAAGGTCTTGGCGGACTACAAGAGGGAACAGAAACAGAAGTTCAAAGCGGGTGAAACGAATTCGCCATTCTTCTTGAAGAGATCCGATAAGAGGAAGTTGTTGCAGAAGGCCAGATTCGACAGTATGAAGGCGCCTCAGAGAGAGAAGGCGATGGAGAGAAAGAGAAAGAAGAGATTGGGAAAGGAGTTCAGGCAGTTGGAGTTCAACCGTCCTGCGCATTAGCATCGTGTATAGTAGCAGAGGTAATAGAGGCACCACGCATAGTGATTGATTGGTTGGTTGTAGCACCGGTGGCACAAGTATTTGCAGCATGACGGTGGCAGCGATAGTAAATGCCACAGTATGCTCGCACTACACCACTTATAGTAATAGTATCGATATTAGGGACTATGGACAAGATAAGCGTATTACAACAAAGAAGGTGAGTCAATAAATAGGTAGTGTCAAAAAAAAAAAGAAACATATATAAACGAAAGCCAAACAGCAGTATCGGAGTACATGGGGCTGGTAGCATGTTACAGGGGATTATTATGAGTATGAGAATGAACTTAATGATGCTGGCTGACATGGAACGACACGTGACTCGGGCCTACGAAGATGGCTTTTCCGGCGAAGGAGCCGCAGCGTGCGCCTTGGCGTCTGCTGCCGCGTTCTCGTGGGCAATCCAGTCCTCCCACGAACCCACGTAGTTGCCTCTCTTCTTGTATCCAAAAGTGCAGGCCAACTCTTCTGCGGCGGTAGATCTGACGCCTCCCAAGCAGTAGAAAACCAACTCCTTGTCCTGGCTGGGCTTCTCAAATCCAAAGCTGTCTTCAAAGTCTTCCTGGTTCAAATCCAAGGCGCCGGGGGACGACTTGAACGGGATGTTCAAAGCACCGGGGATGTGTCCCTCATTGTACTCAACGGGTTCTCTGACATCAACCAAAACGCTGTTTTCAAACTTTTCTGGCTGCGTGGCGATCTCCTTGACGTCTTCGTAGTGGTAGACCTTAGCAATGGGGTCGCTGGTGATGACGCTGTAGAATCTAAGCTTGTTTGTGAGGAGAGACGTCTGTTTGGTGAGCGCCGGAGCGGCGTTTCTGGCAGAGAAAAGCGATGCACGAGCAGCAGCGGTCGACGCAGTCCGTAGCATCGCGGATCTGGCACTGTAAGTGGCGAGTTGCCTGAAAGTTCTGGCTCCAAATGACATTGTAGCTAGTATGATCTGATGCGGATAGATAAGGCAAAACAGGGGCAATTGTCGGGCAATCTTCGGGATGTAAACGGTGCAGGGGCCGATTGGCGCGGTCTATTATGGGTATATGCAGCGGAAATACAAGAATGCTGGGGCCTAACGGGGATTCCAGGGAAGATGTCGTGAAAGCAGGGTGGTAAACGATGGATAATTTTGCTGGGATAAAAATTAGCGAAAAAAGGCGCCTGTTTTTGGCACTTTGCCACGCCCGGTGCGATACCGGTGTAATTGCGATAGCCAAGTGGATAGCCAGTAGCGGTGGTGTAGCCCTGTTTAGGGGGATTCGTGTAGGGTGTATAGAGAATGGTTTTGGTCTGGGCGGTATGTATGTGGGTTTAGGGGGAGTTTGGTGTAGTTGTAGTGGGTAGGGATCAGAAACTGGCTAGCGCTAGTGGTTGCGAATGCTAGTGAATATTAGCGTTTTTTAGTATTAGTGTATTAGCAGAGTGCTCTTGTCAGCGTAGTATTACAACTTACCAGTAGCATTACCAGTAGCATTACCAGTAGCATTACCAGTAGTAGTCTAGTAGTATTTCTAGTAGTATTTCTAGTAGTATTTCTAGTAGCATTTCTAGTAGCATTTCTTTCATTACTACTAGCATTACTAGCCTTCTTGCATTACTTGCATTACTCCTGGTGTCACTCACCACGACCGTCTACACCCCCATTAACGTGTTGAAACCCTTTTTATTAGACTCTACTCTAATCCTATCTAGTGTATAACAATGTATAAAAATTTAACAATCTGAACATAAATGCAATTAATACTTCGTGACATCATCAATTAGTGTTGAAACTTGATAATTATCGTAATTCTACTTCAAATCAACCAACAAGAAACAAACCTCAGAACAAACCATCAATCTCACCCTCTTCATTCACTTCAACGTTCATGAAACCACAGTGGGTAGGTAAACCAGGAATGGTCTGGATCTCGGCTGCCAAAGCGTACAAATAACCGGCACCAATAGAGGCTCTGACGTCTCTGATAGGGAACTTGAAGCCGGTGGGGACACCCTTCAAGTTAGCATCGTGAGACAACGAGTACTGCGTCTTGGCAATACAGATGGGCAAGTTGCCGAAACCCTGCTTGGTGTACAAGTCAATCTTCTTCTGGGCCTCTGGCAAGAACTCAACCTCACCAGCACCGTACATTTCCTTGGCAATGGTAGCAATCTTGTCTTCCACAGAAGGAGCAGTGTCGTAGAGGAACTTGAAGTCTCTGTCAATGGAGTTGGCGGCAGAAATAACACCCTCAGCCAAGTCCACGGCACCCTTACCACCTTCTTCCCAGTGGTTGGACACAATGGCATCAACGGCACCGGCGTTCAAGGCGGCTTCTCTGATGATTTCGTGTTCTCTGTCAGTGTCAGAGGACATCTTGTTGATGGCCACAACCACAGGCAAACCGTATGCCTTGGCGTTGGCAATGTGCTTGGCCAAGTTGGCACAACCGACTTGCAACAAGTCGACGTTTTCCTCGGTGTAGGCAGCAGCCAATGGAGCACCAGCCTTGACTTCTGGACCACCACCGTGAACCTTCAAGGCTCTGACAGTGGCAACAATGACAATGACGTCTGGAACCAAACCAGAAGATCTGCACTTGATGTTGATGAATCTCTCACCACCCATAGTGAAGTCGAAACCAGCCTCGGTAACAACATAACCTTCTTGTTCGTGTCTTTCCTCAGGACTCAAGTCAGGAGAGGTACCAGCCAACTTCAAGGCCATCTTATCGGCCAAAATGGAAGAGGCACCGATGGAGATGTTAGCAAAGGGACCAGCGTGCACAAACACAGGGGTACCTTCCAAGGTCTGCATGATGTTTGGCTTGATGGCATCCTTCAACAAGGCAGTCAAGGCACCCGCACAGCCAATGTCTTCAGCGGTGACAGGGACACCGGCCTTGGAAGAGGCAACCACCATTTTACCCAATCTTTCTCTCATGTCCTCCAACGAGTTGGCCAAGGCAAGAATGGCCATACACTCGGAGGCCACGGTGATGTCGAAACCGGTTTTTCTGGTGAATCCCTTCTCGGTAGGTGCCTCACCCACGGTAATGCCTCTCAAGAATCTGTCGTTACAGTCGACCACTCTTCTCCAGGTGATGGTTTCTGGGTCAATGTCCAATCTAGCGAAACTGGTGATTTCTTCAGGGGTCAAGTCGTCGGGGTTGGTCTTGTCAATGCCCAACTTCTCCAATCTTCTCAACATGGAGCGGGTGAACTTTCTGACACCCTTCTTGGCGGGCACCAATCTCTTGTACAAGGGAGCGTCCTTCTGGGTATTTTCGTGGAACATTCTGGTGTCGATGGCGGCAGCCAATAAGTTGTTGGCCATGGTGATGGCGTGGATGTCACCGGTCACGTGCATGTTGAACTCGTCCATAGGAATCACCTGCGAGTAACCACCACCAGCAGCACCACCCTTGATACCAAAGGTAGGACCCATGGATGGCTGTCTGACGTTGGCAAACACGTTCTTGTGCAAATGAGCACCCAAAGCCTGGGCCAAACCGACGGTGGTGGTAGACTTACCTTCACCCAAGGGGGTAGGGGTGATACCGGTCACCAACACGTACTTACCGTTGACCTTGTTCTCCAATCTGTTCAACAAATCCAAAGAGACCTTGGCCTTGTAGAAGCCAAATGGCTCCAACTCGCTGTCCAAAATACCAGCCTCTTCAGCCACCTGGTTAATTCTCTTGGGTTGCTGGGCACGCGAGATCTCGAAATCAGAGGGCACGGGCTTCAACAAGTTCAACTTCAATGGGTTGGTGAACTTGGGGGTCTCGTTGTTCTTGGAGTAGTGTCTCTGGGCAGCCAAAACAACATTTTCCAACAAGGTGGCTACGGTCATGGGACCCACGCCGCCTGGAACGGGGGTGATGAGTGCTGCCTTCTGGGCAGCAGCCTCAAACTCGACATCTCCCACCATTCTGGTGCCCGATTTCTTGGTGGCATCAGGGATAAAGTTGGTACCAACATCAATCACCACGGCACCCTCTTTCAACCATTCGCCCTTGACAAACTGGGGCTGGCCGATGGCAGCAACGACAATGTCGGCGTGCGACAAGTAGGCCTGGATCTGGCTGACAGGCGTCTTGGAGTGCAAAACAGTGACAGTGGCGTTGGCTTTGGTCAACAAGTTGGCAATTGGCTTGCCGACAATGTCGGATCTGCCCAAAACCACGGCGTTGGCGCCCTCGATCTGCACGTTGGACACGTTCAACAACTCGATGATACCCTTGGGAGTGCATGGCAAAAAGTTAGGGTTTCCGCCCTTTTTGGACAATTCACCGACGTTGAAGGGCCCGAAACCGTCCACGTCCTTGTCGGCCAACACGGCCGAGGTGACCTTGGCCTCGTCCAAGTGGGCTGGAAGTGGCAACTGGATCAAAATACCGTCCACGTCCAACGAGTTGTTGAGTTTCTGGATCTGGTTCAAGATCTCAAACTCGGTGATAGACTCGGGCAAGTTGATGATTTCGCAGGCGATCTTGGCCTCTTCGGCGGCCTTCAACTTCATTCTCACGTAGGTGGACGAGTCTGGTCTTTCGCCGACCTGGATGATGGTCAAGTTGGGCTTGAAATCGGGGTGCTTGGCCTGGACCAGCAGGATTTCATCATGGATTCTGGTGCGGAGCTGCAAGGCAATGGCCTTACCGTCGATTAACTGGGCTACCATCTTGTGCTACTAAGAAAATAACAGAGCGATGCCTTGGAGGGAAAAGAAACAATCGTGAAAAATGTGAAAAATCAACGTTCTTTTTGAAAAATTTATTGACGTGTGTGCTGATACGCATTTGCGATAATGGTGCGAAAAATTGACTGCGTTTTTGACTCTGACACCGTCTCCGATGAGACGTTGCGACCGGTGCGGCGAGCGAGGTTATTCTGTACGGTGTATTATGGGTGTGTTCTGTGCAGTGTAGTGTGATGCTTAGTCGTTAGTGATTAGTGTAGTAAATATAGTGCGCAGGAGTTTGTGCTGTAAGCCGTGTTTCTGGAATTGCTTGTCCTGGTAGAGTCAGATTGCCGAGGTCAATAATCACGTTCTAGCGATACGCTTTTTGCACCCTATTAGTAGCACTATTTAGCAGAGCTTACTTAATGTTAGTTTTGAAAAATCTTCAGTTTCTGGTTAGACGGTAGTCAATCTCCATGTATTGTGATTTACCGTGTTCACTTTCCCACAGTCTGATCTCTTCTTCTTCCGCCTAGTTTGGCCCTTCTATGTACATCACAGGACACCCTGCTTTTACCAACACTACACGACTAATTACAGACACCGCTACACAGCAGCGCCGCCCTAAATCAACTTGATATACGGCTCTCCATCCTCTCTCTCAAACACCTTGTTCAACCGGTAGAACGTATTGGGTCCGTCAATATTACAGCTCTCAAGATTAGCAAAAACCTTGTGCATCGACCGCAACACAAGTCCCGGACCCATATGGACAAGCGTTGCATTCATATTTTGCATTTCAGTTACACTGGCGCACCATTTCACAGGCTGATAGTTGGCCGCTAGCGTTCGACTCACGGTATCCTTAGACACTTCAGATACTGTTGCTGTCAAGTTCGTCACAATTTTCACCTTCTGCTCACCTTGCTTGAACTGTTCTACATAATTCTGGAACTCGTCCATAATCCCCACCAACCGGTGGTTGTGGAAGGGAATGCTGACGTCCAATTTAACGTTCTTGAGCTTGGCTTCTGGAAGCTCGGAATTGACTGCGCTCATAAATGACACTATCTCATATATCGTACCGGAGCACACTATTTGCTCGGGGCTATTGATGTTGGCGAGAACTTTCTTTTCAGCCGCTATTCTCACCACACTATTGAACGCAGCGCGTTTGAAACCGAAAGCGTGCATAACAAACTCTTGGTTGTACCCCGCCACTAATTGCTCCATAAGCTGCCCCCGTTTTCTCACTATTTTGAGAATCGACGGTAAGTCGTATATTCCAGAGAGCAAAAGAGCCGTGTACTCGCCCAATGAATGGCCCAACATAAACTGGCTATTTTGGGCCAAATCAATGCCTGTTTGGCGCTTGACCATCTCGTGAATGATAAAAGTACTGAAAAGTATTGCGGGCTGTGCGTTTGTCGTCTTCATAATCCATCGATGTGTTTCATCATTCTTGGTTGTGTCAAACAAATGGGCCGAAAACTTCTCGTTTAGCGCCTCATCCAATTGGTCTAGGTATGGCTGGATCACCGGCTTGAACTCCTGGTAGGGGGCTAAAAAACCGTACTTTATTACCCCCTGCCCCGGAAACGCTAGCGCAATGGGAGATCGAGCCACAAACTTAACCAGCATTGTACGGTGTGGGGTAGACGTGATGATTAGCGAGTGTTAAGCAAGAAATTTTTCACACTGGCTAAATCGCGTAGTGGCTGGCGCGGATGATTTTAGTGAGATAATACGGCAGCACTTATAGTCTGGGACTATAATAGTAGCCAGACACATGACAGAGGGAATGTATGCTAATCACATAGAGATTATGTAATTCAAGGTGTAGTTGTATGTTCTTTGGCGTAGCTATAGTATTTTGATGGTATTAGTTGCAGTCACTGAGGTGTTTGCAGCCTTTTTTAGAGATTGCGTATACGCTGTACACAGCGCTTTACACATAATTCAGTCTAACACAAGACAAGAAAATGCTGAATAGTGACTGCGTCTATGATATCGTTCCTTGAAATTGCTAGTGATAGGTGAATTGTGAATATTACCAAGAGCATAGTGGTAGTATCTGGACGTTGGGAACACTCCATTGTTAGGGAGAAAAATCACCAAATAATGGAGTGATCGCAAACTGCACTGTAGAAATAAGACAATCGCTAGTTCATCAATGTATTCCCCAGGGAGTCTTAGTACAGCTGGTTCAGAGTCTGTTGAGAGAAAAAAATTGGCCCTTGTTGCCCTAAAGTACGCAAACCAAGTCTATACTTACGTATACTGATATCCTTTCACTGCCAAACACGGACCGCTATCTTACGTACACACGCAGTCACTCACAGACAATTCCAAGCTAGGCCACATATCCTGCTTAGAATTACACTTCGCCGCAAATCAGAAGCGTATTACCGACTGCGCACCAAGAAAAGTTAAGGCTGATTTTTACCGAGCCGTAGGCAGAAAATAGCTCAATACCAGACTGTGCTACATAACTCCAGTAGCAGAGACTATATCGGGGCTGGAAAAATAGCCACTACATGCTGCGATAGAAGGATACTTTTCAGCAACAGTACACACGATGTTCTCTATTACTGTATCTCTGCTGCTCTTTACTGGTCTTCCGCGTAGTGAATCAAAAAATAGTCTACCACAACAAAAATTACCACGGTAGCATTGTTGCGAGCTACAACAACAAACGCTACACAAATACTAAGATCCTAGACTACCAATACCACCACATTCCACTCTACATATGCACCAGTAACCTCAAAATACCGGGCTAACCCCACCAAACACCGCTTAGCCTTTCTGAATCTCCCTGGCAATGCTCCCCCGCCCCTAATCAGAAATTACCGCACTTTTCTCGTGCCACGCCAAAAAAGTCCACTAATCATCGCCCGCCCCTAATCCGCTAAAATTTAACGAGCAAATTTCAACAACCAGCGTCTTTCCCACCCACCACAAATTTTTTGTCCACTAAATTTTGTCCACTAATTCATTTCTCCCTACGCTACCGAGTCCCCCCACCACACACCCACTATTTGTGCAAAACATATAGCGGAAACACCCACGCAATAGGTCATCACACCAGCCACCACCTACTATTTCTCAACACACATCTGCAATTGATCCCATCTGCTTGCTGTCTGTTGTTGTGCCACTGTTTTTCCTGTTTTCCTGGTTCTCAGTAATCCTCGTTTACCGACCTTTTGTCCCTACGCTACGCGAATTCCCCTAGCGGATCGTTCTCACTACCACCCACTACACTAACTTATTATACACTACATCCATGTCAGACGTCAAAAACGCCAAAGACGCATTGGTGGCCTCGCTCTTTGAGTTGTCCAAGGCTGCGCAAGATGCTGCTGCCGCTACCGTAAATTTTTACAAAGTGTCTCAGGAAGGTGCCCCAGCTGATCTCGCTTCGTTATCTGGTTTGAGCAAAACTCTTAGCACAGTTGCTACCGCCGTGAAGGCAACTAATGGTACCGCCAAGAGTGCTCCTGCTGCCACTAGCACTCCTGCTGCTGAAACAAAGAAATCCACTAAAGCTGCTTCAACTCCAGCTGCTGCACCTGCTGCCCCAGCAACGACTACCACTACCACCAGTGAGACACCAGCTACTACCCCCGAAGATGCTCCTAAAGCACCCAAGTCGGAAGACGAACCAAAAGCTAAAAAGAAGAAGGTCGAAAAGGACCCCAATGCCCCCAAAAAGCCTTTGACCATCTACTTTGCCTTTTTGTTCCACACCAGAGAAAAGATCAAAGAAGACCGTGAAAAGTCTGGCTTGGAGCCATTATCGGTTAACGATATCAATGAGTTGATCAAGGAAAAATGGAACTCAATCACTCAAGAAGAAAAGGCTAAATGGCAGAAGAAATACGCCACTGAGTTGAAGGTATACCAAAAAGAAAAGGAAAGATATAAGAATGCCGTTATTGCCAACGGCGGTGTTCCTCTTTCCGCACCACTTCCTCCTGACACCACTACTGAAGAAGCTCCAGCTGCAGAAACAAGCACTGAAACTCCAAAGAAGAAGGAAAAGAAGAGAAAGTCTGAAAAATCAGACAAGGAGAAATCAGAAAAGAAGGAAAAGAAGCAGAAGAAGGAGAAAATAGCAGCTCCTCTCTAATTGGTGAAACACATACCTCACATTCATATCTATACATACTCTTGCTATTTTTCGATTCTTGGATTGTTTTACTTTTTATATTGTGGTTGCACCCGCCCGTTCCTATTTTGTTCCAAATATGCTTTGTTGATCAAATATGTTGAATTGTATTACTATTTTTATAATAAGATATTAGCGTACAACTATGTTTATATTAATATATCTGCCACCGTTCTCATAATACAAATTATTTATTCACCTACATTGTTATTTTTCTAGTAACTATGCATTACCTTACTAATGTACAATTTGGAGTATAAACTATCTATAACCACTAATGTCCCTTTTTCTTCTGCTTGGTGATGTGGGCAGTCAACACTTTCTGTCTGTCTCTCAAGGACAATTTTTGTTTACCTTGGACTGCCTTCTTGTGGATCATCATAACAAAGTTCTTCTTTCTGGCCTTCTCTCTATTAGTAGTAGAATGAGGGTTAGATCTCTTACCTCTTCTGGATCCGAACTTCTCACGATCTTCCTTACCTTCCTTAGCCTGGGCAATTCTCTCCTCTCTGAGTTGTTTGTATTTGACCTTACCCACCAAAGTGGTAGCATCCACTTGCTCTTCGTTACTCTGTTTGGATCCCATGAGCTTTTCCACACCTGACTGGGTACGCAATTCTTCTAACTTGGCAAAATCGGCCGGAGTTAAGATTCTTGAGGTCAATAACTCGGTCATGGCCTTTTCAGCATCGAAATCAGCTGTTTCTTCCGTAGTTTCAGAAATCTTTACCTTTTTGGAAGGTCTTTCTTTTTCATCTTCATCTTCATCCTCTTCTTCATCTTCTTCATCGGAAGATATTTCCAAATCAGAGACTTCATTGTGATCTTCCTTTTCTTCTTCCTTTTCTTCTTTGTCAGACTCGTCATCGGAAACGTCGTATTCTTTATCAGATTCCACGGTGACCCAATCACCTTCAATATCACTGGCATCATCTTCATCATCAACTTCCCAGTTTTCATCATCATCTTCTCCCTCTTGGTTGGTCAAACCTTGTTCATGTCTCCATTTGGCTAACAACTCAATACCAGGAATGTTTCTAGTAGTGTTTTCAACACCGAATTGTGGCAATCCGCTCTTTTCACCATGTTGTAATCCAATACTGGCTGTCTTACCTCTGTCTTTTCTCTGCAACATTTCAGGTGCTACTTCTCTGTAAAGGGAAATCAAAGATCTAGCTGCCATCATAACTGCCTTAGACTTGGAGCCCTTATACTCGGTCAAATCTTGCAACAAATCCTTCTCTATGGCTAAAGGTGCTCTGGTCAAAATTTCTCTAATAGTATTTATACCTGCAGAAGCAACTTCAGCAGCCACACCATCACTGACGAATTCATCTGCTATTTTACGAATAACAGGCTGGATCGATTCAGGAGGTACAAGATCATGTGATGCCTGAGCGGAAGCAGCCATTATCTGAGTCACATTTCTTTGCTTAGGAGTCAAATATTTCAAGAAGTAGGTGTAGATACCCAACACGGTCAACTTGTGCGTACCAATCAACCGGGAAATGAGGTTCATGAACATAATTTTCTGGTCCAAATCAAACTTAGAGTTGCTTTTGGAGTTGAGATGGTTGGAAAATAACTGCTCAGCGAAACCTTGAGGGTCTCTGAGCAAATGAATAGCTGAAAAGTTCAAATATGTAGTCAAATTCTTAGCGTTGTTCTTCTTTTTCACAGCTTTTACTGCTGCTTCCAACTTCTTGGACTTTTTCTTAGACTTCTTGTTAACTTGCATTTTATGCTTTAATGCACCCATATCGAACCCTTCTTCATCCGAGGAGTTCTCATCAAAATTTTCTTCTCTTTCCTTATCTGCTCCCAAAAAGAACTTGGCACCAGCGATAGCAACCTTTGCATCGGGATGCAAAGTAGCCTGGGTCATAATTTCCACTGTTCTAGAATCGTCCCAGATACCTCTTCTCCACAACTCACGGGTAAGCTTAGTGGCCCACAAACCCTGGTTGTCTCTCTGCTCTAAAAGGTTAAACAAAAGCGCCTGGGTGGATCTGTTCAACTTCTGGTTCTTGGCTCCGGTATTCACCGATTTCAATAACGAAATCAAGGTACTGTAGATCTGGTGTCTCATGGCCTTGACATGCTGACCCGTGGTTGCGTTACTGGCACTATATGCTGTCAAAAGTGGGAAAAGGGTCTGGATGAGCGACTCTGCGGTGATAATGTCCTTGTTTCTTAACATAGTGAGACACTGGATGATTTTCTCTCTGAGTTCTGGAGACAAATCTCTGTGGTTGTCGAGTAAAATCCTTTTCAAATCAGCTGGAAAGTCAGATGTCTCCTTAGGATAGCATGAACAGACAGCAGAGACAAAGCCAATCAATTCTCCAAACTCTGTACCCTTATCTGAGCCACTAGGATTCATAAGAAAAATATCTCTGAGTGATTCGTAGTGGCTGTACTGCTGCAAGAACTCATCGTGATACACTTCCGGATCTCTACGCACAAGGTTCTGCAAAAGAATGATGTTGCTCGGCAACAAAGCTGCTCTTCTTCTCTTAGCCATTGTACTGAGGTGTAGAGTCTGATAGCTATAACTCTTTCAAGCTTTAGTATGTAGAATTTTTTTTGATGCTCATCTCCATACAAACGCATTTTTTTTTCTGGTGGGGCTGCGCTACCATGAACGACTGCTAAAGGTTGCAAAAACAAAATATCCATTAACCACCAATCCAAAACTCACTAAATAATTCTACAGTGGCTAAACCCTATATACCCGGACGTGAGAACAAATCTCCAAGCGTTGCATAATTGATCTTCTTTGAGAAAGACTTCTTGGAAAGCATAAGCTTGGCGCTATCTGCCGCAGTAAGTGGTTCACCTGTGGTCTCATCCACTTCTATACTTGCCAAAGCACTACTGACACCCAACTCATTAAGCATGGCGGGGGTGCTACTTCTCTGCTTCTTTCTGCGGTTGGTACCGGACGTGTTTCCAGTCAACTCATCAGCCTCCTGCTTCAATCTCTTTCTCTCCTGTTCGATGATGAAATCGTGGTTGAGACCTGTCCATATTCTTTCTTTCATGGCCCTCTCATTCTCGTTGAGCTCGCTTTCCAACACTATTTCGTCGTCATCCTCTTCTGTTAACTCTATGCTCGAACTCACCTTCAGCAACACGTCTGCTGTGGTGGGGAGCTTGCTCAAGTTGCGGGGGTAGTCCAAGTCGACCTTTTCTTCTGCGGTGGCTTCTTCTGCTGCTGATTCGGACGGTATTTGGTACTGGGACTGCTTGAGCTGGCTCGTCTTTTTGTCGAGAATTCTTTTGAGTTCTTCGGCGATAATGTCTTCCGAAACTTCATAGTCCCTAAGAATCGTCCGCAAAAGCATGTCCTTGTCGTTTTCCTCCCTTTCTTGGACCGAATTCTTGGCTCTGTTGGCCTTTTCTGAATCTAGCACGATTTTCTCTCCAGTAACATCATCTACAGACTGTGGGGGCGCGTTTTGCGATAATAGCATCTGCACTTCCTCGTCTGTCGCCTTGAGCTTTTTATTCTTGGCAAATCCCTGCAACCGGGATAATTGGGCCTGTTTTTCTTCCAACTCCTGCTTCAACTTCGTCTCGGTACGTCTGTTCTTTTCAAACGAAGGAGGATCGGCCTGTTCTTTGATGTCAGTGTCTCGGAAATCCTGCACTGTCAAGTCACCTGATTTGGTTTTTTTGAACTCGTTCAACCGTCTCTGCAACGTTTCCTGTCCCACGTGAGAGACAGCCACGATTTCGGCATGGGACCGTCTGAAATTGTTCATTCTGGCCGCCAATAGCACACAAGCACCAGCAATCCCAGCGGGCCTTCTGCCCTCTCTGATCCAGTCATCCGACATACGGTGCGACAACTTGACTGCGTCTTTGACCACTTTGGTCAACTGGTCCTTGAAATCCAACTTCTCTGCGAAATGCTGGATGAATAAGGACGGATCCGAAATAGGCAACTGCGTGATGCTGAGTGCCTTGACCATCTTCAAAAATGTCGCACCAAGTGAATAAACCGAAATTTGGAGCCGGGAGCTGAAATCAATCAACATATGGTGCGTCTTCTCCCTTCTACAAGCTACATAGAGACACGCTGCCAACACGTTCTGAGATCTTCTCCCCTGCACAAAATTTTGAGTGAGCGCTAATTTGAACCAGGAGCCAGCGGATTCCGCGATGTAATCGGGGATTTTCAAGGCTGCTGCGATACGTCTGATTTTCCGTTTCCCATTCAAAATGGTCTGTTCTCTACTTTCCATGGCATTCTGCCTGTTACCACCGTAGGAGGCACGTGCCTGGTCGTGTCCCACCATGGCACCCTGCACCATCGCAGCACCGGAGGAAGACTCTCCGAACTGAACCTCACTGACTATCGGGTTTTCGATCTGCACCGTTCCACACCGGTAACAGGAGATATCACCGGCGGCCGTATACCGGTCCCGGATTAAGTTGTTATGGCCGCAGCTCATACACACACCCTGCATTTTGACACTCATAATGGAAAAAAAGCAACCGTTTCTGTAGACTAATGTGTACTCTGGGGCAGTGGTGTTTTTTTGCAGTGTTTGTTTGTAACAAATAAAATCATCTGGAGCAGAGAAACAAAAGATCAAGCTTTGTTGCGCACACGACCCGCGCTACCATATGTCCTTTACATGGTGTGGCTAGCTTGTCTTGTAGATACAGACGGTGACTGCGTACTACCTGCTGCAGCGTACTGAAGCAGGTGTATGAAGCAGGTGTATGAAGCAGATGCTCGTGTTGAGTATCTACGAGGATCTCACAAAAGAGCGTGTGGTTTTTATATCTCTGTAGGATAACAGCCCATATACATTTACAGCGTAGATAAGCGCCCACTGGTTTAGGGTAAAATACCGCCAAAACACTCTACAGTACTACTACCAGTTCTGATCTACATTGCCTGCTACTCTGTTTGGTGCGATTCATTAATTGGTGTGTAGATCACCCTAAACCCGTGACCATCCCATACTTAAAGCACTGCGCGAAAATCCACAATGGTCATCTACTTATACCACCATTAACAGAGCTACAAGCCATACCACAAACAGTATTCACTACCAGTGACCCCGTAACTATACATTTTACCTTCTGCAAACAACGCAATCCACTCAGATGTCCAGTCCGCAGGATCTAGAGCCGCAGAGCTACGCCCCACAATCCTCCAGCCAACCACATGAGGATCCACAGACCCTTCGGCACATAAAACACGTCAACCGCCGCAACAATGACACGGTTTTTTCCACTATACGTGAGCTGCTGTCGCTTCTCACCAACTTCCCCTACACTTTGGTCATGAAAGTGCTGAGTTCCGAGCCCCGAGACGTGCTCCAGCTGGAGCGGACTTGTCTCACGTTTATCCGGTTCTCCACATCGCTATTCTTTACTGCATTGGGCATCATAATCAATTTCAAATTCGACACCAGCGGCGAGAAGAGGAGCGACGACGATGAACACAAGCACTTTAACGCGACGCTTTACTCCACCATCACCTCGTACATCTTGTTGGTGCTAGCGCTAGTGACGATTGTGATCAGTGCCATCAACTACTTCATCACGGTGCGACGCTACGCCAACCACAAGATCAGCACATACAGCTTCAACAACAAGTCCACCGTCATATTTATGACCAGTGTGATTTTGACGTTGATTGCCATCAGTGTCAGTTTGATCGTCAAGGGCTATCTAGAACAGTCGTGAAATACATACATTGTTACGCTATATAACACCATCTATTACTAAGCCGTCTTTCTGTGCTTCTTCACCGGTTTCGTTTTCTCGACTTTGCCGGCCTTTTTCTGCTTGTTGATCTTCCGCTTGCTTCCGAAGTCCTCCTTATCCATCTCCATCAACGCCTCTCTCTTGGCCACACTGGCAGGTGTGAGCGAGTCCTTTATCACCTTGTCGTCGTCGATTTCCTCGATCAATGTCATTTGTGTGTTGATTCTGTCTTCGATCGACTTTATTCTGTCAATGTCCTTTTCTGCGATAATTGACACAGACGTACCCTTTCTTCCTGCTCTGGCAGTTCTACCGACTCTGTGGATGAAATCGTCTGGATCAGCAGGAATGTCGAAATTGACCACGAGCTCCACTGTTGGTATATCCAACCCTCTAGAGGCAACATCGGTAGCAATCAACACCTTAGCAGCACCAGCTTTAAACCTGTGCAAACTGTTGGTTCTTTCTGACTGAGGCATTTCAGAGTGCAAGGATGCCACTCGGAAGTCCAACTTCCTGAGCATTCTCCGCAACACTTCGGCCTGGGAGGTTCTATTTACAAAGATGATGGAGGTGGAGTCCTTGAAAGATTCCAAGTGCAAAATGCTGTTAAGATAGGCTTCTTTGACGTATGACGGCACAAATACATACTTCAACGATAAGGTAGTGGGGATAGCCACATTTCCGATGCTCTCCACCTCGTGAATGAAAACTGGTGGCTTGTTCTTGGGGGTTGGTTTGTCTTTCAATGCTCTCACTGCGTCTGTGACGGTGGCAGTAAAAAGCAATGTCTGTCTTAAATCAGAGCTAGGTAATGCCGAGAAGCATCTTTCCAAGTCACTGCCGAAACTGTTGCTCAAAAGTCTATCGGCTTCATCTAGCACCAAGTACTTGATTCGCTTCAAACCTTCGATTGTCTCTTCGCCACTGTTAAGGATATGGTCCGCTAATCTACCAGGAGTGGCTATCACAAAATGCGGTTTGTTCTTCAAGTTGATGGCCTGCTGTACAAAATCTTCACCACCAACCACTACTGTTACACGAATGTTCATAGCACTGCCCAAGGCAGCAAACTGTTCTGCTATCTGGAGCGCCAACTCACGAGTGGGGGTTAAAATCAAGCCGAAAATCCCAAATGGGTCTTCCGACCACTGCGACAACATGGGCAACCCAAACGCTATAGTTTTACCACTACCGGTTTTTGCTCCACCTATACAGTCATGGCCCTGTAAGATTTTGGGTATACACGCAGCCTGAATTGCGGTGGGGGTATGTATTTTCATGGCGGCTAGCGCCTCGTCAAGCCATTTGGCGACTCCCAACTGCTGAAATGACATTTGCCGTTTTGGTTTATGTGTGCTTGGGGTTGTTCCTGGCTTACATGAGCTGAGATGATCATCTCACATTTTTTATGGTAGGAATTTTTTTATTGAAGATTTTCACGTGACCACTGCCTACTATAGAAAAATGAAAAATTTGTGCTAGTACCATTCACAGTTTGCAGTAATAGGTAGGCAATGATGTATATACGACCTGCTGCCTACAAAGCTATACGCAGACCTTTTGAAATATCTAGGAAGTTTACAGTCTCTTCAAGATGTTTGTCTGAAAGTGGTGTAGAGGAGCATGAGCCACAATATATCGAGCAAGATATACCATTATATCCTACGCATACCCATGAGATCTTCACCAATTATCCAACAGAGGATTTACCTGTTGAGTACGTGAACGATCCTAAACATCCAAACACCAAGATAAGGTACTTCGACAATGGCAGAGATGAGTGGGGGTTCAATTCACGGATTATGTCTTTGACAGACTACTTCGAAGGCAATTCTCACCATGTTCACCACGTATTCTACAACAACCAGCAGCAATCGCTTGTTAACAAAGGAAGAAAAGTGGAAAACAGGACGTTCATTGATTTGAAAATCATCAGGTGCAAAAGTGGGAAAGGTGGTAACGGTGCTGTAACGTATTTCCGGGACGCCAACAGACCTCAGGGTCCACCAGATGGTGGAGATGGTGGAGATGGTGGTTCCATCTACTTCACTGTGGTTGACAAGAACATGAGTTCCCTCCACAGACTCTCCAGAACTTACGATGCTTCTGGTGGTGTTAATGGTAAGGGTTCCCAGTTGGATGGAAAGCGCGGTGAAGATACTATTATTGAAATCCCCGTGGGTACCACTATAAAGTGGATACCTGATCCACTAGAATTGAAAAAGTACTTGAGCCGCAGAGAGGGTAAGGATTTAGACGATATTCAACTCCAGATTAAGTGCGATGAGATGAACAATATTCAGTTGATAAGAGAAAACAACTGGGCTGTGGGAGAGGGATGGAGTTTTTCAGACGGGGATAAAGAGTTCTACGAATCACGAGATTACTTTAACGAGTTGAACGAAAGAGTAAAGGAGAACGATCACGAAATCATTCAAGAGGAGTTGAATCTTGACAGGTTTCCTATAGCAGGATTGGACTTGAAGAAGCCCAACTCGAAGCCCACTTTATTGTTGAAAGGAGGGAAAGGAGGTATGGGTAACATGCACTTCTTAACGAAAGACATCAGAAATCCAAATTTCAGCAAAAAGGGCAGAGAAGGAGCTACTGCGTTCTTCTTGCTTGAGTTGAAATTGATAGCTGATCTCGGGTTGGTCGGATTGCCAAATGCTGGTAAATCGACATTATTGAGATCGATATCTAAAGCCAGACCAAGGGTAGGACACTGGGAGTTCACCACCTTGCAGCCGACTGTTGGAACCATTTTCACGAGAATCGACGAGGATCCGTTCACGGTAGCAGATATCCCGGGGATCATCAAGGGCGCTTCAGAAAACAAGGGTATGGGCTTAGATTTCTTGCGACACATTGAGAGATGCAGAGGGTTAGTATTTGTGGTATCGTTAGAGTCGGAAAACCCTATCGCTGATTTAGAGGTGTTGTTGAACGAAGTTGGACCAAAGAGATTGAAAGACAAGAAGATATTGATCGTGGCCACCAAAGCCGATTTGAACGACAATGGCGATAATTACATGAGGTTGAAACAGTATAGCGAGCCAAAAGGATGGAAAATTGTGCCTGTGTGTGCCATGAAAGGACAGAATGTCGAAACGTGTATAAAGTTGATGGGAGAAATAGCGTATCTGGGTAAATAAGGGATTGTGATTAGATGACATCATGTAAATAGATAATTTATCAAGTAATGCGTAATTGTACAGTAATTTACGAGTTTCGCCGTACCAGCTACACAACTTGGTGGTCCACATTTGCTTAATTGCGCTCTACCACACCACTCCAAATACGAAGCTGTCACAAGTTAGATCTTGGTTGCATTTAATATCTGGAGACCACTAGCGGTAAGCGAGGGAACCGTAAACACAAAATAGGTTAACAGGTTGCGCTTCATAATATTGCGGACAGAGATACGCTTCTGGAGGCGGACCTACAGGGCCACAAAAGGGTGCAAGAGACTTGAAAATTTTCCCACACAGAGATGGGGGCGGCGCCGTCACATTTGTGATCAGAAGGGTGATGCTAATGGCAACCCGTATTTTCTAGTGTTAATTATAGAGAAGGGTGAAAAATTTTCAGTCCGTGCTGGAAACTGTTTCAGAAGCTATAAGGAGCCCAGCGAGGAGTGTCCTGAGAGCAACTCGCTAGCATGTTGAGCAGAAGACTTGGGAACAACATTCCCATTGTGATGGCTACATCCCAGTGGTAATAACCGTCCTAAGCCGGTGGCTAGTGGCACTTTGTAGGGGAATCCCTGCCTAAATGTTTAGTTAGGGACGCCTGAGAACCGCAAAATAGGGTAAAAAAATATAATTGTAATTAACGAGATGGGCAGAAAAGTCTCCCTACAAGTTGAAACAGCAGCGAATCACCAGAAAATAAAGCATATTACGGGGATATTATTTGGGGCCGTCGTCTCTACTTGGAGGGGGCAGTTTCGAGGGATGGCTGGAGTTTAGTGTACGTATTTACCGTGTCCACGTAGTCTCTAGGTTGTGTTTAGGTTGCTTGTACTAGTCGCAAGTGTATATTGGGTGCATATGTCACGTGTGTTTGATTGGTGCTACATAAACAAGCAGGCAGCGTAGACGATCGGAAATACAGGAAATGGAAGTATGTGGGCCATATACCAACAATGTAAGGTGTCACAGAGATGGAGGTTCACTTACATGAACCCATGCTATTGTAAATGTTCCATCTACAAAATCACAAGAACAATACAAGAATAAGAGAGAAAATTTTTTTGGGCCACTAAAAAGCTTCTACTCTATTTCAGTGTGTGTGTAGGTCCGTGTTATCGGGTTCAGCGTGTCGCTGTAGCTGCTGAGGGAAGCGCTATTCTGTCGTAAACACTCGAAACACGTCTGGTTTCTGCCTCTATTCTCATGTGAAATTCAGTGGAATGGAAAATTCTGCGATGAGTGGAAACAATACAAGAATTTCATACAATAGATTCAAAAAATATTCACACCGTGGAAATGTGTGGAAGTGGGGGATATATTTTGGGCTCAGATATACGATTCAGGAGATTGCGCCCACAAACAGTAATAAATGGCACCCACGGGAGGAACTGGACCATACGGCCGTCAATTGCAGTTGGCGTGGATGGCATTTCAAGTGGCAGCACTGTCCGTAAGCCACACCGTACCTGTGTAGATCTATCTGACAGATTGTGTCTATTGGCCACTTAGGTACCGTACATTAGAGCCCACAGAAACCTGAAACCTGAAACTGGCGTATAGTCCAGTTACGTAGAATTTCAGTTATCGTACAGTAATGTCAAGTCTGCTTCCACATGTCTGTAAAGTGTATTGTTCTTGGGGCGCTTTGAATTCTGTGCTGCTACACCCTAGACAGTTGATAAGCGTATTCTCTAGTATTGTCTGTACTCCTGGTGCGAACCACCTCTGACTACAATAGCACAGATTGGCATTTGTCTACACAACGGCGCCAGGAATGTGAAAGCCAAACCTTAACAGATAGCTGATAACAATAACAATAAAACACAGCTTCCAAGGTTAACAATAGGTGCAAGCAGATAACACCAGTCACGTGACATACGGAGAATGAGTTCCTACCGCCGCCAGCGGCGTGGGCAAAGGATATGTGGACTACGGTCCACCGGGATATGTGGCCTGCGGCGCGGAAGTGTCTCGCGGTGTGTGCAGCGAGACGTGTTTTCCATGTGGACGGATGTTTGTTGCTCGTCTCGTCAGTTTTCTGCTACATTTCCCTGATCTTAGTCGAAAAGCACAAAAGAGTGCTATTGTTCGCAGTAAGAGGCGATAATGTAGTATGGTTCGTAACGCCTAAGGTACCAGGCTGACCGATCTGCAGCACTGGACTGATCCGTGTCTATGCGTGCATGATGTGCTACAGGGCCCACCTGATCTGAACCAATATGCCACATGAGATCATGTTGCGAATGGATCAGTTCATAAAATTGCAATGGTCAAACCCCGAGGGTTCAGACAAAAACCCAGCGGGTGTCGGGGCACAAAACAAGGAGAATGTCGTGCCCTAGAAAAAAAGGAATCCTGCACACAAACAGAAAATAGAACAGATCCTGGACAAGGTGCCTGTTCAGTGCATGAGAGCGTCTTCTGCTCCTCCCAGCGCGATTTGCCCTATTGAGAAATGCCGGAGATATTTTCTACCCGAATCCAGAAAATATCTGCAGGTGCCCCAAACGGGTTTTTGTGTCACTTTGCCTTTTTTTTATTTTCCCAGGCCCCAAGGCGGTCCATTTCTCCGTAGCAAGCGAGAGTGCCAGTGTATATAATGAACGGAGGATCCTCCACCAGCGGCAAGATGGGCCGGAAAAAGCACGACCGCACCCCCCAGTGAATGTCCGTATGCGTGCCTGCCATGACGGATAAAGTTCACCATCCGTACCGCAGCATCCAGACCGCCTTCCCGGTCCCCTCCGGTAGCACCGCCAGCAGCACCATGTCCAGCAGGACCAGCATCAGCAGCATGTCCAGCAGCCACTCGGACGTGTTGCCCACCCCGCCGACGCCGTTCTACTACTCGACCTCGTTGCCGAGCAACATCAACGAGTCGTGCACCAGCGACTATTTCTCCATCAAGCCCAAGCTCACCATCCGCACCAGCGCCCAGTCGGTGGTGTCGGACCGGTCCGCCGGGTCGCCGGTCCGGATCTCCGGCTCGGACCACCAGTTGAACTCGCCTCCGTTGGAGTACAGCTCCAGCCACTCGGCGTCATGTGACAGCGACGACGACGACAAGGACGACCACAGCGTGCATCTGGATTCGGTGTTGGTGTCCCGGCGCTTCGGCCCGGGCGACATTGCCGCGTTCCTGTTGCCGGCCGAGCCGCTCCAGGTGATCTCGCCCATTGAGGAGGACGACGGCAGCGGGCCGGAAACCATACCGGTACCGGCCGCGAAACGGCTGTTCACGCCCAACACGGCGCCCTACAGCTTCCTCATTGTGGACGACAACCTCATCAACATCAAGATCTTGGACAAGATCCTCCGCCGCTTGTACCCCAACGCCAGCATCCGCAAGTTGCAGGACTCCACCAAGGCCATGGCGTATCTCCACAAGCACCACTTTGACGTGCTTTTCCTCGACATCGAGATGCCCGTGGTGGGCGGGATCGAGATTGCGTCCCGGTTGCGGCGCCAGGCGCACCACGGCCCGGCGCCCGGTCACGTGCCCAAGGACTTTTCCAGCATGGGCATTGTCGCCGTGACCACCCGCAACTTGTCGGTGGATCTCCAGCTCTACAGGGACATCGGCATCGACCACACGTTTTCCAAGCCGCTCGGCTACGACTACAAGTACTTTTCGTCCAAGATTGACGAGATAGTGGAGAGGCGCCTGCGGTAGCGGTTGCTCACTGTAATATTATCACACGTCTATTTATTATGTATTATTGGTTTTCGGGTATTTACAATTGGCCGACAGACGGGGTCTGTCTACCGGGTTCTATAGATTTGTACACTGTATATGGTTGCAATACAACGATGTTGTGTATCAAGCTGCTGTCTTGGTGTAGCGTTACCGGAGTTCCGGTGCGGAAAAAAAAATACTACTAGCAAATGTGGACCCATTTCCGCCGCATCACACCACAGCAAGAGCTGTGGCCTACCTTTGTAGATCGCACCTGGGCCGTTTAGGGCCAGTATGCGTAGGGTGCGGTGTAGATTGTGCTGTGGGCTCTTGCGAAGGTGCACCACGAAAACTCGTATATCGGCGGATTTGGGGCCCGCCTCAGCAACATTGCTAGCGCAAACACCCGGAAACCTTAATTGCTAGGCCACGCCGGGCTTTGAAATAGAGATTACACGAACGCTCCCTTTTAGGTTTGAATCTCATCTCCTCCCAGAGTACTACCGGAGTGAGTGTCTGCAAAATTTTCCGCCTAACAAAAGGTCGTCTGATAATGGCTATTGTTTGGTCTTCGCCGTTATGCGAGTTTCACACTTAGAGTAATCTACTGATAATGTCAGTCTTGCTATCTTGGAGAACTGGCAATACTACTATGGACCTCTATACCTTATGGACTCTTCTGTAACATGGGTACGACATTCCCCATTTCGCAGCTACTTACTAGAGAGCAAGCCAAGAAACTAAGAAATACTCTTGATCACATCGGGCTCTTTAGCAACAGTAAATTCCTTGGAACGTGTGTCGCAAAGATATACACTAGTGTCTGAAGAGCACTGCTTCACGGACCCAATCGGAACTCGTAATGTAACATCTGAGTATAGTTGATCAATGTAATGTGGAGTCCAGCTGGACCGCAATGTAGCTAGACTATTCCAATAAAATACGCCATGCATCGGTTCGGTGATGCCGGATGTCATCCAGCGCATCCCATGTATGGGAGCACCTGTAGTGGCACCCCATCTCTTACATAACCGGAAACACAAAAACTGCTAATTATTATACACCCGTCTGAAAATATTCCGCCATACAGGCCCATGTACAGATCAGGCTATAAAATCTTTCTTTTATTGCAGACGGTCTTGGACTATGTTTCATTGTTTCAACTATAACCAGGGGTCCAGATTATAAACCTAAATGGATAAGGCCGTACTTGTGGTATATTTTGCATGCACTAAACCTTATTGAAACTAAAAGTATGAATCTGGTATGCAGTGAGGTAATAGACGGGGCACCGGGCCAGAGAAATTAACAAACGCCGGTTGCAGTCTTGTGTAGTTCGTAGACTATTTGAAATAGAACCCGGATTTGGCCAATCCATGTTACATACATGTGCTCACATTGCACTACAAAACAATTTTGAGTTAAGTGTTGTGCTGCAGACAGAATCTTAGATGCAACGGTTCTATAGATTATCAGACTCTAAGGGTACAATATTATGAAATAAAGTCGATCC
The DNA here is from genome assembly GCA_030578435.1 of Scheffersomyces lignicola. NCBI lineage: Eukaryota > Fungi > Ascomycota > Pichiomycetes > Serinales > Debaryomycetaceae > Scheffersomyces > Scheffersomyces lignicola. Next base: position 235,012 of record JAJMRV010000013.1, on the reverse strand, counting down.
TAGTACTTATTTCTAAGTAAATGTAGCAAATGTCGCTTTGTTCTTGGAATTCGAAGACATAAAAAGAAAACCAAGTACGGCATTACAACCGAACCACTTTCGAAGACAGACAAAAAGCAGCACCACTATACACAATGTAACTATGACCTGATCACACTCATTATGTATTCTTATTACAATATCCACGAGTTCATTAGTGGTACCTGACTATTACCTTGTTTACCAACCTTTCATTCTCCATTGTGTAGAAAAAGTACAACATAGTAATACACCTACGGCCAAAGAAACAAAGAAGCCCATTGACTTCTTCTTTTTTGTTTTATAGTATACAGTTTATTTTCACGTGTTCTACCAGTTCTGTATGTTTACGCATTCGCAGATCCAACTAACGGTAATGAGACACAATCAATCAAAGTTCCTCAAATTGAAAGCTGCTGGTTCTTATATGAAGCTGAAAAGAACGCATGGAATTTAAAGGATTGCAGCTTTTATCACTCCATACGAACTACGCTATCATAAAGATGAAACTCAATCTGTCGGAGTTTTCAACTGTGATTCGAACGTGTCCAAACATCACAAAGAGATAAGCTACAGTATCCCCACCTTCAGTCTCGTTGAAGATACCAAGATGCTATGATAAATCCAAATTTACATAGTTGCAAAATCTGTGTGAAACCGTGCGGCTCAAACCGTTGAAATTTTCCCAGATGGGAATAGTAATGGATTGCATACAGGCTGAAAAAAAGCGGCGATACATTTTGTAATTGTAAGCTTCATCACCATCAACATATCAAGCCTACCATTCATTTAGGTTATTGTCATCAAGAGTAGAAAGTTGAAGAAGTTTGTTTTCGTGTTGAGATTGTCTTTTTAACAGCTTTTTTGCAATAGATACAAACCGTGAATAAGCCTGTACCGAACACTAATACACGTACCAGAAGTGGTATTTCTTGTATTTAAAGTACACGCGCACGAAATAGACAATGTCACGGGTTGTCAGGGAAGATAGTACGCGGGAAGCGTTTGACAAGGCCCGACTCCTTGTTTTTCTCGAAGGATTGTCCTACAATCTCGCGGCGAAGTATTTGGAGCTAGAGGAAGTGGTAAACACGGTAGAAAAAAGTCTTCCTGATGAAATCACACTTCCAGAGTTGTTTGAACTCGTCGGGGAGAGTCTTGCTGCGAAGATCATCTACCATCCTGACTATTCGCTAATTGCTGGAAGAGTTATCGCCAAAAAGTTGCACCAGCAGGTGACTAGAAGTTTCAGTGAGAATATTCAGCATTTGTACAACCACAAACGACACCTGCAACTACGCAAGCCTAGTAAAGAATATCCGCTTATAGCCAAGCCTGTATACGAGTTTGTTATGAAAAATGCCCAATTTCTCAATTCGTTGGTGGAGCCATCCAGAGACTTTGATTTGACGTATTTTGGCATAAAAACACTCGAAAAATCGTACCTTATCAACACTGATGGATATGTAACAGAGACACCTCAGCATTTATTTTTGCGGGTAGCTATTGGAATTCACATCGGTAACTTGGATAGCGTGGTAGAGACGTATGAGCTCATGTCCAATCGGTACTTCATTCACGCATCACCCACACTTTTCAATGCTGGAACAGATTACAACTATCTTTCGTCCTGTTTTCTTCTAGCAATGGAAGATGACTCTATAGACGGCATCTACAAGACACTCCACAAGTCTGCCCTTATTTCGAAGGCTTCTGGTGGTATTGGAATGCATGTGCACAACATTAGAGGAAGTGGTGCCTACATAGGAAGCACCAATGGTACTTCGAGTGGATTGGTTCCAATGCTTAAAGTTTTCAACGACACTGCCAGATACGTTGATCAGGGTGGTAATAAGCGACCTGGAGCATTTGCTATCTATATTGAACCGTGGCACAGTGATGTATTTGAAGTTCTTGATTTACGGAAAAACCATGGAAAGGAGGAGATGCGGGCCAGAGACTTGTTCTACGGACTTTGGATTCCGGATTTGTTTATGAAGCGTGTTAAGGAAAACTTGGACTGGTCTCTTTTCTCACCCGATGAGGCTCCGGGATTGGCAGATTGTTATGGAGACGAGTTTGTGGAGCTATACCAGCGGTACGAAAAGAGCGGAATTTCCAGAAGAACAGTGAAAGCTCAGAAGTTGTGGCATGCTATTTTAGAATCGCAAACTGAAACTGGCGGCCCTTACATGTTATACAAAGATGCCTGTAACCAGAAGCTGAACCAACAGAATTTGGGCACTATAAAATCTTCCAATTTGTGCTGTGAAGTGGTGGAGTACTCCTCCGCGGAAGAAACCGCAGTGTGCAACTTGGGATCGCTTGCGTTGCCGTCTTTTATTAGAAGTATCCAATCAGCGGATGATGAGGATGAAGAAGTTTTGCAGTACGATTTCAAGAAGCTCCACTCGGTAGCAAAAGTGTTGACCAAGAACCTCAACAAGATCATTGATCTTACCAAATACCCTATTGTTCTGTCGCGAGTCTCTAACAAGAAGCACAGACCCATCGCTTTAGGTGTGCAAGGACTAGCAGACGTGTTTCTAGAATTGCGCTTACCCTTTGACTCAGACGCCGCCAAAAAGCTCAACATTCAGATCTTTGAGACCATCTACCACGCTGCAGTGGAAGCGTCTATGGAGTTGGCGATAAAAGATGGTCCCTATGAGACTTTCGAGGGATCACCCGCATCACGTGGTTTGCTCCAGTTTGACTTGTGGAACCACAAGCCTTCGTCACTCTACAGCGATTGGGATGTGCTCAAACAAAAAGTGAAAGTGAATGGGCTCAGAAACTCGCTATTGGTGGCGCCCATGCCTACAGCGTCTACTTCGCAGATCCTCGGTTTCAATGAGTGCTTTGAGCCATATACTTGCAACATATACACAAGAAGAGTTCTTTCTGGTGAGTTTCAGATCGTCAACAAGTACTTGCTTAAGGACTTAATTGATTTGGGTATCTGGAACTCTGCCATAAGGAACAAGATTCTTGTTGATAACGGTTCGATCCAGCACATCCCCAACATTCCTCAGCAGATCAAGGATTTGTACAAAACTGTGTGGGAGATTCCCCAGAAACTGATTGTAGACATGGCTGCTGATAGAGGCAAGTTCATTGACCAGTCGCAGAGTATGAATATCCATCTCCAGAATCCGACTTTTGGAAAATTGACCTCATGCCACTTTTATTCGTGGGAAAAAGGATTGAAAACAGGCATGTACTATTTGAGAACCCAGGCTGCTACCAGAGCTATCCAGTTTACAGTTGACCAGCAGGAGGTGGATAGTGTTAGAGTAGACGAAGTTGATCTCACCAAATTGTCCAGAAAGAAGTACAAGCCAGTGGATACCGTGGACCTACCCAAATTGAGCATAAAGGAATTTTCATATCTTCCAGATACCAAGAGAGCCAAACCAAACTACTACGCCACGCCTGATTCTTTAAGTAGATCACCCACTTTTTCACAGGGCAGCAAGGATAACCTGATAGTGGATGATATCACCTACGATATCTACGATTCCACCCCTGTGGCGTGTGAGCTTCGAAAGGATGACCAAGCCAACTGCGATTCGTGTTCGGGATGAATGCTGACCTGTAAATAGAATTATACCTGTACATAGCACGTGATTACCCAGAAGAATCTTAGCACTATAGCAAGATCTAGTCGAATTTGCCTATAATTATATACTTGTACATAGAATGTGACGAATTGATACAACTTGATGCAATAATTGGATCAAAATTCATACACTACAAACAACAAAAACGTTCTGCTATTGCTTCAGCAACAATCATTATGCAACGACATGGTTATACCTATAACCTCTATATACACTACTTGAACTTGCGGTTGGCGTAGTTCTTCACCTGGTCCAACCCCCCTTCGGTGATGAAAAACTTCTTCTTGCTCTTATCCGACCACACCAATACCCCCACCTCAGCCGCATAATTGCTGAGGATCTCAAACTCGTGCTGGGTGCTGAAATCCTTGAACAAATACCCGTCAAACGTCTGGATTCTATCGAGTTCTAGCTGCCAGAGCCGGATCTGGTCCACAATGTTGGGCGGTAGAATCTCCAACTTGTGCTGCTGCACGGAATCGCTTGTCTTGGACTGTGGAGCTCCACCAGCCGTGTTGATGTTGTGACTGGCATCAAACTCGATCTTCTTGTCCAACTTCTCTTTGGCTAGCAACCGCATCTGCGGATGGGCATGGGTCTCTAGAAACTTGATTACCTGGTCGGCTGTGATTCCATTGTATAGCGCCTTTCGTATCGATTCACGTGTGATCTGTCCGCACACCATATTGGCAAACCGGGTCTTGAGATGCACAAACAAATTGAGAATGGCAATCTCAAGCGGCGAGTTGCTGTACGAGTACAACTTGAAGTTGGTTTCGACGATGATCGAGCCCTGGCTCGAACTGCCGGCTTCTGGGGCTTGAGCCGCATCGTCTTCTGCGGCCTGAAGCGTCTGTTCCAAGGCAGCCGACGGACTTTTAAGTGCGGCCGATTCACTGGTCAATGTGGTGGCAAGTCGGGTGGGGTAAAACCGGGTCGAACTGTCGGACTTCTGGTACACCAACCCGTAATCCCGCAAATCTGCTAGCATGCTGACCTGAGTCTCGCTCAAACTGCTCACCATGTAGCTCTTACCTAACTCGAGCGAACCCAACATAAAGAGGAAGTTGAGCACATCCACCGGGTCCATGTGCAAGTCCTGTGTGAGATTCAAGTACTGGAGCAAAAGGGTCCAGATCTGCACATTCACGTCCTGGAGAAGGAACTGGAAGCCTGAATTGGTGATTTTGAGGTTGGCTGCCGCAGTACCGGGGCCCTCCATCAAGCCACCCAGCTTCAAGAGCGATAGAACCGACTTGGACGGCGTGGCGGTGGATTCAGTTCCGACCATAAAGTGCAAGATGGTTTCCCATTTCAGCACCGCAAACGTGTCCAAATAGGGAATATCGACCTTGTCTTGATCGGGAATGGTGCAGAGCATCCCGAAAGCGGTGGAATCCTGCGTTCCGGTCAAACACGCCCGGAAATTGTGCCGGAATGTCTGGTTCAATGCGATGTGGTTGGCGGCCTTGTCGTCTTCAATTAAATGAAGCGATTTCAACCGCTTCAAAGACTCAAACTGCTGCTTCTTAGCACCCGGCTTGACCCACCGGTCCAAATCCCGGAGTGCCACGGAATCGGTGTTGAAAAGCATGGTCATGATGTAGAATTTGGCCATGGGTGGTAGCAACCGGAAGATGGAAAGACAGGTGGCTGGTGCCTCGTACAACTTCGCCTGCACATTGCGGGGAAGTCCCTCGAGATACTCGTTGACGGTGGTCTTGAACAAGTTCCGCGACAGCATCACCGGAGGTTTGGTGCACTGGTGGAAGTGTGGTGTTTGAGCGTGGATTAGTAGCACAAGTAGTTTCGGAGCAGTTTGGTAGCGGCACAAAGTCACGTGGAAATCACGTGCCCAATGAGCACGTGACCACAATTTTGGTGCCCGGTTTATTTCTTCCTGGCTTCTCTGAAACCGGCACACAAACAGCAACACCAGCAGCAATACCTACAAAGCACATGCTCCCAGCCACCCAGGCACCGATTGCTACCCCCGGTGCCCACATCTGGGTGCCCTCACTGGGCCGAAGCCGGGTCGTGCCGCGCCCAAATCACCAAAATTTTTTTGGTGCGCAGAGCCATTTTTCACTATGGGCCCCATTACTAAGTAGATGCCATAGACAAGCAACTGCGTTTAGCACCACCAGCACGCCGTTTTTGGAGCCACAGAAGCGTGTATCTCACATGGCACCCAAGCGCAAAGCTGTCAAGCTTGAGTCCGAGTCGGACCAGGCGTTCCAGGCGTTGTTGCAGCCCGAATACAAGGGCAAGAAGCTCACCGATGAGATCAACACGGCCGAGGACAAATGGAACCTTCTCCCCGCCTTTTTGAAGGTCAAGGGCCTTGTCAAGCAGCATCTAGACTCGTTCAACTATTTTGTTGACGTGGACCTCAAAAAAATCATCAAGGCCAACGAATTGGTGCTTTCGGATGTGGACCCCGAGTTCTACCTCAAGTACTTGGATATACGAGTGGGCCACAAGTCGTCATCTTCGGCCGGCACAAAGGAGGTTATTTTGCCGCCACACGAATGCAGATTGCGTGACTTGACCTACTCGGCCCCCATCTACGTGGATGTGGAGTATACCCGGGGCAGAAAGATCATCATGCACAAGGACTTGGAGATCGGCCGTATGCCCATCATGTTGCGGTCCAACAAGTGCATATTGGACGGAATCACCGAGAAGCAGATGGCGCAGTTTGACGAATGTCCGCTTGATCCCGGTGGCTATTTCGTGGTGAACGGGACCGAAAAGGTGATCTTGGTCCAGGAACAGCTTTCCAAAAACAGAATCATTGTCGAGACCGACGAGAAAAAGAACATCGTGCAAGCGTCGGTGACGTCTTCCACACACGAGCGGAAGTCGAAGACCTACGTCATCACCAAAAACGACAAGATCTACTTGAAGCACAACTCGATCAGCGAGGACATCCCCATTGTCATCGTGCTCAAGGCGGCCGGTATCACGTCCGACTTGGAAATCTTGCAGTTGGTGTGTGGAGCCGATCCGCAGTACCAGGACCTCTTTGTGGTCAATTTCGAGGAGGCTGCGCGGTTGGAGGTTTTCACCCAGCAGCAGGCGCTCAACTACGTGGGCAAACGGGTCAAGACCATCAGAAGAGCCGGGGCCCCCAAATTGTCCCAGCTCCAGGAGGGGATAGAGGCCATTGCCACCACCATCATCGCACATATAACCGTCTCGGACTTGCAGTTCCGCGAAAAGGCCCTCTACATCGCCACCATGGCCCGCAGAGTGGTCATGACCATGCACAACCCCAAGATGGTTGACGACAGAGACTACGTCGGTAACAAGAGATTGGAGTTGGCGGGCCAGTTGATGTCGCTTTTGTTTGAGGATTTGTTCAAGAAGTTCAACTCCGACTTCAAGGCCAACATAGACAAGATCTTGAAGAAACCCAGCAGAACGTCTGAGTTCGACGCGCTTTTGTCCATCAACATCCACTCCAACAACATCACCATGGGTTTGAACAGAGCCATTTCCACCGGGAACTGGTCCTTGAAGCGTTTCAAGATGGAAAGGGCCGGGGTGACACACGTGTTGTCGCGTTTGTCGTACATATCGGCCTTGGGAATGATGACTCGTATCTCGTCGCAATTCGAGAAATCCCGGAAGGTGTCTGGGCCCAGAGCCTTACAGCCCTCGCAGTTTGGTATGTTATGTACCTCCGATACTCCGGAAGGTGAGGCGTGTGGTTTGGTCAAGAACTTGGCCTTGATGACACACATCACCACCGATGACGAAGAAGGACCCATAAAGAAGCTTTGCTTTGTTCTTGGATGCGAAAACATCTTAGGTATCGACTCAGCCACTTTGCATTCTCCGGGGAACTTTGGTATCTACCTTAATGGTACTCTTATCGGAACCAATCGGTTCCCAGCCAAGTTCGTGTCTGATTTCCGTCGCTTGCGGAGAACAGGTAAGATCTCTGAGTTTGTGTCCATCTACACCAACACACACCAACAAGCAGTTCACATTGCCACTGACGGGGGTCGTATCTGTAGACCGTTGATTTTGGTCCAGAATAACCGTCCGAAAGTAGAAGCGCATCATTTGCGCAACTTGCTCGATGGAGAGTGGGCTTTCGACGACTTTTTGACCCACGGTCTCGTCGAGTACTTGGATGTCAATGAGGAAAATGACTCGTTGATCGCATTGTACGAAAGCGACATGGATGACGCCGACTCGGCATTCACGCACTTGGAAATCGAGCCATTTACCGTGTTGGGTGCGGTAGCCGGCTTGATTCCATACCCCCACCACAACCAATCACCTAGAAACACATATCAGTGTGCGATGGGTAAGCAGGCGATTGGAGCTATCGCATACAACCAGTTCCGCAGAATAGATACCTTGTTGTATTTTATGGTTTATCCCCAGCAACCGATGGTGAAAACAAAAACAATTGAACTTATTGACTACGACAAGTTGCCAGCAGGACAAAACGCCACTGTGGCAGTCATGTCGTATTCTGGTTACGATATTGAAGATGCTTTAGTGCTTAACAAGTCGTCCATTGACCGTGGTTTTGGAAGATGTCAAGTGGTGCGTAAAAACACCATCCAGCTTAAGAGATACCCTAACCACACCAAAGATGTGGTTTCCGGTATGCGTGTAGACGAAGATGGGAACCCAATTTTCCCCCACCAGGCTTTAGGGCCAGATGGTTTAGGGGAGATTGGTGCACGTGTCGAGAACGGACAGGTCTACGTGAACAAGAGTGTGCCTACCAACGCAGGTGAATCAGTATTGGGACATAACGAGCAGACACAGAGTGCTGAAAGCCACAGAGAAACCCCAGCCTACTACAAGGGCCCAGAACCTTCTTATGTGGATCAAGTGATGATGTCGGTCAGTGACAATGACCAGGCATTGATCAAGGTGCTTTTGCGTCAAACAAGAAGACCCGAGTTGGGTGATAAGTTCTCGTCTAGACATGGACAGAAGGGTGTGTGTGGTATTATTGTGCAGCAGGAAGATTTGCCATTCAATGACGATGGTATTTCTCCCGATATTATCATGAACCCGCACGGTTTCCCATCGCGTATGACGGTCGGGAAGATGATTGAGTTGATTTCAGGAAAAGCCGGTGTCTTGAACGGGTCCTTGGAGTATGGAACCTGTTTTGGAGGATCTAAGTTGGAGGATATGTCGAAAATCCTTGTCGACAAGGGCTTCAGTTACTCTGGTAAAGACATGTTGTACTCGGGGATCACAGGGGAATGTCTCCAGGCTTACATTTTCTTTGGGCCCATATACTACCAGAAGTTGAAGCACATGGTGTTGGACAAAATGCACGCTAGAGCTAGAGGGCCTAGAGCAGTTTTGACAAGACAGCCTACAGAAGGTCGTTCGCGTGACGGTGGGTTGCGTCTTGGTGAAATGGAGAGAGACTGTGTCATTGCGTACGGTGCTTCTCAGTTATTGTTGGAGAGATTGATGATCTCGTCCGACGCATTTGAAGTAGACATTTGTAACAAATGTGGGTTGATGGGGTATAACTCGTGGTGTACCACCTGTAAGAGCTCGGAGAACATCATCCGGATGACCATTCCTTATGCGGCTAAGTTGCTTTTCCAGGAGTTGTTATCCATGAACATTGCTCCACGGTTGAAACTTGGCGACATATTCTGAGTGTACATAGATGTAACATAGCATAATAGAAACGATAGGAAAACTAGAAAATGTTGGTAGAGTACTTTTATATGAAGAACCCTAATTTATTTCAGAATAAAATTTGCACAACACATAGAAAGTACTGTATATGGCTACCTTGCACCTTAAGTTTAGAAAGATCTTCATTCATTCTCTCACTAGTGGCTATCTTAGCTGACTACTTCTATCAGTTTTGCAGCTACTGAAATGTCTCGTATTATGTCGCAAATCCGAATCGCGATGACACGACATTTTTAAGCGCAGAGATGAGTGAAAAAAAATTATCTACTACAAAAATTCATATGTATGGTGATTTGCAAAGTCATTGCAGCCAAGATGGGTAAGACTTCCAAACAAACTAAGAAGTTTCAGAACAAGCATTTGAAACATACGATTGAAAATCGTAAGGAAATTCAAAAAAACAAGAAGAAGTTTGAAAAGAGAGGCAAGAAATCGTCCAATGGGGAAGCCAGTGGTCCAGTGCGCCCTGATGGAAAGGCCAAGGAAGTGTTCGAAGACATGTCCATAGACGACTTTTTTGAAGGTGGATTTGAAGTCCCCAAGGAAAAGAAGACAGCCAAGTCCTCAAAAAAGGAAGTTGAATCTGAGGATGAGTCGTCATCTGAAGAAGAAGACGAAGATGCCATGAAAGACACTTTGAAGAACTTAGAGAGTAACGACCCTGAATTCTACAAATACTTGAAGAACAATGATAACGATTTGTTGGATTTTGAAGGTGTCAATCCATTGGATGCTATTAGTGACGATGAAGACGAAGAGGAAGAGGAAGACAATGACGATGAAGAGCAAGAAACTAAAAAGTCAACCCAGGAAGAGGTCAAGAAAACAGAAATAACATTGGAGTTGGTCCACAAATGGAACGAAGCCTTGGACAAACCCAGCACCAAACTCCTCAGAAACGTGACCATTGCATTCAAAGCAGCAGTTAACATTCACAACTCCGATGAGGGGGACTACAAATACGCTGTCACTGACCCTAAAGCGTTTGGGGACTTGATGCTCTTGGTATTGAAAAAAGTGCCTGGTGCAATTCAGAAGTTGGTCAAGTACAAGGTCAGCCCTCAGGGTGTAAGAACAATCCCTCAGAAGAACCCCAATGTCACACAAGTTTCCGCCATTTTGAAGTCTCACGCCGCTTCATTCCTTACTTTACTTAAGGATATCACGAACACAGAAACCGCAGCTTTGGTCTTATCTTCTATCCAGGAGCTTTTCCCTTACTACTTGTCGCACAGAAGATTATTGAAGCAGATCATCTCCGCTGTGGTCAATGTGTGGTCCATCACTACCGAAATTGACACCCAGATCGCCACTTTTGCCTTCTTGAACAACATCTCCAGAGAATACCCCAAATCGGTGTTGGAAACGGTGCTCAAGTCATCTTACTCTGCACTTCTTCAGAACTGTCGTAAAACAAACATTCACACCATGCCCCAGATCAACTTCTGTAAGAACTCAGCCAGTGAGCTTTATGGTCTTGATGAGACCTTATCATATCAAGTCGGTTTCGAGTATATCAGACAGTTGGCTATCCACTTACGTAACAGTATCAATGCCACATCTAACGCTAAAGAGGGCTTCAAGACCATCTACAACTGGCAGTACTGTCACTCGTTGGATTTCTGGTCACGTGTCATTTCCCAGCACTGCAACCCTGAGGTTGAGTTAAAGCACAAGTCCAAGGAATCGCCTTTAAGAAAGTTGATATACCCATTGGTTCAGGTGACTTTGGGTGCCATCAGATTGATCCCCACTGCCCAGTTCTTTCCTTTGCGTTTCTACTTGATACGGTCCTTGCTCAGAATATCACAGTCCACCGGTGTGTTCATTCCTATCTTCCCAATTATTTCTGAGATCTTGACTTCTACTACTATCACTAAACCACCTAAGGGCTCTTCATTGGCAGCTGTTGATTTTGACCACAACATTAAGGTCAACCAAGCATACCTTGGTACCAGAGTGTTCCAAGAAGGTGTATGTGATCAGTTCATCGAATTGAGTGGTGAATTCTTTGGATTGTACTGTAAGAGCATTGCATTCCCAGAATTGGCTACTCCAGCCATTTTATCTTTGCGTAGATTTGTCAAGAAGTCCAAAAACGGTAAATTTAACAAGCAGTTGCTGCAGTTGATTGAAAAGCTCAATGCCAATGCTACATTTATCATTAGCAAGAGATCCAACGTGGAGTATGGTCCTTCGAATAAGACAGAAGTACAACTCTTCTTGAATGATTTGGACTGGCAAAAGACACCTTTGGGTCAATATAATGCGGTTCAAAGACAGATTAGAGAGGAAAAGTTGAAGATTATCCGGGAATCGTTGGCTGAAGAAGAAAAGCACAAAGCTGCCAAGAAACAACAGGAAGAAGAAGATGATGAAGACATTGAGATGGACGAGGATGATGAAGATGCTGAAGATTCTGAATAGATAGAGTAAATACATGTATAATACAAACGATTGCTATGCATTATGCGTAACCAAATTTTCAACTCATATAGAATACTACGATATTGATTGAAGAACACTTAGTTCTATACATAACCTTTTTTATAGAATGCCCAGCACTGTAATATTAATACAGTTGTACGAAGCAGAAGCACATTGTAAAGTAAAATGCTACCTATAATCTACCTTATTGGTACTGTATTGTCTGCACAAAGCCTGGCTTCAGGCTATCTCGACTATATAAATACATGTATAATACAAAACGACCATTACTTTTCAAGGGTCAATGGGAATAAAGTTCCCCACTATACAACTGGGAATGTTGTATCTATCTCTACGTATAGTGAAACTGAAACAACAACTCTTACGCTTAATACCGTCCTTTGTCCGCAAGTTACAACTAGTCAACACTGCTTTCTGGCCCTTATCAAACGCAATAGCACCGTACTTCTCCCAGAAGTTGACTGCGCTTTCTTCACTCATCAACTCGTAGATGGCTAATTTCCCATCCTTGAGGTCATCGGTCATCACTCCCACCAAGGACGCAAATTCTTTGTTTCCTCGGTAGATTTCGCCGGTACGCCGCCAGAGACAGGCTGGAATTGCCATGGATGTGAAAACACGATCGTAATCGAGTAACATCCGCTCAAAACTCTCCTCCACCAACACCAAATCCACATCTTTCAATGTTCGGGCAATGGCGCGGAAAGCAGGCCGGAAAATCAGAAGCGGCTTGAGAATACGCTGCCGACTCGATAAGTTCATATAGTTGTCCATGTAATTCTGTAATCGGGCATACCCCTTAGCATAATTGTAAGGCTGAAGTAAACCAGCCTCTAACTTGGCTTTGATCACCTGTTTCAACCGTTCTTCGGGCGAAATCTCGGTGGTGGGATCTGCGGCAGTGAGGAAGAACTTGTCCCGCGCAGAATCGGAAATCACTGGCTGGTGACTGCCATTGCCGTTTTTCTCCAAGGGGGTGATGCTGCCAGAAACAGGTTTGGGGAAGTCTGTTTTCGGTTGTGGTAGTGTTTGCTGTGGTTGCCGCTGTGGTTGCTGCGATTGCTGTGGTTGCTGTGTCTGCGGCGATTGCTGTGTTATCTGCTGTTGTTGTGGGTCATTTTCGAAAGTGGCGGGAAACATGTTCAGATTGGGCGAAAATGCAAGAATACTGTTGAGATTGGTAGCGCTATTGTTGGCTGTGGTTCCCGGCACCGCGTATTCCGAGGTGCCCGGTGCGTTTCCCACCCCGAAACTCAACATGGGATCGTTTCCAGTTCCATCATCATTGAGTGCACCATTTACGAGCTCGGGGTCGTCAATCATCAGCAAAAAGTCGTTCAAGGAACTGAACTCACTTCCAGCATGTTCTGAGTAGAAAAACGGTTCTTGATTATAGGGCAAAGTCTGGGCTAATACCGAGTTGTTAACGGTTTTGGGCTGGGACTGAGGCTGAGGCGGAGGTGGTAGCGCCTGCTGCACAGGTCCGGGATTCCCCGGGGCACTTGCGGAGGTTTCTGGAACCGGCAAGATCGGACTGGTGTGGTTGGCAGTGGGCGGGGCCGGTAACGGCGTCTGATACGGGCTCTGCAGAGCCGGTGTTGGGTCCGCGGAAGTATCGCTGATTGAATGCCGCAACAGGGCCGCTTTTTTGCGTTGCCGGAGATTGGACGGCTCATCGTAGCACAAATGACCGATCCCTCTTTTGATACACCGCAGACACGGCCTGGAATCGTCACAGATCATGTGCAGCCGTCTGCAGTACACACAGGCGATTTCCACCTTCTTCTTGCGGCGTTTGTAGCGGGCAGGAGCTCCGGGTTCTTCCGAGGAAGACGGGGACAGACGGGGTAGTTTTTCTTCGGCGGCTGTCTCCAGATTTGCGGCGGCATTATCGGTGTCTTGTTCCTGCTTTATGGAGGTGTTGGGGGCCGGGAGGCTCTGTTGCTGCTCCATGGTCACGTGCAAACTGAATTCCTGGGGTTTGAGGGTCGGAATCGGAGCAGGACCGGTGCGACAGGGGGTGGGGTGATTTTCCAGGGTAAAAACGGCACCTTCAGGTGATTCTAGGTGGACATTTGAGTGTCAGTTGTTTCCGGAGAATGCCATCTTTTGTGGGTGTGTTTTTTCTGGGTGTGTCACGTGACCGGTCCTATTTTTTTGTGGGGGCCAGGGCCCGGGATCGGCCGGGCCCGGGTCCGGGGCTGAACACACAGCGCCACGCGATTGGATCCAGGGCAAACACGACGGGGTGTACATTAAAAGTGGGGTGAGAGAAGTAAAGACAAAGAGATGCACCAAGAATACGCCCCTATAAACGCGTATAAACTGGGAGAACTGAATATGGGGTGGGCAGCGTACTACTGCGGCGTAGATGTCAGCCGCATCGACGCGACAATGTCGCTAATGTCGCGCCGTCCCGCCGCTCACGGCTCCGGGCCGCTGGCGGGGTCGGCGACAATGTCGGTATTGTCGTCGCTGTCGGAATCGGCGTCTATGGTGTTGCTGTGGTCACGTGACATCGTGGTGTCTGAGTCGATGCTGTTGCTGAACTCACTCACCGACCGGGTCTGGTTGTGGTCCAGCCCAGCCGAAAACTGGCTGAGGATCTGCAGGGGACGCAGATATACGTAGCGGATGGGGGAGTTGAGGCCGGAGCCGGGCCGTAACCGGGGAGAATCGAGGCGTGTCTGCGCGGTGACAAAAGACGGGGTTGAGTACTGGGAACCCGGCGGAGTTAGTGTCTTCTGGAGCGGCGTTAGCAAGGGCCGTGGCGTGTCGAGAGTGGAAGACGACTGGGTATCAAACATCCCGGAACTCCCCGGGACGGGCTCCGGCACCGCGCTGCCGCTGGCACTGCTGCTGGCGCCGTAGTCCTGGTAGAGCGCGTCGTCCTCGTCGCTCTCGACTTCCGACATGGTTTCCGACACGAACGGGATGTCGTCGATGTCGCGGGCCGCCTCCATGTCGGTGTCGGCCATGCTGCCGTAATCGGAGCCCAGATCCTGGCCCGCAAGCAAATAGGGCTCGCTGGTGTGGCTGATGGCCGTGTTGCACAACGGACACGTGCGCTTGAAGTTGATGAGCCAGTTGGACAAGCACTTCTCGTGGTAGAAGTGGTGGCACGTGAGCACAAGCACACGGGACCTGAGCGGCACGTGACGCTCGAGGCAGATGGAGCACTTGTAGGCCGGGAAGAAGTCGTGCGGCGCACACAACACGTGAAGCGAAGCGGCCGACGACCGCACGTCTATGCCGTTGACGACGATGCGCGACAACGCGGCCGACGACGGCGTGGGCGACGGCCTGGGCAGCTCAGGCGCCGCCTCGGGCGTGTCCTTGCTCAAAACATCGGTCTGTCCCGTGACCTTCAAGTAGTGCACAAAGTGCCTGGCGTGGATGAGATGGTCGCGGTTGTAGATGTACACCGGCAACCGCAGCACCAAGCGGGCGTTGCGGAGATTGGCCTGCCTGCGCCGCAACCGCTGGCCGCACACGACCACCAGGTAAAACACGAGGATAAGGAGCGGCGGAGATAGCACCATCGACACGAGGATGTTGAGCCAGTTTCCCACCGAAAGCGTCGTCATCTCCAAGGTGGGGTGCTCGCCCTCGACTGCCTGCAAGCTGCGGTAGTCCTCGTTGGTGATGAATACGATCGGCACCGCAAGCGAGCCGTCCTGGTTGAACGTGCCGGAGAACATGGTGATCAATCCGCGGTAGGGCTCGTCGTTGGCCACCACGATGCTGGTCGGATTTAGCCCCAGTTCGAGCAAGTTGGACACCTTGTCTACAAACGTGCAGTCGCCCCGCAACACGATGAGTGTTTTGTTGAAAAACGGCGTGAATTGGGCGTCCCCGGCGTAGTTTCTGCGGTGGCATGCGTTGTGGGGGAAAACGGCGTACTGCGACCGCATCAGCAGGCTGATCACGGGACTGAAAGACGCATACCGGCCGACAATGTCGTGTGTCGTGACATTGCCGTTTTCCGTGATGTTGTAGCGGATAAGCGTGTCGATGGGGAAAAACAGGTTCATGACGCTGTTTAGGGGATAGTCAATCTCCTGCAGCCATGTTTTGTTGGCAAAATCGGACACATTATGCGGCCATCCGGGCAAGTACTGGTCCCGGAACTCCCTGAACGAGTTCCGGGTCAAAAATATCGCGTCTTCGAGGTCCAACTGTGCGGACTGGTTCGAATCAAGCGTGAAAAGCACCACTACCAATAGCACACACAAAATGACAAACTTGGACCGCCACACGCACCGTGTGCGCGGGAGATCTCTGCGAGGTGTGAGGCGTGGCCGACTCATACTGAGCCATGCAGGAAAAGTGCGATACAAGCAGTGGAAGGTGCTGTTGGAGTGTGGTGATGAAGCCGAATCGTGGAGCATCATACAAATTTGATCTTTTATCTCGTGAGGCTGGATGTCGCGATGTCGCGCCACCCAATGTCGCGCTTTTTGCACCCATGCTCTACACGGTAGTGTGCTTAGTGTGCTCTACAGGGTAGTGAAATACTCTACGGAAGGTCGCTGTACAGTAGTGGCGGAATATGCATACGGGTAAGGCGGAGCAAGCCGCCAGCCCATATTTTTTGGTAGGCGCATACGAGCCATTTTTCACTATTCACACCGATGTGCACTGTTGTCTCTTACATTAAGGTATCGCTACCTGTCTATACAAGATTGGTGAAACGCCCTCCAAAAGCGTCGCCTATCCAATGAAGAAGCTTATCGTACACCACCAGCTGTGCGTTGTGGTAATATATTCCGTGATCACTGTCGGGAAAGAAATGCACATCGTAGTTCTCTATCAGCTGCACGTTGAAGTTGTCCAACAACCACAACAGGTTCTGGAGGTGGACATTGTCGTCGGCCGTTCCGTGCATGATCAAAAACCGCTTGAGCTTTGAAAACGACTCAAACTGGCTGATTCGCGCATACTTGTCGTAGTTCTCGTTATTCTCGGGCTTATCCATATATCTTTCGGTGTATATCGAATCGTAAAACAACCAGTTGGTGACCGGGGCCACTGCCATGCCGTATTTGAATATCGAGCCTGCATCGTACTCTAGTGTCTTCAATGTGGTGAATCCCCCATACGACCAGCCCCACAATGCGACTTTTTCCTTATCCACAAAATGCTTGTTCACCTTAAGATAGTCACCTACAAAAGTGGTGATATCCCGAGGCTCCCAATAGCCGATTTTGTTATTGGCAAAAGAACGATATTTCCAGCCCTGTCCACCAGTCCCTCTGGGGTCTAAAATGAGAACCACCGCATCCAAGGTGGCACTCACTACATGATGGAATTCAATGTCAAACGACTCATCTACTTGCTGTGAGCCGGGTCCCCCGTAGGCATGAACCAAAACGGGATATTTTCCAGGTCTGTCTGGGTTGAAATTAGGTGGGAGTATTTCAATGATATTGATGTTTACTGGGGCCTTATCTTCGTATTTATCAATCTGCACGGTTTTGTAAATTTTAGTGGGCAAATTGATATTCTTCAAGTGATTGCTGGTTATCTCAAAGTGGTTGATGATTGATTCATTTTCAATAACCGACACAACGCCAGAGGCTTCCGAATGCAGTTCGTCCTTCAAATAGTCATGGATCTTGCCCATGTTCACTAATCTCTGCCATGGCTGCATTGGCCCTTTATAGAATAAATCCAAGTATTGACCATCAGAACTAAAATTCACGTCATAGAGGCCATCCTCACTCTGGTCAGTGATACTGATTAATCCGTATTTTTCATCCGCCATATCGACAGCCATTAGTTGAGCCCCCATTGTGCTGGTAATTGTACCCAAGAAGTAAATATAGTTTTCTTGCTTGTCGTACACAACCGGAGAAGATGGTATAACGTCCCAATCCTGGTTGGCGACTATTATCTTAGAATAGTTTTGGCTGGAGCCGCTGTCAAATAAACCCAAGGTGGTCCTGCCATTCACAACCACCTTATCGATATATTTACTCTCGGCACCATCTGTCCGTATAATCGCAACTGGACTCATTTTTTCGACCCACCCATTATACTCGGCAGTCACATTGATGGAATTAACCGTCACGATCTCATTGGATTTGTTTATTTGCAATAACTTCTTGCTCAAAATAGTGCTTGTGCGATCGGTTTGCTTCATGAGAAAATTGTCGTTGTCGAGCCACACAGCATCATACAAGATGAAATCGGCTCCAATGCCAGAGATGTCGTTCTCTAGTCTGTCAGATACCTTGTCAGCGACATTGAAACTGAAAAGCGATACTATGGGGTTGTCGGTGCCGGGTTTAGGATATTTAATTGATGTTTTGATGGGATACTGGTTTACTCCTTTGTATTTATGCTCATCCAGCTCCTGATACTGGGTGCCCACCTCGGTACGGTCTTTCACGTAGTACTCGAGGTCATACGACTCCACTAGCGTATCGTTGAGTGACGCGTAAATGAGATGCTTTTCGTCGGGAGACCACCACAAAAGCTTATCGCTGGCGAGCACCTCCTCCTCGTAAACCCAGTCGGCCTTACCATTAAACACATTGGGAGACCCGGTGTTTGTGATTTGGGTGGCCTGCAAACTTGCCAACTCCAAAAGATACAAGTCGTGGTCAAAGCCATACACCACGTAGTCTCCGCTAGGGGAAAACTGGGCGAAATGAAGCTTATCGAGGACTTCCTGCTGTAGTATATTGTCGGGGTCGTCTAGTTTCTGCTGGTTTTTGGGTGGCTGGATAGGCACAAACTCGCCTGTCATCGGGTTTAGGAGCCAGTATATGGCAAATGACAGATGTCTCCACTGAGCAGTCTTGTCAGACACCACGATATGGTAATTATCGTTGAGCTGCTCGATGGAAT
This sequence comes from Scheffersomyces lignicola, assembly GCA_030578435.1. NCBI lineage: Eukaryota > Fungi > Ascomycota > Pichiomycetes > Serinales > Debaryomycetaceae > Scheffersomyces > Scheffersomyces lignicola. Next base: position 216,371 of record JAJMRV010000013.1, on the reverse strand, counting down.
GGCCCGGGTTAAGCACCACATCCTCGATGTGGAAAAAGTCGTTTCTGTAGGCGAATTCGGAGCCGTCAAGCACCACCTCGGCAAAGTCGGTGTGTAGCTGCCTGATGACGTAGCTCTCCTTGGGGCCCCTCGCAAGATAATAGCCACCACCGGGATGGCTCTTGGGGTACTGCGCTACATTTAGCCACCTAACGTCTGTTCTATACGCGTAGTACTTGCCGTCTCTATAAGCATCCATGGTGACGTTGGCAAAGTGGGGGCTGTACTCATTCAAGGTGACGTTCTGGCCGCTGACTTGCACGTTGGTGTGGGAAGTCAAACTGTGGATGATTTTCCCCACCGAGTGCCTCAGATACACCACCAAGCCGATGACCCAGAGCAACAGAAGCATGGTGCCAAACACCATCAATAGTCGTTTGCCCATGATGTCTGTGCCCTGGTACTTTCGTAGCACGTACTGGAACGTGGGATTGCTGTGGAAATCGTCGATTTCACCGGCGTTTTTCCGGGACAAGGCGCCAATATCGTCGAATATCTCGGACGACTGGGAGTCCGTGGAAGTCCGGGAGTCGTGGTCCCGTTCTTGGTCGCGGCCGTAGCCGTAGGCGTGGTTTTCGTCTGATTCGTCGGGACTGGGCGTGGCAGCAGAAGCCGAGGACGACGCGGCGTATGGCGCCGGCTGGGACACCATCTCGTAGTCATTTCCGGGAGCACCATCGGCCCCGGATCTGAAGAGCGACCGGAACATGGGGACGGATTTGGAACCAGCAAGTTGTAGTCACGTTTACGGGCTGTGTCAGACAGTTTCGCAGCCCAGCACCACAGAAAACAGCCAAACAAAGGTAAAACGCGGAGTGGGAGTATTGGGAGAATCCCGCCGTGAGCAACGCAACCGTGTTTTATACCCCAGCGTCGCAGGATCAGCACTTGTTTCAGAGTGTGGTTCCAAACACGGGCCATGTTTCAGATATTTGCTGGTTTGGGGTCGTAAAGGCTAAGTCGCAAATCTGGAGTCAACCTGCAAACCGGGTTTGTTTTTGCAGGTTGCACCGGGGACGTTTTTTTTCACCAGGAACACCCACTTAGGCAATGCCCCAGGCTGTACCACCCGGAACCGGCCCCTATTTGTCAGGCACAGCACGGTTGCGCCGAGGAAACAGCGCAATTGACCATGAGTCACACCCCGGCGATTGAGTTGTACTCGCAAATCTTCAGCACTGCGGGCACCAGACCGCCCCAGTTCTACAAGTCACTATATACCACCCCGGTGCATGCCCCGGCGCTATTGTCGCTGTTGGTGGCCAATTCCGAGCTCCTTCTCGGCTACCCGTCGCACCAGAACGGCTGCATCATCCGCAGCATTTTGGACCACGGAGTCCGCTTGCTTGCCGATGCCGTGGCGTTTCCCAATGCGGAAGACGCTAAACCCGATCCGGCTGTCGCTGCCCCCAGAAGAAGATCCACCGCCACCAGCATGCTGAAAAGGGACACAGACACGCTATCCAGCACGCTGTTGGCGCGCGGCTCGTCGTCGTACGTTTTCGAGCTCGACGACGGCGGAGACGACATCACGTGTTTGCGCGGCTCCGGTGCGTTTGCCGTGGGCTCCCAGGAGTTTGACGACGGCGACGACATCACGACATTGAATACCGGCACCGCCGCGCCTGTGGCAGCTTTGCCGCAGCAGCGTGCCGAAAACGCCGACGAAATCGACCCGCTACAGAGCGCACCGGCCAAAAACAACGGCTCGGGCAGCGCCCAGGCCAGTCCCGCAGCCAGCAACACCAACAGCAGGAAAGACAGCACGTCCAGCTTGGTGCCGGGTAGTGCAGTGGCCAGTTTGCGCAGCAACTCGGTTGCCGGCGACCAGCGTGAATTTGTGGGCATAGACGACGATCTCCGAGTGGAGCTCGCGTCCAACATATTGGTGATAATGAAAGTGTGGTTTGCGTCGGTAGGCGACATAAACGACAAGTACCGAAAGAGACGAGGCAGCAACACAACGGCGCAGTCTTCGAGCGAGTTGTTGACAAACTACTTTGGCCCTCCTGGTACGAAGCAGGCATTGGACGACAGCCACTTGTTGCGTCTCCTCACCATCGTGAAGTGGTACCTCGGCAAGTCGCTCAACGGGATCGAGGTGTCAACGTCCGACGACTTCAAAAACCTTGTGGTCATCAAGGACATCTTGTTTCTACTATCGGAAATGCTAAGATCCATTTACTCGTCGATATTGTTTTACAAAGAGGGCGATAACGAGTACGCCATCATCCAGAACTTGTTGTTCACCTTCTACCGCGTGGACTTTTCTCGGATATTCTACAGGATCTTGACCTTGACCAACGCCAAGAAGGTCAACGATGAGTACCAGCCATCAAAAATCAGAATCTCCTTGGAGACGTTGATGCGCTTGTACACGATTTCCAACACGTTGACAATGCTACCCGATAGCTTGATACCCGTGAACCCCGTTTCTTTGTCGTCGGATATTACCAACATGGAGAACGACACGCCGAACCCTTATGAAGTCTTCCTCAAGACAAACATCAAGTTCGACCAGGAGTTGTTCTATCACGACATCGCGCTGAGACTCATCCCAATACTAGTGCTTGAATATAACTACTGCAACCAGTTCCGACCTGACTTGATGATAAATACCATTCAGAACGGCTCCTTCTTATCCTGGATAACGGGTACGAAATATCATGACGACCTATACTTGACCTTCAACACCTTGCAGAATGTGACAAATTTCCAGACGAATTACCAGAACCTAAGCATCGTCAAGGACAAGGAGGATCCCTTTTTGTCAGAATTGAACACGCTCCTCGAGAAGCGTCTTAAGCAGAAGACAGAAGATGATGAACAGTTGCATATACCGGAATTGTTTCCCATCACAATGCTAATATATACTTTAACAGTGAAGAACAACAGTTTCACCTACGAATTCACCAACCAAATAAACCCCTTGATCCACCATATTGAAGACATTGTTCCAGAGGAGGATACAAAAGTGGAGCTTTTTGATATCTGGCTCTCGGTATTATCATATGTATTCCAATATCAGTACAGGTCCGTGTATTTGCAACAGATTGTGAAAATATCGTTGATCATATTATTGAGATTGATCAAGATATCGGGTGACAATTTGAAGTCGTACAGAATAAACGAATTCAAATGGAAATTGAGTCACCAAAAGTCTCCTATAGTGCCACTAGCCAACGGGAAAATGGGCATAAAGGGAAGCTTGTTCTATATCCTTGATATTGTGCAGAATCTCATCAGATTTAACTTGACCAACAAGTTAAACGTCACTAACTTTAAGTTGGCGCTCAATGTGATCTACGAAATCCTCCAGCAGTTCAGTCGTGACGAAGACATCGAACTAGGCAACTACAACTGGAAGGAGCTTTTCGTCACGATTTTCAACTTGTTGAACTTCATTAAGAAGCAGAACCTTGTCAATTCCAAATACTTTCTCATCTTGGAGCAGGCTGACACCTTGAAATCGATGATAGAAGAGATTCTTGTCATAGTTGACTATTTGCTTGTCCCTCGGTTCAACAAAGTGATCCAGATCAATAACCTAGAGGAAAACAGCTACATTGGCAGCGTCAGTTTCTTTGGCTCGCACACGTACAAGTCGATCAATTACGATCTCATCTACTATACATTGTTGAATTACGAAACTGTGGTAGAAGTTCTCAAGCCGTTTGGCAGCACCAGATTCAGGAATCTTGACCGCTGCTTGCAGTTCTTTAATAACGAGTTCCACTTGACTGAGGACTCCAAAAAAGAGGAGAACTCATCCAAAATGGATCTCTTTGACCACGACTTTGATAGTCCATTGTTGATCAAGAAGATCCAGTCGTTCACGCTAATCAGTGACGATCCAGCTGTCAACGGGCGGGAAGAAGAGTACACTTACAAAGAAACATTGAAGTACGCGAACCAGGATAAAGTGGTTGTGGGGGACGAGGACTTGTTCCGGCTCTTTCAGAATCTACTTTCGTTAAGATTGAACTAAATAGAGATACAAACTATACATACAACATTAGTTTAGTAAAAGAAGCGCACCTAACCCTCGTGGATCGTTCTGAAGAACTCGATGGCGGCCGTGTAAACCACCAACAAAATACCACCACCTGGGCCCAATCTCAACACCTTTGGAATGAAACCCTTGTACAAAGCAGCAAACCCCTCCTCCTTGGCCACAACAAGCAACGAGGGGTAAGTCCACTTGTATCTGGTGGAGCCGGCCTGGATTCTCGACTTGACCACATCGAACGGCGTGTTCAAGATGGTACCAAAAGTACCACCAATGGTGCCACACGTCAAGTCGATGATGGTCTTTTCCGAGGACGACTTGGGCTTGGGCATCAACCGTCTCACCTGGTGAATCAAGCCAAAGTACCCGGCGTTCCACCAGATGTGTCTCCACAAGGTGGACTCCATACCCTTGTACAAGCCCAAGGGCCCGTTCGTTTTCAAGATATCCTTGATCACGTCGGTCATGCCGTTGAACTTGGTGGTCTTGTCCTGCAACCTGATTTTGATCAACTCAAAGGGCACCACCACAAACGACTCGGTGGCACCGGCCGTAGCACCCGTCAAAATGGCCAAAGGCGACGTCATCTGGGTGACACCAAACTGCTTTCTGTAGAACTTGCCCCACTCGTCGTTGGCGGCAAACTTGGTGGCTCTCTTGGGCGCCTCCATCAAGATTGGGGCAGTGATCCCCTTGTACAAGCGAGAAAAGCCTTCTTCGGCCACAATCTTCTTCAAGCAATTGAGGGTACCGTTGTAGGCGTCGGTGGTGGCCAACTGCTGTCTGGTTTTGACCACGTCCAAGGGGTACATGACCAAGATTTCGGACACGCCCGCAATGGCACCGGCGCCAAACTGGTAGATAAAGGGCAAGGGTTTAGGAGCGGCTTTTTCAGACATTATCGGTTGGTGAGAATGTGTATATGCAATTGATACCAGATCAGATAGTACAGGGAGCGTGGCAATGGAGCGTATGTGGAGCAGCTGCAGTAGCGGGATATGCTGGGTCTATAATCTATTCCTCCAGACAGCCTTGTACAGGTGAAATGTATCTCCGCTATTAAGAAATACCGTTCTTTTTATAGGATCCGGTACGAAAAATTTGTGTCAGAAACCGTCCCCACCTTTCCAATTTGTGACAAAAAAAGCCAAAATCGAGATCAGGCTGGGGAAACACCGGCACTTTAGCGGGAGAGATCGGCTACGGGGAGCGCTGGTGGCGGCAGCGGGGCGGTGCACGGGGCCATTGGCCGGTTTCCACGCCCGAAAGACTACATATTTGGTGCGTTTGCCGGAGGTGTGCTGCTGTATTACGCCATTTGCTAATTAGTGAGTATGACTCTTTGTGGAGAGCGGTGAAAAATTTTAGCGGATTTCGCCGGTTCCGGCCCGCACCGCAGCACGGGAGTGTATATAGCCCGGCATTCGGCGGGCTGTGTGTAGGACGTGTAGCTGGGCACATACACGCTGTAATCTGTAGAACGCAGCCGGTAGTGTCCTGCTGTGTAGCCGGTGCTGGTACCTAGCCCTGGTGGCAGGTGGAGCAAAAGTCTCCTCCCGTGTTTAGCCGGTGCCCCACCAGGCTCAAGGGAAATGGACTTAAGCACTGGGTATAACACGCGGGTGTAACAGGACTGCTACCGCCGATGTACGCGCTACCGGGCTGTGTGCCTGTTCTGGAACGTGTCGCCGCGGGGCTTGCTCCGTGGAGTTAGCCATGTTATATTACCGCTACCTGGTGTGCCTCTGGTCCCGTGAGCACTCGCCTACACGCTACATACATGCTACAGACACGGCACCACCGGCGAAAACGGCCGCGACACCGCCAACGCCGCTCTCCTGCGCTGCTGCCGCCTGCTACCCCCATCGCGGCCACGACGCTGCCGTCGCCTCTACATCCGCCACTCTCTAGCACACCTAGCGGCGGCCGGGTCCGGGTAACCGAGCGGTATCCTGCATATCGCGCGCTCCTGCACACACGCCCATCCTGCACGCAGCCCATGCTATAAAAAATTTTCCAGGGCCCCAGTTGTAGCACAACTCGCCGACTTCTTCTTCTTTGTGCGGCAGCCCTAACTATAACCGTGTTGCTTGTCTTTTTCAGATATCCCTACGAGTTGGCGAGCGTCAAGTTACGGCGAGATAAACCCCGTCTTTTTCACACGAAAAGAAGATCATCTTAGTGCCCTTTCATCGGCGTTTACCCGCATTTTGCACCTACTGCGGTGCGGACTGTATGGACGCCGGTGAGGGCTGGTAGATCAGACAATGTATGTGTAGCGTACTGCGGTATGTGTAGCTCTCTATATCCACTGGCCCCGTACTATGGCAAACGAGAAGTTGATGAACACCCCCACTATCATCGACGTCTTGACTCTCTTGTTAAACACGGTGTCGTCGGCAGCGAGAAAGATGAGGCTCACCACCCCCAAAAACGTGCCCAAGAGGAGCCCCAACAAGAGGTCTTCGTTGCCCTGGATGTCGTCGAGGTCCTGCGCCGGCGCCGGAGCCTGCGCCGCACCGGTCATGGCCTCCGCCGCACTGGTAGCGCCGCTGCGTCCGGCGTTGTTGGTGCTACTGCTGCTGTTGTTGGTGGGGGTGGCGGTGGCGCCATCGGAGTTGCCGTTTACGGTCGACTCGATCCATCTTTCCTCCAACTGGCGGATCTGGCTTGTTCTGCGCTCTTCCTCCTCCACGTCGTTAATCTCCCGGTTCAGGCTGGGCGCGAGCATGCTGGGGCTGTAGATCAGGTAGAACTGGCGCCGCAAGTCGCTGATATCCTCCTGGCTGAACCCCTGCTGCAACAACCGGTCAAAGCCGATCACGTGCGGCGTGGTGCTGATCTCCTGCGGCCGGTTGTCGAGCTTGTTTTCCTCGGCCAACTGCGGGCCGGTCAACTCTTCTCCGATGACGCAATGGATGTACACCTTTTCCGTGTCCTGCTGCGGCGTGTCCTGCTGCTGCTGCTGCTGCTCGTGGTTGTACCTCAACCTCGGCTCGAAGATCTCGGCCTGGAAGTCGGTTCTTTCGTTCAACACGCGCCCGTTGTAGATCAACCGCAACCGGTTGCTCTGGCACTGGCTGATGCGCGATCTGATCATGTTCTTGATCCAGCTGATATTGACGAGCTTGTTGACGTCATCCTTGCTCATGTTGATGCTGATGGGGATCTCCAAGTCCCGCACCTGGTTGGCGCCGGAAACCGTGTTGGTGAACCGGATCACGAGTATCCACTTCATGGTAGCGTTGGTGCCGTGTGTGGGGTGCGTGTGGGTGCTGTACGGTCCACGCCATAGCCGCTGGTGCCCCAGTAGCTTAACTTAACTATGGGGTGTGGTTTAGTCGTGCGCGGGGCGAAAAGGTCACGTGCAATACATCACGTGACGCATCTCGTTTTGTGTCACGCTCTGTTATCGGAGCCGTGGATGGACGGGCCAATTTTTCAGCCAGGCCTTTTGGACATCACTGCTCCTTGTGGAGGCAGACGGAGTATCGCAAGTATGAGGGTGAGTATCACAGCTGTAGTTGTCTTTGTTTTCTCGGTGTTCACCGCCGGGGTGGCCGGCGACGGGCTGTCGGAGCCGCAGTTGATCGGCATCTTGAACTGGACACTTCCGGCGCCGATCCGGTCGATTATCACCATGCCGTTGGTGACGCTAGAAAACAAGACGTGGATCGAGACCGAGACGCCGACCTTGTCGGATCCCCGGGTATGCGGAAACTTTACCCTAATCGAGTTAAGAGCGGCTCCGTTCGACTTGATGCGCAAGTTCCTGGGCAACGTCAACCGCAAGACCATCCTCCACGCTTTGCCCGACCACAAGTATCGTACAGGATGGACGGAGGCAGCCTCCGCCAAGATCGTGTCCTATTTGGGACTGTGGTCGCAGGATCACGTGTACGCGCTCGCCAACTACTTTGATGGCATTATTGACGATGTAGCAAAATACATCAAGCTGACCTACCGCTACGGCAAGCTGTACGACTGTGGGGGCGAGATCGTGGAGTACAGATTCGACGGGGAGCACTGGATGGTGTATGTGGGAACGTGGACCTTGGGCGAAACCTGTAACATAGCATACATCAACCACGTGATCAACAAGAACTTGCACGCCTGGATTAGTGACCGAAAACTGGACGATTTGCAGGCGTTTTCCTACAAGGTGGACTTTTTCAACGGGATGTGGTACTCCGACGTCAAGATCGCCCGGCGCGAGTCGGCTTCGTATCCCTGGCTCCTCCCCAGTTCGGATATTCCCGATAAATATTTTTAGTGTATAGTGCACCAACGTTGTTTAGAGGGTAATAAAAAGGACTTTTCGCAGCTATTGCGTAAAAAACAATATAAATGCACGGTGGTTGGTGCCACTAGGTACACCATGCAGCGCAGTCTGCAGCCGTGCCGTGTGTAGGAACAGAAGTGCACAGCAGCCGTAGCAAGGCGAAATGCCGCTATACTTGCACGACTAGTAGTAATTACGTCTGTTTTCTCAGCACTAGCTAATACACAACATATACACTACAGCTGCAACTTTAAGACACAGCAACAGACACAGCAACAGACCACCCTCCTCTAATTAGCCTGCTCTGTTTCCTTTTGCGAGCCACCCAGTCGAGCCCCCCCAAATCCACGCGGCGGTTCCGGCTTCTTCCTAAACTAAGCTTTTTGCCATCATTATTGCCATCCCAAATTTCAGTGCGCGCCCATACAAATGAAGTATAGTGGATTTCCCCAGCCTATAAACTGACCCTAATTGCTAAGCACACACCACCCGGCAGTTTGACCCAGCAGGCCAGCTCCCCACACGCAATTCACCCCGTACGTTACATTATACCCAACTTTCCATGTCGTCGCTTCCAGGTGGTAAAATAGAGGCCTCTTTGCTGCCGGTAGACACCGTGAGCGAAGAGGAACAGGAATCAGGCTTGAGATACGCCGCCTACGCCAACCGGTTCAGGACCATCTTGCTCGCCTCCCACAGATACGTGGCCTACACCTCCGATATCGGCGAGTCGTTCCGGCCCGTGGCTCACCCCTTTTTGGTCCGCTTTGGCTACGGCATTTCGTGGATGTACATTCTTGGGGATGTGCTGTACGCCTCGTGGATGGTCAAGTTGAAGCTGGAGGGCCGGTACACCCCGGGATTGAAGCCGTGGCAGAAAGCCTACCCTGAGCCGGATCCCGTGGCGGCGGCTGCGTTCCGGGCCGAGCACCCTTCGGCCGTCGATGCCGACTGGCGCTTGGTCGCGGTCAAGAGGGGCATTTTCCAGAGCATTGCTTCCATGGGATTGCCCGCTTTCACCATCCACAGCGCCGTGAGATACTCGTCCATTTTGTTCAAAAACTCGGCCGTGAAGCTGGTGAAAACGTACGGTCCTGTGGCCGTGGGGTTGGGCATTGTTCCCGTGTTACCGTACATTTTCGACGAGCCGGTGGAAACCGTGGTTGACTGGGTCTTCGAGAAGGGCGAACACTTGTTGAAAGCCAAGCAAGATTAGGTGCGATGTGCCGCTTGCTGGCTACCTTATGTTTCACTAGAAATGTCTCTTACACTATTCCCGATGGTCATATATTCGTGTCTGTTTGTACTATCCAATCGTTACACATATATTTATATACACCGCGGCTCTCACTGCGGCTTGGAGTAGTTCAAGGTTCCACACTTCTTACAGGTTCTAGCCTCCATGTCGGCGTCAAACGCAAGAATAGCCTCTTTGATCTGGGTGCCCAAATCGGTCAAGTAAAACTCGGCCTCGTGGATGGCCTCTCTACAACTGCTACAGTACCATCTGATGCGGTCATTGACTCCTTTGGGTCTGTCCTGTTCCACCACCAACCCGATGGTGTCAGCGAATCTAACCGGGTTGTGTGGGGTGTTGGGAGGTAACAAGAAGGAATCGCCCTCGTTGATGATGATATCTCTGAAATTTCCTTCGTCCACCACCTTCAAACACATATGGCCCTTTAATTGGTGGAAATACTCAGGCGTCTGGTTGATGTGGTAGTCGGTCCTTTCATTAGGACCTCCCACGATCATAATGGTGAAACCTCCTCTGTGAAGACAGAAGTTATTCACCGGAGGTTGTAACAAGTGTTTGTTCTCTTCGATCCACTTTTTAATATTGATAGGTTCCGCCAACATCTTGCTATGTCTTTACGAACTTATGGATGACAGCTAATGCTTGAAACGCCAGAGAAAACACCGGGTGAAAAATTTCGGCCAATTTATCTTCTATAAAGTATGCACTATTACAAATCGGTATCATACGAGCGGGACCAAAAAAAAAAAATTAAAAAAGAATCTTCCTACAATTGGCAGCCGATGCATCTATACCTCTATACGAGTATTCGTTTACAAGACTGGTTACGTGTCGATGTTTTTGTCGAAGTGACCACTAATGGGCCCATGAAAGTGTAGTATTGATAGAGTTACGCTGTGGGACCATGAACTTGTTCCGAGGCCAAAATGCAAGTTCGGAAAATGAAGCCGAAACTCGAATACATTATTGCGGCAATGTAAGTAGACATAATCAACCCACACAAAATATATGCAACTAGCCAGCAACTTTGGAAATAAAGTCTAGCAATACCTTTGACATTATTGGAATATAATACATGCAAACAAAGAACAAAAAAAATGCTTCCCCACCAGGAGTCGAACCTGGAATCTTCTGGTTCCAACCGAGAAGTGGATACGAAATCGTAGCCAGACGCCTTGACCATTGGGCCATGAGGAACGAAGCATTAAAATTTTCGATATCACAGAGACTCATATCCTCACCAAGTATTTATGCAGGAATTTGTTTTATTAAAAAAAATTAGTTGCAAACCACAGCAGCTTACCACCTACGCTTGTGAATAGACGTTTTCCTTGTTTGTCTCCTCTTACTACCTCGAGTTTTATCATTTATATCTAGTTTCGCCTTTTCGATTTTAATTATATCATATCTACCGGGCTTTTCATCGTTGGGTATCTTTTTTCAAGCTGACTCATTAATCAGAGTCTAAAATAACTGGTTATATCCAGTTGTCCTTCCACTCCCTCTCCCCCATCTCCCAACCACATTTCCAACCACATTTCACCAGAGTTTTAATTATTACAGTTTCTCTTAACCACCGTTCATCCTGTTCTAATTATTTAGAATCCAATAAATGATGAAAAAAACTCTTCAACCCCTACATGCTTGTTCATTTACGAGATGTTATGCTCTTTTACGGATAAATACAATTTCCTAGTCCACATTCAAGAATGAAAAATACGTTTCCTTAGTGATGCCAATTGCTCATTAACAGCTGGAATTATCGGAGCCCTCAACCAATTTCTCGGCATCTTTCATTCCTTGCTCAATATCAGCAATATGGAAGAGAGCTATTGAGACCAAAACCAAGCATAGATTGGGTAAAAAGGGATACCTATCATTATTGGTTCTATCTTGGATAGCTGCATTGACTAGTGATCCAATCCACCCTGTTGCGACACCTAACATGATCTCAAGGCCGAAGTACTGGGCCTCATCTCCCTCAGGAAGTAAAGAACTATAGACTGTTCTATTTAAGGATCTCATGGCGGAAGACGAAGCTGAATAGAAAATTTCAAATATCCAAAACTCCCATCTATGTCTGAAACCAACTTTAGTATTATCATTGATTCCCAAACAACCCCAGAAGTTTGAGAACAATGAAAAGAACAAAAAGTAATACCCCCAAGTTCTTATTTTTATTGAACACCTGGGATACAAAAACATCCATGAGAGTGCACCAATACACGCAGTGATGTATGACATGAAGGTGTAAACAGTATACTCTGAATCGGAAGAACCTAATCCTAGTGTCGATCTGAATAATAGTACAAACATACTCATGAAATTGCTAAAGCTGACATTCCAAATAACCCAAGAAATACAGTACACAAAGGCATGTGGGTATTTCTGGATCTCTTTGAATAATTTGAAGAATCTCTTCATAGTCAAAAATATCAACATCTCACTCTTTGGTTTCTCCTTACCACGAACGCTGGGAATGAAGTAACAAGAAATAATTGAAAAGATGACTGTAATACCCCCTGCAATTGAGATGGACAATAAAAAGTTATGATACCCATCTTCAATGGGACCACCTCTAGTATATGAAATTATGATACCAATTAACAAAGCAGTAAGTCCACCAACATTTCCAATGAATAATCCCATCACACTGACAACACTTCCTCTTTTTATGACCATGTCTCTTCTAATATCTTCTGAAGCAGACCCTTTAGGAGATGCTGCTCTCAGAAATAGTGGAATATAAGACCCCTCTAAAATTTGATAGATGGAATCCACAACCGTAAGCAATCCATATAACACCGATAAACCAATTAGTGTGGGATAGTCTTTGTTTGTTAGTCCTCCAAAAGGAACAGCGATCGCTCCATATATAAAAATTGAAAAAATCAATAAAATCTTCCTATAATTAGAATAATCAGCAATTCCCATCAAAAAAAGACAAACTACGCCCTCTAAAGCAGTTGCAATTGCTCTCAAATACAACACATAGGATGTGAAATGGACAGTACCAATACCAAATTTAACGTAGCAATCGTTGCCCTTAAATCCACAACTTTTGCCTGTTTTGGTATGTCCCACTGCTCTTGCGACAGATTGAATGGTTGCAGGAACGTAAGTTCTTGACAACGAAGCGACTGGTCCAGTTGTGTAACAGAGTAGAAGCCAAGCGCGATAGATACTGCTTTTATTCCAGATTGAATCATTTATAATTTCTGTTTGTATTTCATGCAGAATTCCGTTGTCTTTGGAATCTGAAGAAGTAGCTGACATGATTTCAACAGTCGTGCTACTTTTAAGTAGACAGTTCTAACCTACAATGAACAGGGACAAACATATTTATACAAGACTCACCTAAATTTGCAACCCCTTTTGCGGCTTTAGCAATCAAGGCACATAATTTGCTCTTCAGGAGGGAAACAAAACGAGAACAAAGATTTGAAATTAAGCTTTTTTAAAACGTATTAATCAACTAACTAATTAAGAAGTGAATTGTTGGATAAATAGCTCGTTCTCCACTTTGAACCGAATTTGAGCAAAATAAGAACCAAAATAATGCTAATCAAGTATGTAAAAGCTAAACCAGTAAAACACCAACCAAACCCCATTTTTTGAATGAGATTTTCAATAATAGCAGATGATATTGCAGCAGCTAAGTTTCTGAAGAGATTTCCAATTGCAACATTGGTCGCAGGCAGTCCAGAAGAGCACTCAGTTAGATATGCAGTGTTCGAAACAAAGACCCATGACATACCAAAACCAGACATATAGACAAAAACAAAAACTGAAGCAACATGAATATGGTTGTGTATACACCATCCATACCCTAATAAGCCTATAATAGAAACAAACAATCCAAAAAATTGTAGTGAAAATCTCTTTTCAGGAATATAGTTGTCTTCCCATTTATCTAATATCCTGTTACAAATTTTGTCAGAAATCCATCCTCCAAGCACAGAACCAGTAACTAAGGACAAACCAGGACAAATATAAGAAATACTAACCTGAATGCGGGAAAAATGATATATTTCATCCAACACTTTCGATAGACTTATGCTAACCGCATAAAAAGCTGCAAATAAAATTGCACCATTAATGGAACAAAATAGAATTGGCTTATATCCTAGGAGTCTCCAAAATGTTTTAAAACCTGGTTTTGGTGGCTTGGGAAACATTTCACTTTCCGGAACAATCTTCTTTTGAAATAGCTTTGGAACTACAAATAAAGAAGCTCTCTTATAACATTCTCCATTACCAACCAAGTAACGTAATGTCTCTGGGAGAAGAAAAAGGATTATGACATATACAGCAGAACCAACTATAGCAAGAAACCCGAAGACCCACCTCCACTCGCCAGATGATCCTATCGAACTGAAAATAGGACCTACAATAGGACCAATTTGGGGTCCCAACATAAATATCGAAATCGATTTGGCTCTGTCCTTTGGCGCAAATAAGTCTGTGACAGTCCCAGCTCCTAAAGATATAACACTCGAAGTTCCGAATGCTTGGACAAACCTTAGCACATATAAAGCCCCAATATTTGCTGGAACTACTGCAAGCAATACATTTGCAATGATGAAAAACGGTAGAGAAATGCAATATTGCATTTTTCTACCCCCAAGATCAGACCAACTTGCCCATAATAGTGGCGCAAAGGCAAATGTTAACATAAATACAGAAACAGTTCCATTTATAGCAGTGGTTGAGACTTTGAACACCGCTTGAAATAACGGTATTAAAGGTATATAAATATTGCCAGAAACTGGACCCAAAAACCCAGCGGTAGTCACTATTATCAATATAACAAATTTTCTGTATTTCGGGATTTGGGAGTAAATATTATCACCCTGAATATCAGTAACTATCTTTAAATCATCAGTAATAGTAACATTATCTATCTTACTACCATTAGAATACATTTCACTTGAGCTCATAAATGTTGGTAGTATTTACATTTTGTTTTTGATAAATATCCTTCGTTTTATGCTAAGTATATTAAGGGGTCAAAAATTGCTCGCATAAATCTTCACCAAGAAACAAATTTGCTCATGAAGAAGTTGCAAAATTTTTTTAGTAGCCACAAGAATTTAACTCAAAAAAAAAATCATTTGACTTCATTTAATTCAAACTTTATTTTTAATTCTAAGGGACATATTGGGCCAGCACTAGTAATTCTTTCTTTCCAGTTCTGGTCTAAACTGATTTTAAAGTGACTCAATACCTCGACAATAAAACTTTTGGTTTCTAGTAATGCAAACTTTTCACCTATACACGCTCTTTTACCTCCGTGGAACGCAGGCAACCAAGCATTTCTCTTAGCGTTCGTAAATTTCTTGTTGATTTCCTCTATAGAAGTACCCCAACGTTCTGGGAGAAATTCATCAGGCCTTTCCCAAATATTTGAATACCTTCCAGTTCCAAGATTATTATAGCCAACATATGTTCCTTTTGGGATGTTAATCGTTTGTCCAAGACACACCGACCTAGTTGTTTTTCTGTTAATTATTTGCCCTAAAGGAGGATACATCCTCAAAGTTTCATATATGACGGATTGGGTGAACGGCAAAGAATCAACATTATCTGAAATTTCCTTTTTTATTAACACTTGAATGTGATCATATTTTGACACAACATAAAGTAATGAAAGCATCAATAACAATGGATTCTCATGACCAGCAACCATCATAATGATAATATTATCAGTGAATTGTTTCATATTTATCTTTTTTCTATTATAAGCGTCAATCAATTTGTAACCAGCAAATCTTGAAGAGTTCATGCAATGAATTGAATTTAAAACCAAAGAAGATAAATAGCTTCTAAATTCTTTAACTAATTTTCTTGTTTTTTGTCTATTAGGAATTGGCAACATATCCAAGAATGGTAAACTAAGGTATAACGGTTTAAAAATCTGTGACTTCACAAGGACTATTTTATCATGAATTTCGGTTTGTTGCTTTTCTAAATCATGAAAACTGACCCCAATTATAGATTGACTAATATTTGCAAGTGAGAACTTTTGAATAATATCTGTAACAGAAATGCTATTGTGATTTGATAAAATTAATTCTTTCAAATATTGAATTAGAAGCTTTGAATTGCTATGAATCGGACTCGTGTTCGGAAACTGAATTGGCTGTTGAAGTATGCTCCTATATAATTTCCAATTATTTCCGTGTGAACTAATGATATTGTCTCCAGTATAGTCAGATAAAATCGAATATGGTATCTTCTCCTGATTGCCACTTTTGGCGTATATATTTTCATGTTTAAATATCTCAGTCAAATAGTCGGGCCTAATGACCATTATATTCCACCTGGAAGCAAAGTATATTTTAACAGCCCCATAAGTTTCTAGTTTGTCTCTCATGTATTTATTATAAATGGTTTGCTGATCCATTCTTGTGCACGTTCCCAAAAACGAAACATAGAAAGGTATAGTCGGAATATTCCTAGGGAAATTAAACGGTGGAACAACAACTGTAATTCCCACGTAAACCAATATACCAATCGCCACACTTAGAACCGTATTTACAATTGACCACTCATTTATTGCTAGCATTTTATTCTGGAATCAATATGGTAATTTAATTCTTAATGGAATCGTTTGAATACCTGCTTTATATATGATTTAATACTCTAGTCGGCAGCTAATGGAAAAAATTAAAATTGTTTACTTGTTATTGCCATATCAAATTAAAGTCCGTTTTATTAAAACCGTTGCAATGTAGGAACTTAGACATTTATTACTTGTTCTTATTCTAAAGAACTCTTTGATTTCCAGTTTTTTGGTCAATTGGAAAAACATCGAACCATGTATTGCAGCTCAAATGTTATATATTTCCAGAGGATATATAATCCGGAAAATTCTTGGAGATGGGTCAATTACTATATTCTGGCCTAGTTGAATAATTATCAAACATGAATGAATCTAATTCTTTGAGTTCTTCAAGTACAAACAGTGATTCTGAAGAATTCACCAGTAATAGAATTACCACCTACGAAAGAATTAGATTGATATATAGCAGAACAGGAGAAAAAATTGTGAGTTCTCGAAATTTTCATAACTTCAATATATCCCAAATAGCACCAATTGACAATATATTCAATACGCAACCAAAGGCAATTGATGGTCTTTTGAAAAGAACGTTTAACAACCATAATGTTTGGGAATTGAGAGAACAACAGAATGAGCTTGAATTAGTATCTGGAGTTGTTACTGAGAGCTTTGAAGCTGATAAATTTGATATTTGGATGATTCAGTTGATTTTAAGAACAACCAAAGTCAAATTTCCTATCATAGAACAGATGCCCAATACAACATATACGGAGCTGATCACCAATAAGTTTAACAATGAACTCAAAAATACTATTGAAAACGACCAATGGGATGCAGTTGGTAGATCAGTATTCAAGAAAGGAGTGGAGTTTTTTACTTCTAGATTCCAACCTTTAGCAGCTGTTTTACCAGCGTTTCCGTGTAAATCTTCAAACATTGAAAAAGTTTCAGGGCAAATGCCGGATAAAGGTGAAGAACTTGCTTTGAAAAGATTAATTGAATTTTCGAAATCAATCAAAGAAGTTTACCCACCAGGATTAATAATTTGGATTGTGAGTGACGGTCACGTCTTCAGTGACTGTATTGCTGTAGACGATTCAATGGTCAATAAGTACACACAGGCTCTTAAGGATTTATATAAACGTCTAATTAATGATAAAGAGATTGAGGGAGGGCCCATAAGGTTTTGCTCATTACCTGACATCTTTTCATTGAAGGCGGAAAACTTTAATGAAGATTTAATTTCGGATGTCACATTAGGACATTATCTAGGCACTGAAATTGACCCGGAATCAGAAACCTGCCGCAAAATATTGGTTACTTCTTGTGATACTGATAAGGGAAACTTAAGAAGAGATATAAACACTCCAAATCATGCTAGATTGCACTTATTCAGAGGGTTTTCTAGATTCATGACTGAGGATTTACAATTGCACCCAAATGTTGCAAATTTGTCTAGAAAAAAATTCAAAAAGACTGTGGCAAAAGTAGCATTCGAAATGATTAAGAGAAATGATGCCTACTCCAATTTGGTCGAATTGATTTTTCCATTCCACTTAAGATTCTCCATCCATGCACATACTAACAGTGGGCCAAAGTTTGGCATTCAACTATTGAATAAGCAGGGACCCGAGAAATGTCAAGTGATTGAGACTATTGAAGATCATAAGCAGCCACAAACTGCAGACTTGTTGCATATTCCAACTCCATGGCATAATTCTATTGTGAAAATTAATAACAGTGAAGTTTACTATGTAATCAAGTCAAGTAAAGTCAAAGAAGAGATTGAAAATGGGAAAGGAACGGGCGGTTGGGATTCCCAAAAACAACATTATATTTTTGCTTCATCTTAAATTTATTTCAAATTTATTTTAAATCAACTAGTCCATGATTTACCACACACTTGTTTAATTATTCTTTAGTTTAGGACTGTTTAAGTAGTTTTTGATTGTATGTTCTTCTCTGAACCTTTTATTCGGGTGGTAGCGCCTCGTCGCAATTCGCGGTATTTACACGAAAGTGTAGTTTAAACAAAAACATGAAACTCAGAATAGATATCACCATGGTTTGATATACCCACAACTATTAACAATGTCGCCAACCCAACTCACCATCAAAACCAATGCATTGAAGAGATTAATTAAAGAGGAAAAATTATATCAACAGGAGGTTGAAGAACAAGAGAGTTATGTGTCTAATTTGAAGACTAGTAACGGTGACGAGTACGAAATCAAAAAGCAAATTGAAGTGTTGGACGAAAGCAAGAGAATGATAGAAGAACTTAAGAAGAAGTTGGTGGTCTACCGTGAAGACTTGAAGTCGTTTATTGAGAACTACAGTGGCGATGAAGATTTGACTGCCGCTAAAGAGTTGGTCGCATAACGCGTCTCTACCGCATAATTTAAATATATGTATATATAATATGTTTTGGGTTGTTTATAAACAATATAAGGAAGCAAAGATCTCATACATAAGAAGACCATGATAAAGGCAATAATAGTAACATACTCGATAGCTGCAACGGCGAATCGGCTATTCCGAAACCTAGAAACCTAGTGTTCCAAGATAGTCAAGTTACCAGTAACGACAACGTTTTCCAAGATGGAACCGTTAGGGATATCGATTCTCTGACCATCGTTACAAACAATGATGACGGTACCCTTCAAAGTAACACCTCTACCCAAGTTAACGTTACCGGTTATAGTCAAGTGGTCCAACTCCAAGATCTTTGGCATATGAGGGATTCTGGATTGGAAACCGCTAACTTTTTTGAAGTGCGAGCCTAATTTGATCAATGGATTGGAGAACCCATCTCTGGTAGGGTCCAACTTTAATGCACCATGTTCCAAATAGAACAAATCCGACTTGACCAACAACAAATCGGAACAGGTCTTGACAGGCAAGAATCTGGATCTTGGCACCACAACACCGTGGGCACCGCTAAAGTGTCTAATAGCAGCACCCACGGCGGTTTCCAATTGCAAAACGTTGATTTCGCTGGAGCCGATCGAGATGGTCTTCTGGTTGGGGATGATTTCGGCTTCAATGCCGTTCAGCTCGACCAACTTCTTGATGGCTCTCAAGTTGATCCACAAGTTGTTGGTGTTGAAGTACTTGAATTTCTTGATACTCTTGAACTCCTCCACATGCTCCTTGGGAACCTGGGCAATTTCCAACAACCGGACCTGGCCGTCGTAGTTGATCAAGGTACCACCCTTGACGTCGGCCCTGGTCTTGTCGGTCAACTCCATAATGTACTCGGCTCCGGTCTCGATCATGTGGTTCAAGATCTTGACGTCGACAGTGGCGCCCAAGTTGTCACCGTTGGAAACAAACAAGATTTCCCGGCCCTGGGCCAACAAGGCGTCCAATTCACCCGACTGGACCAAGGACTCGAACAAGTCACCGTGGCCTGGTGGGTACCACGCCTCCAAGTTGTCATCGAACGAGGTGGGCACCGGCAACAACGAGTCTCGGTAGATTCTGGGGAATCTGGACTGGTTGAAGGTCTTGATTCTGATTCTGTGGCCCTGGTACTTCTTGATGATCTTGGCGGTGTCGTTGTCGGTGTTGAACGAGTTCATCAACAACAAAGGCACGTCGGCGTCGTAGTTGCGGTTCAAGTGCTCAATCTGCCTGACACTCAAGTCCAAAAACGTGTTGCCGTCTCGGACCTCAATCACCGACTTGGGCCCGACACAGCCCATGGAGGTACCCAAACCACCGTTCAACTTCAACACGGCCAATTTGGACAAGTTGGAGGTCTCCTGCTTGTCAACGTCCTCAAACGACGCATACTGCACCACCTCGCTGGGCGAGGGCGACTTGATCTTGTCCCAGTCCAACGTGGTGCCGGCGGCCTTGTCGGTCAAGTATCTTCTGAACAAGGCAAAGAACGAGTCCATTTCGTTTTCGAACCGGGTCTGTTCGTCGGGGTTTTCGACGGTGTCGGCCAAGTTGTTCAAGGCATTGCGCATCTGCGAGGCGGCCACCGTGGTGGTGGCGGTGTCGAAGGCCCAGGCCGACTGGGTTCTGATGTGTTTTTTGGTAGCGGCGGACATGGTGGTGGTGGCTAGGCGGTTACTGACTTCTCCACAAAGGTAGCGGCAGGGGTCAGTCAATTGGGGCCGGGGGACGGGTGTGCGGCGGCTGTACGCGGTATACAAGTGTTGGTTTCACGAGGGGGGTCGTAAAAGGAAGCACGGTGCAGACCTGAAATTCTGGGTGCCTGACTGGGGCACGATTTATTTATACGGTGATGGTTGAAAAATGTGGGACGGAAAAAAAGCCAAAACAAACAGGAGGAATAATGGGGGTCGTGCGCCGTGCCGGAGGCTGCTAGGGCAGCGGCGGGTGGGGTGGAAGTCTGGTGGAAGTCTGGCGGAGGTGTGGTGGAGGTGTGGAGGGACCTTGTGGGGGCACTGGGCCACGGACACGGCCTACGGGTGGTTTGGTGTGGTTGGCTGGCCGCTGCTGGGCGCCCATTTGTTGAGCTGCAAATTTAGGGAGAATTGGCTGGCGCGCGGGGGAAACAGATCACCCGGTGGGGAGTAGAGACAAGAGTGTGTAGAGTGTAGTGTGTAGTGTGTAGTGTGTAGTGTGTAGGATGTAGAGTGTAGAGTGTAGAGTGTAGAGTGTAGAGTGTAGAGTGTAGAGTAGCAAGAGGCGTAGTGAGAGTATGGTTTGAGTATAGTTTGAGTATGGTGAGTAGGTATGTCTGGGTAGGAATATTTAGTGCGACCTAGGCTGATTTGTGGTACCCTTTTCTTCCCTGGATCAACCTTACGTTGCATTATGCAACATGTCTTCCGGGATGTATCAGGTGACTTGCCCTGCCTGAGCAATTACTTCACACGGCCCCTACACTCTCTACACCCCTCTACTCTATAGTTACCTGTACCTGTAGCTGCGGTCTAGCGACCCACCACCGTCTGAACGTGCCCGGAAAATTTTACTGGCTACACAAAAGAAAGACAAAGAAACTCGCCTGCCCCGTCGTTCCACCGGGTGCCTGGCCCGCTCGCTACTGACTAATGCCAGCCCGCCCCTGCCATGTGCGTAAACACTGGGCCTGTACATGCGTAGCACCAGCAAATAGACTTTTTACATACTAAAAATACCCCCTCTCGGGCGGGCCACTCGCTGTGTGTAGTGTCGCTAAAAAGAGGCGGTCGCAAATTTCCTTCGTCGAGTTCCGCCGCCTACTGCGCTACAAACCTAAATGGCCTGTAAGCAGTACACATCCAGTTAACCAGCCCGATATACCCGGATCTGCCTGGATACTATAGCGTACTGTAGCGTACTGTAGCGTACTGTAGCATCCTGTAGCACACTGTAGCACACTATAAATGCCACCGCCCGACACCTCGCCGTCCGCTGCACGTGACCAGCACCGTACTGCCCTCGACAAAAATAGTGGTT
Source organism: Scheffersomyces lignicola (assembly GCA_030578435.1). Taxonomy (NCBI): domain Eukaryota; kingdom Fungi; phylum Ascomycota; class Pichiomycetes; order Serinales; family Debaryomycetaceae; genus Scheffersomyces; species Scheffersomyces lignicola. The sequence goes on along the minus strand of JAJMRV010000013.1, from coordinate 194,797 downwards.
TGTCGTTCTACATGTTACAGTGGCCGAGCGGTTAAGGCGACGCCCTGCTATCGAGCAGCTTAGGCGTTGGGTTTTACCTGCGCAGGTTCGAATCCTGTCTGTGACGTTATTTTTTTCCACTCTCCGTCTCTACTTTACCTGGCAGTACTAAGCGGGTGCCTTTTTGGGGTGGGGCATACCACAAAACGGTGTGTCGACATTTGTTTCGTTGACGTGTTCAGTGGGCTTTTTTTGCTGTGCGGCCGCGTACGTGGTAGCGCCGCTTTTTTTTTGCTGCGAAAAACGAGTCGCTTATCAAATTGCCCTACTACTATTATTTACACTATGATACATATCTCTACACTTGCACCAGGCCCTTTACATTCCTTTCCACACGTCCATCAAAAACTGGTACTTGGCCTGATTCACCTCATTCACGTTCACTACCATGCCTCGCTCGCCATCGATGGAGTCGCCCACCACATCGTAGCTGCACCAGTAGGCGAAGCCCCTGTAGCCACCGAAATTGTCTTGCTTGATCCAACTCTGACTCGGCTCTAGGTACTCGATCCTTTTGCTGAAAATGGGACTTAACAAGGTAGGCACTTTCATGATGGTTTCGATATAAAGTGGATTAAGCTTGATTTTGGTGTCAAATATGCTGCGGTCAAGTCGCTCCAACGTCGTGTTTGTACCGTCGGCATTAAACACAATCTCCTTTTCCACGGAAACGTACTTCTTTTCTAAATCCTTCTTGAATTGGAACGAATCTCCAAAGTTGTTGTCCAACTGATAAGAAGTCACGTATAGCAACTTATTGTCGTTGGGCAACATTTGACCCCATGACGAAGAACAGATTTCTTGCGCCATTGATACCTTGTTAGTGGCGCGGTTGCCCCTCGGAGTCAACACCCCCGTGGCAACTCCAAACTCAAAGTTGAAATTAGGATCATTACCGGCTAACTCCTGCCCAATCCACATGTACTCTAGTTTAAGTTGATCCTTAACATTGGGAAATCTGATCAAAAGTAGGTCGTACATCTGCATACTGCAGCTCATCAACAATCCACTCAAAGACTTATTCTTGTTAAACACAAACACAGTCGGATCAATAAGCTTGTCAAAACTATCCCGATAAACGCGGGTGGTTGCCGAAAACTGCTTGTCTAGTTTGGGCATTTGGAAGTACTTCTGGTCTTCATTCGACGGCGACAAGTAGTTTTCAATCAACGATGTTATTTCGTGAAAGCCAGGCACAAATTTTCTCACTTTAGAGTCCTGGTAATATGACGGAAGCTTGAAAAAAAGATGGCCCTTCTCTTTGTAGGAAGCCATTTCAAAAAAGGTGGTGATTTCAACTAGGGGGATTGCGTGTGGTGATAATAAAACAAATTCCTCGAAGGAGTTGAAAATAGCACTCGAGGTATACGAGAAGTTAGGGTTATTAAATGAATACTTCTTTGCCACTAACGGATGCTGTTTGAAGTTCTTGACCGGAGTTAAGTCAACAAACCAAATGTTCTGTTTAGGAAAGTCCCGTGAATCTATAAATATGGGCCCCTCTTTGTTATCGCCTTTCAACTTAACGTACTCCTCGTAACTCAGTGGCAACTCAGAAACTTCTGTTCTAGCAGCATCCGTGATTTTCTTAATTTCAGAATCATTTAAGTCGTTGCCTACATACGTGATTTCAATCGGCAATTCGTTTTTCAACGCCCTCAAAAGCTTGATTAAACGGCAAATGTTTGTGATTTGACGTTCACGGTAAAACTCGTGCACCACCGGTATGACTATGCCCTTCCCGTTGCTTTTTATCTGTAGGCTCTGTAAGTAACTAGATCCGGACTGAAGTAGTTGTTTCTCTGATTTCTCCAGCACCGGAAACTGGGTAGTCTGTTCCCCTTTCCAATTACGAAATATGGGAAGCGAATCCGATATCCATGGATAGAGTTTCTGTTCAAACTTAGACGCCAACTTACTATCGAACGACATTTGCTCATCCAAGAAGCACTTGCCAAAAATTCTCATGTGGTTGAAACTGTTGATGACCTCATGTTCGTGGTTGGAAAGATTGTAGCTTCGTAATATAAACTCTTTCTCGATCTCTGGTGCGCGAACGGCTTCATTGAACCTTTCGCCCTCTAAAGCCAACTCCTTCTTCAAGGATTTGGCCCTCTCCCGGATCCATTTTTTCTTCTTGTACAAGTACTTGTCGACCGGTACATACTGCAACTTTTCCATATCGACCACATCGTGATCGTATAGTTTATCCAACTCTTTAAAGTACAACTGACACTGCTCCTGCAAAGTGCCATCCAAATGGACTCTCTGGTGGTCCCACTTCTTGTAGATGGGGTTGGACACCTCGCCCCGTTTCCTGACTATATCAAAATCACGGGGTAGCGTGAAGCCAGGTGAATTCCACGATCTGAAAAATAGGCTCGGCTTCTGGAAATAAACACTGCACACGGCAAAGGTGACAATAGACAACAACAAGACTAGCTTCCGGGAACGGACGACGCCCCGCAAATACCGTCTTGCCGACATGGTTCACGGTGACTACGCAAATAGGGCGACCAGCAGTGTTTAAGGTTGCGTGTGGCTTCGTAAATATTTACGATTGTTGATGTTTGCGTTTTTACTTGCCCTTGATTAAATTTTCCGGAGTAAGCCCACGCTACCGATCGTGTGAGCGTGCTATTGTGCTGATACTCACAAGCCTCTTTCTGCGGGTAGGAGGTGGCAACTGGAATTTGGCCGCCTGTGTCCACCACCAGAGCCAACAACGTGGGTTATTCGGGGAATAGCACTACAGCCATGCTGTTTGTAGAGGGAGATTTTCGGCTGGTATATTGTACAATGGAGATAGATACAGCCTGCTGTACACACATTTCTAAGTAAAAGCCAGAACCCAGAATACCGCACTATTCGGGCCGTGCTGCCATGCTGTTGGTGGCTCCCCCGTGACTCCCGCCTCACAACACCTTGCCAAACAACTCGTCTATCTCGTTTACTTGCGTATCTACATTCCTCTCTGCACCACTCCTCTCGTCGCCATCCTGAGCACCGTCTTGGGGGCTCGTTTTTACTTCTACATGCGCCCTGTGGGGCTGCATCACCCCGTCGAACGTGTCAAACCCCGGTGCCACCTTGATTTTCTGGGCAGACACCCATTCCTTGAACTGGTCGATTTCGGCGGCAGGGCTCAATTTTGTTTTGATGCCCTCCAAGTCAGCGATCCAGTTCTTGATGTCGTTGTCAGTAACATTTATATTGGGGGGTATAACTGTGTTGGACAAGGTGGGGATCAATTTGCCGTAGTTGGTTTTCAAGGTCACTGATTTAGGTGGCTGGTACGACGGGTTCTTGATAAGAGGTACTTGCCTTAGTAAGGGGTCCGCTGGCTCGGGGTTAGTATCCTGCTTTTAGCATCGCATCACGTAATTGCAAATGTACTTACGGCTGTCAGTATCGTCCATTATGTGCAATGGCTGTGCTGTTGGCAACCTGTGGTACTGGTAACCGTGTAGACAATTTCTAGTGCACTTTTTCTGTTTTGGCTGCCATAGTTTATGGCAGTCACAGGGTGCAACTTATTACACACTCTGTATCTGTATGTACTTGTATAAGCGTATGTAGCATGACATATGACCGCATGATACACGCCCAGGCTCTACACCGCTGAGATCACTCTGCGCACACAGTAGTTTCTAATAGTTTCTAATAGTTTCTCTTTATTACTACAAACCCGTACACGAATGTAGGGCCGCATATAAAAGTATAATACACTACCAATACAAAACAACTACGCCCTGTACCAGCTTATGAATGCTTGCAAAGTATCACCCGCTCTACTGTACGCCTATAGGCAACACACTACAAACTAGTTGTCCTTGTATTGACGCACCAAAATGTAGGCATTCTCCTGCTTCAAGTTGCTCAAGGATCTGTACCCACCTTCCAATCTCATCAACAAACCGCCAAACGAGATGTACACAGACATCTTGTCGCTGTCTTCGTTTTCCTCAAACTTGTAGATGGTACCGTACATGACGTAGTCAAAGTCATCGGCCAAGGAATGCGTCTTGTCGTCGGCTCTGGGAGGTCTCCAGGAGCCGTTGGAGGTCAACATGGACTTCTCGTTACCCAAGCTGGAGCTCAAGGCAATGGTCAACGCATCGTTGGCTTTGACCGGGAACAACTCGCTATTTATGTCCAACGTGATTTTGATATCTTTTGACGTGGAGGAGTGGGCCACTATACGGGCCACTTTGGTGTACCTGCCCATGTCGGTAGATTCAACTACGAACTGGTCCTCAAACAAGATGCCTGACATTGCGATATGTGTGGTGTGTGGGTGTAGAGTGGTGGTTCGGCCCGAGTCTGCTTTGCACTGGCTGGTGGTAGCGATAATTTTCACTGATGAGAGGAAGAGAGAAAAAAAAAATGTGTCACATGACTGAACGCACGTGATAACATAAGCACGTGACACGCGCCACATGACTGGTGCGACACGTTTTGCTCAATGTCTCGCTGAAACACACACGACATATTACCCATCCCGGGTTATTTTCCCATTGTTGTCAAGCGAGGTACGAGAATTACCACATTTCACGTCTGGTTGCAGTGGTGGTTGAGGGGCGGAATGCGTGGACAATGGGCTTGCCGCTCAACCGTGCAGTGACACCGTTGCGGCGCGTAGTAGTATTGTGTGTGGTCTGTATGCGCATCTCCGAATTAACACATTCTGTATGTGCGACAATCCAACCACACCCCTTCGGTCTGCGGGATATGGAGGGTCTAGATGCGGTCCACAGTGTACACCAGTAGCCTGCACTGGTCTGCCAACATCCTTTCCCACCGTATCGTTAGGTGGTGCTCCGCTCCCCGTCGGCTGGTGAAATTCGCAGTAAATTAAACAGGGTACTGGTGAAAATTCCAAATGGTAAACAGATGCACAAAAAAGGCAATTTTGCCAATTTTAGAATAGTAATTACGATCCTGTCTTCAAATGTGGAATGTGTTAGATTCACATCGCAGGGGGTTGTTTCACGAATACACATCCACAGCTGTATAAATAGATAGCTAGCGCCGCAGACACTTACTCCAGGGCATACACCACCGCCATCACCCAGCAATTTCATCCCCATCTATACCATGGTGGCCCTTTTGGAAAAGGAGAAAACACTCCCCCTCCACTTTAAAGATATCGAGGCTAAACAACACAACGCTAAGAAGAAGAGACAGTACGTGAGTCTCGTGAGTGTGCTTGTGCTCATCGGGTTGTCGTTTTTCTATATAGTTAGTACCATTTCCGCCAGCACGTTTGACTCCTCGTCTGTGGCGGCTGCGGCGGGCCAGCGCTACGACTCGTCCTATTTATTGAGTTCGGAGAATGCCATCTCCATCTCCTCATCCTCATCATCATACTCATCCGCAGACGAGGAGCTCCACAACCTCCCAGTAGAGAATCTTGTATCCAGAGACACGACATCTTCTTCGCAGTCAAAATCAACACCCATCTACGATTTGGTGGGCGTGAGGATCGGCTTTGTATTAGTCGGGTTTGTCTTGTTGAACATGGTGGCCATTGTGGTGCATCACATCTTTCTCAAGGTGTCCCGGGCCAGTCAGTCGTATAAAAACGTAGAATTGCACTACTCGCCCTTTTAAATGGTATATAGATACGTCAGGAATAAAGGGGGTATGAATTTGTTGTCTCACTCGGTGATATTGTAGTGTGTTCTCGGCGCTCGGTATGCTCGGTGTTTAGAAGTTGCACCCAAAATCTTTTGTAGGTTCACACCAATCTCGATTTATTCGTTGCAACCAAAGACTTCTTTGTGTTCCAGCAGCAGATACACCCTACATGGGTTCCAGAATTTATAGGTGCATCGTGCGCTGTCTTGCTGCTGTGTCCGATTCGCACTGGCTCGGTGTTAAATGGGGTCTGGACTTAGTCGGTCTTAAGTGGATTTCACCGAGCACGCTCACTGCTTGCCCAGAATGCTATAAAAGGGTGCTAACTGCCCACAATTAATAGCAATTGCTGTATATAGCTCTGTAGAACACGACAAGAATGTCCAGAGAACAGGTTTATTACAAGACAGGCTACAAAAAGGAAATCGCCGACACGCACGCCTGGAGAACAGTCGAAAACTCGGCCGGTTTCTTAATTCCCATACTCAAGCCCGACTTCAAGATACTAGATGTGGGTAGTGGACCAGGGTCCATCACCATTGACTTCGGTAACTATATTCCAGATGGTCACATCATAGGGGTAGAGCCCACGCTTGATTTAATTACTCGTTCAAACGAGGCTATTAAGGCTGCGGAAGAGAAATCCGGCAAGAAAATTACCAATGTATCCTTCCAAGAAGGCTCCATCTACGAGTTGCCGTTTGAAGACAACACTTTTGATTTGGTACACGCCCATCAGGTTGTGATCCACTTGAGAGATCCAATTGCGGCCTTGAAAGAATTAAAGCGAGTCACCAAAGTCGGAGGCTATGTTTGTGTCAAGGACTGCGACTTGGACTCGGTTGTAGCATACCCGCTAGCATACCTGGATACACTCAGAAACTTCTTGGTGAAAAAGGCGCTGAATTCCATCTCAACTGATATACATGCGGGTAGATCTTTGCGTGCCAAAGCCTTGAAGGCTGGCTACAAGGTGGAGCACTTGAAATCTTCTGCTTCCTGTTGGTGTCTTGCTGACAAGGAGCTAAAACAAATTTGGAGTGCTCGTTCCATTGCCAGACTCAGAGCATCAGACGAGAAGTTGGAAGCTGATGACGAAGTGGCCGATAAAAAGGCCAAAGAGGAAGCTATCAAAGCATGGACTGACTTCGTTGCTGACGATGAAGCCTGGGTCAATATGTTGCACGGTGAGATCATTTACACCAAAGAAGCATAAATGAGTTCAAGAGATGAGGCTTGGTTTTATAACCTTATATTGACGTGAAAGTGTAGTTAATTCAACGGGTGCAAATGTATATAAATTTCAACTGACCTCACATGGTAGCGCTCTCGGAGTACTCCGTAGATTTCACGATGCGCAATCTAATTTAAATAACTTATCTTTTATTGCCGTTATTTCTCTCGGCCCTTTCACGCCGCCATTCATTGTTATCTGCGTATATTGTTACAAGAATTCTGTTAAGGTAGCCACACACTCATTTTATAATTTAGTGAAAAGTTTTTAAAGAATATAATTACAGAATTTCCCCAGGAAAATTTGAAAAATTATCTTCCACTAGCATTACAGCAATTTGCACCATATGTCGTCCCATCAGCCGTTGCCGTCTTTATCGCTCAGGATACTTCAAATAACCAGTGCCATTGCATGGTGCTTGTTGGCGGCTGGACCGGTATTTGGTTTCGCTGCTTTGAAACCCATTTTGATTGCTGAACATATTTACGAAAAGCAATGTGAAATTGGTGCTAATAACGTCGCTTCCACTGCCTTGTGCACAGACCAAGACTTGTCGCTAAACTTATTGTTCACAGTGGCCTGTATGGTCACAAACATTTCTGCCTTACCAGTGGGCTCGATTTTGGACAGCTACGGTCCGAGAGTAACAGGAATAATTGGGTCGTTTATCCTAGCACTAGCAGCATTTACTATGAAGTATGCTTCAAAAATCACACTTTTCGATGGTTATCTATTGGGTTACACATTGCTAGCATTGGGCGGTCCTTTTGTTTTCATTTCTTGTTTTCAGTTGGCTAACTCGTTTCCTAAAAACTCCGGTTTGATATTGGCCCTACTCACAGGTGCTTTTGACTCGAGTTCTGCTTTGTTCTTGGTGTACAGGATTATCTATACTTCTGTATCTGAAGTTTCATTAGATACTTTCTTCACGGTGTATTTGTTAGTGCCGGTGTTTATACTCGTCTGCCAGATTTCAATTATGCCCTCGCAATCTTACAAAACTGTGGGGACATTGGCCAAGATAGCTGAAACCGGAATAGATGAAACCGGTAAGCCAATTGATCATGACTTGTTGTTGCCAGAAGACAGACAAACTTCTAATGTGTCGCAGAATACCAGTGCTATCATGGAAGCAGCAGGTGAGATTTACCAGCCTACCATAAGTGAAACTACATCGTTGCTCATCAGAAGATCGTCAAATTCAGCAGCGTATGGTTCTAGAAGAGAATCCGTTATACTGAGGTTTTCAGTGGCTTCAGCCAAATCGGTGTATGAACAAGATAAAGATAGTGAGCTCATCCACTCATCTGGAGGGGTATTTGGCATAATGCATGAAGCATCCATCCGCGAACAATTTAGCTCCAAGTGGTTCCTACTCATGACACTCTTTACAACCATTCAAATGTTGAGAATCAACTATTTCGTGGCGACTGTCAAATCACAGGAGTTATATTTGTATCATGGCAACGAAAGCGTGGCTACTGCAATCAACCAGTTCTTTGACTTGGCATTGCCATTAGGAGGTATCTTTTCCATTCCATTCATCGGGCTCATTCTTGACAACTTTACTACTTTGAGTGTCTTGTACATTTTAACTGCGTTGTCGCTCTTCATCGGGGTCATGGGTTTACTTTCATGGATCCCAGCAACATACGCGGGGATCATTGTCTTAGTGGTGTACAGACCCTTCTACTATACGGCAGTAAGTGATTACTGTGCCAAAGTGTTTGGATACACCAATTTCGGTACCATATACGGTACCATAATTGCATTTTCAGGTATATGCAACATTTTGCAGCAAGTCATGGATAAGGTGACTCACCAAGTGTTTCACATGAACCCGATTCCTGTGAACTCTGCTTTGGTGGTGTTGACTGCTGTCTTCGGCGTAGCCCTCATTGGTTTCGTAAGATCGCAGGAATTGCAACTAAAGCGGAAGAACTTGGAACTCGAAGCGCAAGAAGCGACTAGCAGACCCGTCCCCACATGATGACAAGTACTCTCCACAAAATGCTCTAATTATTTATTACTATGCTACTGATAAAATATACGGACTAATATACATATTCATTGTGTTCTTGTTCTTGTTTTGCGGGACTTCTTCTCCAACTGCAAAACCAAGTCTGGGTCTAGAGCGGTCAACTCCGGAATGCAGCTGACCGCATCTCCTTCATAAGGAACTGTCACTACATCTATATTACTTAAATACACCCCCTTCTCCTTGTCAATGTCATATTTATGCGGAAAGTTGGAGAGCAACTCCTGCACTGTAACCATGACGCAATACGACTGCTACCGCTACTTCTTCTTCTCTTTCTCCTGTTTTTCAAGCTGTCTTCTGGAACCCTTAATAAGCTCCAAGTGGCCAACCCTACTGGCAATCAACTTCTCGGTAGACGAGATCAACTGACTCTGGTGTACCTTGGCAAACTTCTGGGCGTTCTTAGCGGTACCCTTCTTGGCCTTGATGATTTTGGGGGCAGCTCTCTTGGGGTTCTGCTGTTTTTTGGTGATTCTTCCTGGTCCACCTTTCGACTTGAGTTTCAGACTGCCCTGAGCCATTGTGGTACGGTGCAAGCTGGGTGTCTAATTTGCAGTCTTCTGATTTGTAACCGGTACAATGAGAAAAAGTCCATGTCCCAAAACGGCTATGGCATCTCTTTTTTCCCCCAGGGCTCGCTCCTGCACACAGCCCAGCGGAGTCAGAATTGCAATTAGTGCAGAGTAAAAATCATCGCATTGCGGAATTGAAATATTTCACTATGGTGAACGGATTAACTACAGCGTCTTTTCTGGTTTTGCCAGTAGTTCTTAATTGATTCGCCTATCGTCGTTCGAGTACGCTTGCTCAGAAGGCTGATACACTCACCCCGTACCTCGGATAAACTCCATCCCCGTTAAGGTACTCCAGCTATTCCCGGATCGCCAGCGCGTTTTCCACTGTTGCTAGAGCCCTCATCGCACCCACACCTATTGACAGATATTCCGATTTGCCATGGCTGTTGATAAATTCGTCATTTTGCCTGGTCCCAAGGCATTGTCCTCGTTCAGAATCAATGCACTTGTGCAAGAGATTGAGAAGAAGTTGAACCACTCTGGCATCATTGAACAAGTTGCTTCCAGCTACACCCACTACATCAGCTTGAAGTCGGACTTGACTGACAAACAGTTGGATTTGGTCAAGATTTTGTTGACTTATGATTCTCCTGTTGATTCTAACGACGAGTTGTCGTCGCAGTTGTTGCAGTTGTCAACCATCAGCGGTGACAGTGACACCAGTGCCCTTAAGCAGATTGATGCCAGCTCATTCCTCATCAGAGTGTTGCCTAGACCAGGTACTATTTCTCCATGGTCATCCAAGGCTACTGACATTGCCCAGATCTGTGGTTTAAGTGAGCAAATTGAGAGGATCGAGCGTGGTTTAACCTTATTGATCAAAACCAAGCCTGGTGTCTCATTGGCTGATCACCTTGACTCGCAGGGTGCTGCGTTGACCTCAGTCTACGACAGAATGACTCAGACTTTGTATTTCGGTGACAATGCTCCCTGTTACGATGACTTATTTGCTCATCATTCACCTAAGCCATTGGTTCATGTTGATATCATCTCCAACAAGGAAAACCTCTTGACCGCTAACAAGCAATTGGGTTTAGCCTTGGATGCTGGTGAAATCGAATACTTAATGAATGCTTTCACTGAAATAATCGGCAGAAACCCCACTGATGTCGAATTGTTTATGTTTGCCCAGGTGAACTCCGAGCACTGTCGTCACAAAATCTTCAATGCTGACTGGACTATTGACAATGTCAAGAAGGACCTCTCTTTGTTCAAGATGATTAGAAACACACATCAAAAGAACCCTCAATTTACCATTAGTGCATACTCCGATAATGCTGCTGTTTTCGAAGGGCCAGAGGGATATGTGTACTCTCCGGACTTCAAGTCTAAGCAGTGGAAATCCACCAAGGAAAGAGTCCACACTTTGGTCAAAGTTGAAACGCACAACCATCCAACTGCTGTGTCGCCATTTGCCGGTGCTGCTACTGGTTCCGGTGGTGAAATTAGAGACGAAGGTGCCGTCGGTAGAGGTTCGAAGTCTAAGGCCGGTTTAGCGGGATTTTCTGTTTCTGATTTGAACATTCCTACTTTACCTCAGCCATGGGAAAACAGCTCTGTTGGTAAACCAAACCATATTGCCTCTGCTTTGGACATCATGATCGAAGCTCCAATTGGTTCTGCAGCATTTAACAATGAATTCGGTAGACCAGCCATTAACGGTTACTTTAGAACATTAACTACAACTGTTGAAAATCACAAGGGCGAAGAAGAAATCAGAGGTTTCCACAAGCCTATCATGTTGGCTGGTGGTATGGGTGCGATTAGACCTGATTTGGCTTTGAAGGATACTAAAATCACACCTGGTTCTAAATTGATTGTGTTGGGTGGTCAATCCATGTTAATCGGATTAGGTGGTGGTGCTGCTTCTTCCATTTCGTCAGGAGAAGGTTCCGCTGATTTGGATTTTGCTTCTGTTCAAAGAGGCAACCCAGAAATTCAAAGAAGGGCTCAACAAGTGATTGATGCTTGTGTCTCCTTGGGTAAAGAGAATACACCTATTCAATCTATTCACGATGTTGGTGCCGGTGGTTTATCTAATGCATTGCCTGAATTGGTTCATGACAACGATTTAGGTGCTAAATTTGACTTGAGAGCAATCTTATCGTTAGAGCCAGGTATGTCTCCAATGGAAATATGGTGTAATGAATCCCAAGAAAGATATGTTTTGGGTGTTGAACCAAAGAATTTGGAATTATTCAAAGAGATCTGTGAAAGAGAAAGAGCACCTTTCGCTGTTGTCGGTGAAGCTACCGAAGAACAAAGATTGATCTTAACTGATTCCTTATTGAACACTACTCCAATTGATTTGGAAATGTCGATCTTATTCGGTAAGCCTCCAAAGATGTCTAGAACTGCCGTTACTCAGGAATTGAAATTAAAGCCTTTTGAAACTACTAACCTCGACTTGAGCGAATCAATTGAAAGAGTATTACAATTGCCAAGTGTTGGTTCCAAGAACTTTTTGATTACAATTGGTGACAGATTCATTACTGGATTAGTTGACAGAGATCAAATGGTTGGCCCATGGCAAGTACCTGTTGCTGATGTTGGTGTTACTGCCACTTCATTAGGAGAAACTATTTTATCCACTGGTGAAGCTTTGGCCATGGGTGAAAAGCCAAACTTGGCTTTAATTTCTGCATCAGCTTCTGCTAAGATGTGTGTAGCTGAATCCTTGTTAAATATCTTTGCTGCTGATATAACTTCTTTGGCTCATATCAAACTTTCTGCCAACTGGATGTCTGCTGCTTCTCATGACGGTGAAGGTGCTAAATTATACGAAGCAGTTCAAGCTATTGGTTTGGACTTATGTCCGGACTTGGATATTTCTATTCCCGTTGGTAAAGACTCCATGTCAATGAAGATGAAATGGAACAACAAGGAAGTGACTGCACCTTTGGCCTTGACGATTACTGCATTCGGTCCTGTTGACAATACCTCCAATACTTGGACTCCGGAATTGCAGAAGGTTGATGATACAGTGTTAGTATTAGTTGATTTGGCTGCTCAAGTCAAGAAATCATTAGGTGGTTCAGCTCTTGCTCAAGTGTATGAGCAAATAGGAAATTCTGCACCAACTGTACACTCGCACTCAATTTTGAAATCCTTCTTAAAAACATTAGTTGTCTTGCATAAACAATTTGATGTCCTCGCATACCATGATAGATCTGAAGGTGGTTTATTTACGACTGTTGTTGAAATGGCATTTGCTGCTAGAAGTGGTATTGACTTAGCAATTGAAAGTACAGAGGATGTTTTCACTGAACTTTTCAACGAAGAATTGGGTGCTGTTTTCCAAATTTCGAAGAACAGCTACTCAGAATTCGTTAAAATATTTGAGACTAATGGTGTTTCATCTGAATTCATCAAAGTTATTGGTCAACCAAATTTCAGTAAGCAGGAGTTGTCCATTCTTTTCAACGGATCCACTGTTTACAGCAACTCAAGAAGCGCTTTGCAACAATTGTGGTCAAACACTTCTTATCATATTCAAAAATTGAGAGATAATCCAGTCACTTCAACCCAGGAATATGAATCTATTAAAGATGACGCTGATCCAGGTTTGTCTTACGATTTGACTTTTGATCCAAGTGTTACAAAAGAGTACAAGACTAAGCCAAAGGTTGCCATCTTGAGAGAACAAGGTGTCAATTCTCAACAAGAAATGGCCCACAGTTTTGAACAAGCTGGTTTCGAAGTTTATGACGTTCACATGTCTGACATTTTGACTGGGAAGGTATCGTTAGATAACTTTGTTGGTTTAGCTGCTTGCGGTGGTTTCTCTTACGGTGATGTTTTGGGTGCAGGTGCAGGTTGGGCCAAATCTGTTCTTTTTAATGAAAGAGCTCGTAACGAGTTTAAGAGATTCTTCCAAGACAGAACTGATACATTTGCTTTTGGTGCTTGCAATGGTTGTCAATTTTTCAGTAGAATTGCAGAATTAATCCCAGGAACTGAAAATTGGCCAACATTTGAAAGAAACTTAAGTGAACAATATGAAGCCAGATTTGTTTTGGTCGAAGTTCAAGAAACTGAATCAAATAACTCTATCTTTTTGCAAAACATGAAGGGTTCAAAGATCCCAATTGCTGTTGCCCATGGTGAAGGTAGAGCTTCCTTTAAATCATCAAGTGATAAGTCAAACTTCAATAAGACGGTCATTAAATATGTTGATAACTATGGTAAGGTTACGGAACAGTATCCTTTCAATCCAAATGGTTCTCCGGATGGTATTGCTGGTATTTCGAATGCCAATGGTAGAGTGTTAGCAATGATGCCTCATCCGGAGAGAGTAACTAGAAAGGAATCTAATAGTTGGTACCCTAAGAAACAGGGTGAAGCATGGGGTTCATACGGTCCTTGGATTCAATTATTTAAAAATGCTAGAGAGTGGGTTGGTGACAACTATTGAGCCGCGAGGTAGTTACATGTACATTACATTAAAGATTCTACTTTTTAGAAATTCACTAGAATAAATATTAATTATTTAGGAGTTATATCTGCAAAAAAGTAATATCAATTTAAATTATAAAAACCTATATTCCGATCTAAAAATATAGAACACAGCAAGAATTAAAACATAGTATGTTTTATCGAGATAAACTCAATCAATGAGCGAATCTGAAATCTAATCTCTTATTCCCTTCGTCTGTTGTATTCTTCCTGTAGTCTTCCTTCTGTTCAGGGGTGAAAGTGCTCCAAATCTTTTCTCTTTGATTATTCCTCCAAATATAGTAGCCTTTAGTCAAAATTAAAACCGGGAACATAATGAACGCTAAAATAAAAAGTTGACGATTGCCTCTATGGTAGAGTGGTCTATCATCTTCTCTATAGATATTAGCAGCATAGATATTACCTAGTTGCACAGCGACGTTATACACAGCACTCGCGACCGACCTAGTTCTGATGGAGTTAGCATTTCTAGATACCCAAGCAACCAAAATCGCATGGATGTAAGGTGAACCAATAACCAAGGTTGTGACAGCATACGTAGGCCAAATATTTATCATTTCACCTTTCCAAAATGCTAAGGCGCCAATTAAAGGGACTGTGTATATCGGCACAATTAGGCAAACCAAAGACTTCTCATTAACTCGTTCTGAAATCCATGTAACGCTTAAAAGCAAGATGATATGCAATACATTAGCAGGAATAGTTAACAAGTTAGTATTGAATGTTGAAAACCCCAATTCCCTTAAATTTAAAGTTTGGTAGGTAGACAATGTGGAGGTTGGAGCATACGCCAATAAGCCAATGATATACAATGGTACTAAATCATAGTCAGTTAATGACTTCCAAATCATTTTTGGGGTCAAGGGTTGTCTGTTATGCATATCGCCTTTCGATGGGTCATCTCTCAAGACTCTGTTAACAACAATCTTCTCTTCTCTTTCATTAAACCAGCCTTTTGGATGTAACCAGTTCTTCGTTTGAACTGCTGAAGGTACCATAAGATAGAATGATAAAATACCTACCGACAATGTAAATGCACCTTCAATGATAAATAACCATCTCCAACCAGCCAAACCTAAATGACCTCTTAATCTCAATAAACCAAAAGCCACCAACGAAGCACCAATACCGACTATCGATAAAGTAGTCCAGAACCAAGATAACCTAATTGACAATTCCTTCGCTTTGTAAAAATAACTCAACCATAATACCAAATCGGCTATGAATCCACCCTCAATCATACCAATAAGAGCTCTTGTGGCATAAAATGAAGCTTTTCCCTTCAAGCCACCTTGAGATATTGCTACAATACTCCAAGCACAAATTTGAATTGGAATAAAAACATCAGGGCCCAAAGCTTTGGAAATGATTTGAGAAGGTAATTCTGCCAACAAGAAGGTAACTGTGAAAATTGTATTTCCGGTATTAAAATCATCAGTTGTTAAATTCAAATCGTTTAAGAAATTGTCAGTTACTGCCTGCGATAAATTTGCTCTATCAACTTGTAAAGCAGCAAACATAAGGCAAGCACTAAAAGCAACTCTAAGATCTAATTTCCTAATTAATTTATTCTCTTCTTGTTCAGTCCATTCAAAATATGGATCAAAGGCAGCACGACATTCGTATTTTGCTTTTTCATACAAGCTACGATAATGTTCAGCAACTGTTGGGTCTAAGAAAGGATTGGACAGATTAACAGAATCAAAAGAACTAGTGGTTGATTGGACTTCACTAGAGATGTCTCCATTCTTCTTTTCGTCGCCATATGGCACAGTATGTGAAGCGGCTGAATCATCTTTTTCCAAGACTTCAACGTCACCTCTCAACTCAGAACTTGACATAATAGATTCTTCTGTTCTACTTTATTCAAGCTTTTTATGAGCCAAGAATCGTTGATGTCTTATTAAATGATTTTTAAAGTTTCTTGACTTAGTTGCTTATTTATATGACAAAGTTGTCTATGTCTTTTAACTGCAAAAAGAGTAAAAGAAATCTTTTGGGGGGTTGTCACGTGATAGATTGCATTACTGTGGTGGCATTATACGTTTTCCAACTTCTATTTTACACCAACCAACATGAGACAAAAACCAAGCAAAATGACACCAATAGGCAACAATGGATCTGGTATACACAATGAATAATCAATTTGGGAATACAGACAGTTTGGCTTAGAGAAAAGTTTGCAAATAATGTGGGTTTTTTTAGAAATTCAGGGATAAAATAGCAGTGTGGATAAGAATTTTGACGTGATATGCATGACATTCCACCACAATGAAGGATTTAACTTCAAAAATGGATATTGAATCTGCGGCATGAATATTGATAAATATTAATTGAGCCTTTGGTGCCTTAACTGATAAGAGGGCCAGCCATTAACATCAAATTAGTAATCTTGGCTAGTTTATTTGCCATGCCAAGACTCTACTGGTGGCACTAATAGTGAGTTAAGGGTGATCCTTGTCGAATCACTAAGTTAATATTTCATTTCTATAGGTCGAAAAGTCTACAAATGATGCTATTGAACAGTAGAATCAAGAGCTTTAGTAAGAACTTAAGTGTCAAAAGGTACCATTTGTTGAAAATCTATAGATAAACAACTTCACCTATTCAATACTTCTCAAAGCAAATCCACAATAGAAATGGTTTATGAAAAAACGCAATCACAGGGAATTTATGCCTAACATTTTCTACGGCTGAAGTGTGTATATTACTGAGGATGTTGTTTTATCTTTATTATTTTCGTGATTTCCTAGAGAAGGCTTATTCTCAAAGTTCACTAGGATCGGCAGAAGACTCTAGATCACAGAGTTATTTAATATTGGGCTTTTGTTTTTGTATAGCTTTAGAGCAAATTTAACATTAATATTTTTGTTAATTTCTTCTAAAAGGCAGTAATTGGTAAAAATCAGCACAAAAATATGTAAACTTAAGCTTTTGTATTAAATCGGTTAACAAAAGTCCTAAAATGAATAATAAAAGACAGTAATAATTTCAGGAAGATCTATATGAAGCAAGTCGTAATTGATATCTTCAAAATAAGAAGTAGCCCGAAGTCCATGATATAGCTTTCGTAGAACAAATACTCTATGCAGCAAGACTTTATCCTTATAGTCTTATAAAATAGATTTAGTCAGTTATAACAAGCAAATGTTTTCAGGTGCAACTCCCTACCTCTGCATATACAAATATATACACTTTATTCCTTAAGCAGTGGAATAATGATTCAATACTTGCTCTATGGAATGTGTTGTAAGAGGTATACAAATTTCAATTTAATATTTGAATTGTAAACTTGTGCTGCTTTCGAAAACCTTCTCTGAAGATAACTCCTGCAAGCCGTACTCATAAACTCCATTTGACAGTAATTTCAATATCAGCAATCATTTTGCAACCTACTCAATTACGTCAGCAAGGGTAGTGCATTGGCAAAAAACACGGAGAAAAAAAAGTCGTGCATCAACACAATCGCAGTGAAAAATTTTTTTCGAATCCTATACAAAATTTTTTTCATGAAAAGTTTTCAATTGAAGTGTTCCTCTTTTAATCCATCAATCAATATTCAATATGGTTAACGCTATTTTATCTAAAAAGAGAAAGTTAGTTGCTGACGGTGTCTTCTTCGCCGAATTAAACGAATTCTTCACCAGAGAATTGGCCGCTGAAGGTTACGCCGGTGTCGAAGTCAGAAAGACCCCAACCAAGTTGGAAGTCATTGTCAAGGCCTCTAACACCAAGGATGTCTTAGGTGAACAAGGTAGAAGAATCCACGAATTGACCTCCTTGATCGTCAAGAGATTCAAGTTGTCTCCAGAAGGTATTGTCATCTACGCTGAGAGAGTTGAAGAAAAGGGTTTGTCTGCTGCTGTCCAAGCCGAAAGTTTGAAGACCAAATTATTGAGTGGTTTACCAATCAGAAGAGCCGCTTACGGTGTCTTGAGATTCGCCATGGGTGCTGGTGCCAAGGGTGTTGAAGTTGTCATCTCTGGTAAATTGAGAGCTGCTAGAGCCAAGTCTCAAAAGTACTCTGACGGTTTCATGATCCACTCTGGTCAACCAACCAACGATTTCATTGACATTGCCATCAGACACGTTTTGATGAGACAAGGTGTCTTGGGTATCAAGGTTAAGATCATGAAGGACCCAGCTGCCAACAAGAGAGGTCCAAGAGCTTTGCCAGATGCTGTCAAGATTGACGACGTTAAGGACGAAGATGAAATCATCAGAGCCCCAACTGTCAAGTCCCACAAGCAGGCTCCAGCTCCAGTTGCTGCTCCAGCTGCTGAAGAACCAGTCCAGGCTTAAGTTTGTTGATTGTGTGTATTTGTACATAATATATCCAATTTTAATTTCTTAAATGTGCGGTGTAGAGAGCAGTAGATGCGTGGCCAGGTAGAGGTATACTAGTATGTCTAGTATGTCTTCCGTATGTGTGCTAGGGCTAAGGTAGCAGTGCAGATAGCGCCGCAGCAAGCCCTAACACTGCTTACATAAGCACACCACGTGACCGCAGCAACAGCATCGCTCGATTAATTACCAAGAAATGCCAGCAGTCGGATCATTTCGCAGGAGCAGGGCTGAGCCCGTTGCGGCTACAGGCGGGGAACAAACATCAAACCACAATGGGAGCGTATCAGCCTTTGTGCGCCAATTAGTAATCTGCTGCGATGGCCCGCACGGGACAAGGCTCTGGAGATGTAAGTCCATGAATCGTAAACGTTTGTCCGAAAAATCTTGCCGCACAAAAGAGAAATATTTTTCCAGACATGATTCACAAGTTCCTTTTCTCCTATTTTCTGCCAAAACAGCAACTGTACGGGCGCATGTAGTAGTAAACGGGCCCAGTCTCTCCGTTACGCACCAGATCCGGCCGGGGCCATGTGCGTGCCGAGGGTGCCCAGCCCGCCCAGGTCGGGCCGTGAGCCCACATGTACGGAGTGCACGTCACCGGTGGGTCATTTGTCACCCTCAACTCCGAGGATGTCTGGGCACCACACTCCGAAGTGACACAAAGCCGGCACCCGCAATATACGGTTTTTACAGTAGTCATCTGGAAGAAAGGAACGCGGAGTTTAAAGTCCTGGCCCACTATATAAATGGAGCTGCTCCCCTCCTTATGCTGTGATTTGCATTTTCACACTAGCACTTTTCACATCCACAAAATGACCAACAACATTAACCACAAGTTCTTGACATTGTCCACCTCCGTCAGCGAGCCGTTCATCATCCCGAACGTTTCGCCTATTTCCTCGCCCAGATTGGCTGCGGTGCCCACCGGTTCTAGCAGCTTCAGAAGATTGTCCAACAGCCAGGTGGCCCCATTGCCCATGATAGAGGAAAACGACAGCATCGACTCGACATTGGTTTCGGAAAGAACCATGTCTATCATTGATATCAACTAGGCTGATGGTATGGGTTAGGTTCAGTTCTCGCATTGGGCTTTTGTTATTATTACATTAGTACTACTATTATTATTATTATTATCATCATCATCATTATTATTATTATATTATTATAACTATTACTATGCGATGGGACATCATTTGCGTATGGTTGCTTCAGGCGATATATTCTTCATTTCGTATACATTATTATTTAAACGATTGTCACACTTATTTATACTTCTTTATATCATAGCAAAAGGGTCAATGTTAGGCCGTAAAATATAAAACAAACATTCATTCTGTTACAGATTTCGTACATACTCTATTTACAAATGTAGATACCCTACTTGAGATAAGTCATTATGTTTTTACGAACCCCCTAGAAGAATGGATAGAATTCATTATACTTTTTCAAGTAGTATCCGGTACCTAAACCGCCCAAACCAATCAAAACCAAAGGCAATGGTTTCTTGAACTGGGTCTTGACACTTCTGGACAACCCAGCCAACAATAAGACGGTCGAGTTAGCCAATGCCAACTCCAACCCGTAGTCGGCGTTCTGCTTCAAGAGATAGCCCGAAACACCGTAGAGAGACCCAATTGTCAACCCTGCTATGAGCGAGGGGAAAGAGCCTTTACGGGTGTACCCAATAATGCCGCCAATTGTGCATAAGCCGGATAATGTGAAAGCAGGATGTTCCATAGTGGCGTATTCGTAGAAACGTAGATTACGTAATAGTAATGTCCGTACCGTTGGCAAATACCTGATGAATAGCAGTGCAAGTTTCCAGCGGCAAAAACGGGTGCACCAGAAAGTGGCGCTGACGTAAGCGCTGAGTCAGCCGCCTATCCTCGTAGGACGGTCTTTTGTGTGCGCGTAAAAAAAAGGTGGACTGGGAATCGAAGTGAGTTCGTGTATGAGAGGGTGAGACACAATTTTACAGGTTGTGGAGCGCAGTTCACAGGCCAGCGTTGGGGGCGGCTGGACAGAGAATTACGCACCCAGCAGACATGTACGTTACGGGGTAGAGGAGCCACTATACGACACACAGAGTTCACATAACGTACACGCCAGCAGCATTCGCAAGGTAATATCACCAATTTTGTTGATAATTATCCACCAGCACTGCAGGACGGTGGCCGTAGTAAGCGTAGCATATATGTAGACCACTCTAGGCACCACACCAAGCCGGCGGCGCCAACTGTATATCCGTAGCACTCTTTGCGAGCCTACGTACTCCCCAGCGTACAATTTTGTGCCCACGCTACGTCCACTCGCTAACGCGTAGCCCACTCTCCAACAAAAGCTCTCACCAGGCCAGAAAAAAGTTCCACCAACCATGTCCCAGCGTTGTCCACCAGGAAGCCCCAGCGCGGATTGTTTGTCAACTGTAGCCCCCTAGTAGCACTCTTCCTCTGCCACACATTTTTATACCGATACCCGTTCTGTACTACACCTCTGTAAGCATATACTACAGCCATACCTAGTACTGTACTTTGCTGCACTGTTCTCAGTAGATCGGCATTTACAGCGAACACTCACTATTTCACGGTACTGCTTTCTCGCCAAAATCCCCCACCACAGCTACCAACAACAACTGGCCACTAATTTTTTCGTCACCGACTTTTCCCACTAATCCACCACTAACCACCACTACACCCCATCCACCGATCGGTAGCGTTCCAGCATCGCACTGATCCCACCCAACATGAACATCTCATCCATGCTATCGAACGATAGCAATAATCTGAGCCCGGCTCCGCCCGAGCCCCCAGCCCTACAGAAGCTACCAGAGAACGATGTCACTGCTACCGCTGCTACCACCCACAACGATGCCACTGTTGATTCATTACCGAAACCAGTTGTCGACGATGCCAAGTACCTCACTTTTGAGCCCAGCACATTCAAAGACAGTGCCGTCCACTCGGTAGTTTCCAATTCCATCCTCACCTCCGATCACCAGAGCCTGTTCGATTTCGAATACAAGGCTGCTTTCCAGGAAAACATCAACAGAATCAACCAGTTGGATGAAAATTTGCATCTCAGTCACGACTTGAAGCTCTTGAAGTTCAACGAGCTCAAGTTGAATAAACTCATAGTCAAGTCGCTGGAAATTTCCATAAACTACCTCAACCGTGTTATTGCTGAGGATATTAGTTCGAGAAACAACAAGATCAGCGACACAAACAAAAACAAAGACTTGATTCCGTTGGACTACTCAAAACCGTTACACCACAACACCACCAGAGGGAAAGAGTACAAATGGGGATCCACTAGAGAGGTCAACAAGGTAGACTCCAAAAGCAAGCGGAAAAGACCAACTACTCCATCAGCCACATCACCAGCTTCGGATTCCAAGATTGGTGCGAATTCAGGTGCCGGTGCAGCAGGCGGTCCTCGTTTGATTAAACCAAAACGTAAGATTGAAGATCTTGCTGCTTCTTCCGATGATGCTGTTGATGCGGATGTGCCTTCAAAGAGACCTAGAAGAAAACCCGCATTGTATGGAGAAGAAGAGGCAATTGATGATGAAGATGCGAAGGCCAGGATCAAATTGGGTTTGAAGAAGCCAGACGATGCATCGAAGCCCAATGCTAAGGAATTGAAATCCATCATTAAGCAATACGACAATACCTATGTCGCTATTTGGAAGGATATGTCGCGGAAGGATGGTCCCAAGGTTTCAAGATTAATGCAACAATCTACTCAGGCCAAACTTATCAATCATAAAAAAACAGCCATTTTGGCAGCAAGAGAGGCCAAGAGATGGCAGTTGCGTAATAACAAGGCTCAAAAGGATTTGACTACCAAAGCTAGAAGAGCTATGAGAGAAATGTTCAATTTCTGGAAGCGTAACGAAAGAATCGAGCGTGAGTTAAAGAAGAAACACGAAAAGGAATTGTTAGACAAGGCAAAGAAGGAAGAAGAAGAAAGAGAAGCCAAACGTCAATCCAGAAAGTTGAACTTTCTTATTACTCAGACAGAGTTGTATTCACATTTCATTGGTAAGAAGATCAAAACCGATGAAATTGAAGGATCAGACTCCGATCCTAACATTAAGAACTTGAAATCAACTAATTCTCATTATGACAAGTACAACAATGTGGATCATTCCGACCACAAGGTTGATGATATAAATACGATTGATTTTGATAATGCTGACGACGAAGACTTGACTAAAGCAGCAGCTGCCAATGCGCAGACAGCTTTGTTGGCTGCTCAGTCGAAAGCCAAACAGTTTGACGATGATCCTTTGAAGAACCCTGATACTAATGGTGAGGAGATGAACTTCCAAAATCCAACGTTGTTGGGAGATATCACGATTCCTCAGCCTAAATTGTTGAAATGTACACTTAAGGAATATCAATTGAAGGGTTTGAATTGGTTGGCCAATCTTTATGAGCAAGGTATCAATGGTATTTTGGCTGATGAAATGGGTTTAGGTAAAACTGTGCAATCCATATCGGTGTTGTCATACTTGGCTGAAACTCATAATATCTGGGGTCCATTTTTAGTGGTCACTCCAGCTTCTACATTACATAACTGGCAACAAGAAATTAGCAGATTTGTTCCTGATTTTAAGGTTTTACCATACTGGGGTAATGCCAAAGATCGTAAAATTCTTAGAAAGTTTTGGGATAGAAAATCTTTCAGATATGGTAAAGATGCTCCATTCCACGTCTTAGTCACGTCTTATCAATTGGTTGTTGTGGATGCTCCATATTTCCAGAAAATGAAGTGGCAATATATGATTCTTGATGAAGCACAGGCAATTAAGTCATCTCAATCTTCAAGATGGAAGTCTTTGTTAAGTTTTAGTTGTCGTAACAGATTGTTATTGACTGGTACTCCTATTCAGAACTCGATGCAGGAATTATGGGCTCTTTTGCATTTTATTATGCCATCATTATTTGATTCACACGATGAATTCAGCGATTGGTTCTCTAAAGATATTGAAAGTCATGCTCAAGCTAATACTGGTTTAGATGAACAGCAATTAAGAAGATTACATGTTATTTTGAAGCCCTTTATGTTGAGAAGAATTAAAAAGAATGTGCAGAGTGAGTTAGGAGACAAGGTTGAAATTGACTTGTTCTGTGACTTGACTAACAGGCAGAAGAAGTACTACCAAATGTTGAGATCTCAAATCTCAATTGCTGATTTGTTAGATAATTCTTCCAACAATGGTGACGATGCCACTTCGTTGATAAACTTGGTAATGCAATTCAGAAAAGTTTGTAACCACCCTGATTTGTTTGAGAGAGCTGATGTGAAATCCGCATTTTCTATGACCAGATTTGCTGAAACAGGTTCCTTTTTAAGAGAATCAAATGACTTAGAAATGAGTTACTCAACTCAGAATTTGATTGAATACAACTTGCCCAAGTTGATTTATGATGAATTATTGGTTCCAAGTTACAAAAATGACGCCGAAACTAAAAGACAGTCGATAATTAAAAGATTTAATATTTTTGACCCGGAAAATACAACGAAGACTGAGTCATTCAACTGGTTGAAGTTTGTCGATACTTCATCTCAAGAGTTGTCGACTTTTTCTGGTCAGAATATCTTGCAACGAGCAATTAACCTAAAAGAATACACTGATAGAAATTACGAAAAAGTAAATCGATTCAAATATTTATATGATGAGGGTGAGTTTGTTCCTGACAATAAGCTCTTGCTCATTTCGGAGTATGACAACAATCATACAGGCATTAGCAACTCCACAAATTTGAAGGAATTGTATTCTATCAAGAATAAGGTTTATGAAGATATGTATATTAACATCATGAAGCCTGCAGCAGAACCCATTGCATCAGCTCCACCTATAACATTGAACTGTTCCAGAAAATCATTTAACAACAACTTGGATGATGTTCTATTTGATAAGTCAATCAGTAAGAGCTTATCGCCTATGTCACTCAATTTGGAATATGATTTGCTTTCGAAGAATGTTCCACTCGGTGACTTCCCCAAGGTAGATTTATTGCCTCAACCCGTCAACAAACTAATAGACTACTCTAACATCAGAATGCCATCGATGTTGAGATTCATAACCGAATCAGGCAAGTTAGCCAAGCTTGACGAATTGCTAGTCCAATTAAAGCAAAATGACCACAGAGTATTAATCTACTTCCAAATGACCAGAATGATGGATTTAATGGAGGAATATTTGACATACAGACAGCACATGTATATCAGATTGGATGGTTCCTCAAAATTAGATGACCGTCGTGATCTTGTCCATGATTGGCAGACTAAGCCAGAAATTTTCATTTTCTTATTGAGTACTAGGGCTGGTGGTTTGGGTATCAATTTGACAGCTGCTGATACGGTGATTTTCTATGATTCCGATTGGAATCCAACCATAGATAGTCAAGCTATGGATCGGGCCCATAGATTGGGTCAAACACGACAAGTTACAGTATATAGATTGTTAACTCGTGGTACTATTGAGGAGAGAATGAGAGATCGAGCAAAGCAAAAAGAACAAGTTCAACAAGTGGTCATGGAAGGTAAAGCCACAATGGTCAATAAGAAAGAGGAAGCTGCTAATAAGAAAAAAGATGTCGCCTTTTTATTATTGGGCGAGGAGAATGATGACAGTAGCACCGAAAAGTCTACTGGCAGTACACCAACTCCTGAAAACGGGTTTATTCAGCCACCTAAGAAAAAGAAGAGAAAGCTTAGTGCAGATGATGCTTTGAGCAGTAAACGCTTGGAAGAGTTATATCATGAGGGAGAAGGTTCATTTTCTGGGAATGCCACCCCAGCTCCATAATTGTTTGCATGTATAGTAAAATTTGCTAGTTAAATTGTACATTAAAAATATTAGAATGGTGCATCATAAGCGATCGCAAAATGTAGAAGAATTGAAATATGCAACAAATAAATAATTAGGTAGATTGATGACTGACACACATCACAACAAGAGATGTAGATATTATCCTTGTAGGCGTGACTGTGACAACTTATGCGTTAACGTGTTCTCTAATTCATTGAGAAAAGAATTGCCATTCTCAGTGACTTCATCTAAAGTTGTATTAGTTATTGTGGAGGTGATCTCATTATTGGGGTTGGATATCAGTTTAAGCTGTTTGTTTTCATTCTCCAAATTGTAGATTCTATTAAAACTCTCTTCGAGTTTTAGTTTAAGTTCAGTTTTGGAATATTTCGATTCATGTTCATCGTGATTTCCATTAGTTATAGTACCTCCGTTTTGGTCGTCAATTAGATCTTCATTGTATGATGTTATGTGACTAGAATTAATCAAATCCGTCAACCCACTAATATTTGAATTTACAGAATTTAATGAATAACGGTTATTGATGTTACTACTGACCAATTTATTGAGGGCCTCCTGATTGTAACTATCATGAGGATGAACTCCTGTAAAATCATCAAGCGAACCCCTATTTTTGGATAATGAAGACGAAGAAAGTTGTCGGTATTTATCCGAGTCTTGTTGTTGATCCTCAAACACAGTTAATAATCCCAATTGTAGACCAGACGAAAGTCTCTTATTTTTCTTGCCAGAAGAAGAAACATCTTTCGGAGATGACAATGCGAGAGTGGGAGAACGTGCATTACCGGCCTTGATGGGCGGTGGTAAATTCTTCTTCTTTCTTGAAGAACCAGAAGAACCAGACGTATGAAATGCCTTTAGATTGAATTCATTATTCCTATGCTGATCTATTGAAGACCGGGGTGAACTGATATTAGACATTACAGGCAGCAAGTGACGTTGACGTTCACACTCGAACAATTCATTGTTCAAATCATTTACATTGGATTGATATAACTGATTGACTTTGGTGAAATCGTCGTTAAATTGATTGAATATCATAATCCTTTCGTTCAATTCATCTACGTTGGTGATATCTTTTGTCGATTGAGTGTATTTCTGGAAATACTTGAGATTCGAGGTTAGATTTGACAATTTGGATACCAATTGATCTAGGCTTGACTCTGTGCCAACGTGGTTTTCTTCATGCCGGTCCACTATAGATAAATTCAAAATGTTTTGATCTTCTTGGCTTGTATTCTTGGCTGAAGAACTATGAATTAAGTCAAAATTCGTAAAGTTAGCTCGAATGTTAGAAAGACCAGAATTATGTGTGCAAAGCACGGACTTCAAAAGCTTGAGCCTATCGAAATTGCTTATGAATTCGAGTTGAGAATTATTTTCCTCATATCCAAACTGATCTTGAAGTTTGTACATAAAAAAGTTCCTCTTTATAAGTGGCTCATTTATGGTAAGTAATTGGCAGACAAGCAAACGACGCAACTGGTTAAACTTATTGATTTGGTTTACGACAAAATTGACAGAATTATCTGCTTCTACTTCATCGTCTGGGATATTAATATTATTGATGTTGTAGTACAGCTCTAATAAGTCCCCATTCATATATGGTAACAACTGTTTAACCGAAGACTGAAGATTTAAATGAAGAATACTCAACAGATTAGTCAAATGGGACAACAAATTGTCCTTATATTTCATATCTTGCTCACCAGAGCTCTGATTAGGCTTCAAAAACTTAAACATTTCCAATTCCTTCAAGATAATTAGGTTTTGAATTAGCTTCTTGTTGATCTCATAATTCAATAACAAAAATTGGTTAAGAATGCTTAGCACCTGATTTGATCGGACCACTAATGTGAATTTATAGTATTTAATGATCTTAGTGGACACAACAAGTAAGTGCTTGTATAGGATAAAGTGATTTCTTTGTGGCTGCGAATTTTTCAAGTGAGATAATAATTTGATTATAATGCTGATTATAAGAAACACGGACTTTATATCTACAGGAGAATCCCAGGACATACTGTATTCTTTGTTCAATATGCTTAGCTTCGAATCATTAGAGTCTCTGTAGTGAATAGCGCGATTTGTTTCACTCGTCTGAATCTCGTGTTCTAAATTACTGAGTGATTGTTCGTTCTTAGATAAGATCATTGAATTGTCTAGGAAATCCGATACCACCAAGTTGTATTTGAACTTCTCCCAGAATTTACTAGTATTATTTTCCATACTGAGGTATTTTTTGATGAATTTTGAGAAACTTTCCGTGTCTGCTTCAATGGCCTTTGGCTCTTTGGTGGACACATGCTCGTTATAGGCAAAACCATAGAAATCATTGCTGGCATTGTTTTGAAATTTCAGACTCAGGTGTCTTGATTGTACTCTATGAAGCGGTTGATACAATTGAGGGTGGTTTTGATGGTGGTGGAGCTGCTGATAGTGTTCAGAAGTGGAAATAGGATACAATTGTGGATTTGAAAGCGTGGGAGAGGATATTGATTCTTCAATTCCCCAGTCACTAACCTCCATCGGATTGACAAAATCTTCTAGATCATGCGATAGTGGTTGCTGTTGGAGCTGAGGCTGTGGTTGTGTAGTATTTTCAGCAGTGGTACCTGTTATGCCATTCAACGACAAGTAACGTGATAGGGGATTCAATCTATCAAAATTCATTGCGGCGTAAAGGAGTGTAGGAGCAATGGGAACTAATAGGCAGTACACCAGCTGTCATGAGGTGACGAGAATCAATGGATAATGGAAAGTGCTTACAACAGCAGATCAGACTAAAAAGAACGGGTAAAATGGCAGGTAGCAGCTGTTCTACGGTATTTTTTTGGCAAACTCACGGCTGCATACACTCTGCAGACTTACAATTGATAAAATACCGTTTCCCGCTTCACTGGCCTCTATTTGAGTTTGTTCTGCAAATAGTAAACCCTAGTTGTTATTGTTTTGGTAACACCCTAATTTTTTTTACTAAGCCTGCACACAAAAATATCATGTGGAAAAGTATACCGAGGAATCGTGGGGCAATTAGAGAGGAGTTGGGCCCAGCGTACTACTAAACGTACAATGGACGGAGAGGGTGTAGCAGACGCGTTAGTGTAGAGAATGTTTCCAAGTAGTTGACTTTAACGTCTTGTTGCAAAATGCGGTTGTACGGGTTATTACGGGCTGGTTTTGATATTCTGCGCACGTGACCATTATCCGCTTCAAAAAGTATGCGATATGACTTAATACAATTCAGTTCGACTGAAAGACCAGAACATCTGCGCTAAAATCTCTCATATATGTCTAAAGCAGGTACAACAAGTAGATAATTTAAAAGCGTCTGAGAACTCTGAGCTCTCAAAAGATGCTATGACCCCAAATAAACGTATATTTCAGTTTCTTGTAAGAGCATATAGATGGATTATTCTGCTTACAGGAACATCCTGAGCTTACACAGAAAACCGAAACGACGTACTATTATGCGTTTATATTAATGCCTCTGCCTACTCTACACAAACCCAGGACCCGAACCCATCAGACTCAACCAGTCAGTTTCAATGGCACCTCCAGAAACATCATCCTTCATACCTGAAGGCTGCTGGTTCTGGGTAAGCTGCTCTTTCCCTTCACTCTGCGCAATGAGGTTGTTTGCGAGTCCCAAATCGAGCCCGTTCCCATTTCCGTTTGCCATCATATTCCCGTTATTAACCCCTGCTGACTGCATCTGCTGGCTCTGCTGCTGCAAGTGCAAGTTCTGCTGCTGAATGAACTTCATTCTTTCCTGCTGTAGCTGATACTGCATGTTGTACTGGTTCTGTTGCTGGGCAGATACGTTAGTGCTATCGTTGAGTGAGTTCAACAAATGGTCTTTGGTGGGGTCGAAGCTCAACATGATATCAGCATCAAGTTGTTGTTGTTGCTGTTGCTGTTGCTGTTGCTGCTGCTGTTGCTGCTGTTTCTGCGCCTGGAGCATCTGGAACATGGCTTGCTGACGCTGTTGCTGGGCGCTGAGCTGGTCTATGGAACCCCGCCGCAAGTCTTGGTTGGAGTTGCCTATGAGCTGGTTGCTGCTGCTGCTATTCGGTGTCATATGCTGTTGTTTCATGAGAAACTGTTTCTTCTGGATGTCGTTCTGGTTTTCCATGCGGAGAAGACTGAGCTGGTAGTCACTTATGGCGTTGTTGTTGGCTCCGTCTTTGCTGTCGCTATTCTGCGGATTAACTCTGTCGGCGATAAGCGGCGACTGCAACTGAGCCTGAAGCTTATTGTTGTTATTGTTGCCATTAGTGGTATTATTTGGATTGGAGTTGCTGTTACTAAGCATCTGGGCCTCCTGCTGGAACTGGAGCTTCATCTGCTGCAACCGGAGCTGTTGCTGGTACTGGTGTAAACTGTTTTTAGACTGCTGCTGCTGTTGTTGCTGCTGTTGTGGCTGTTGCTGTTGCTGTTGCTGTTGCTGCTGTTGCTGTTGTTGTTGCTGTTGCTGTTGTTGCTGCTGCTGCTGCTGCTGAACATTTGAGGTGTTGGGCTGCCCGTTGGGGCCAGGGGGGTACATCTTGCTGTTGTTCAGCACAGGCACGACCGAAGACACCGAGCTCTGTCTGCTGGCATCTGCCGTCGGAAGCGTATTTGTGGCACTGGCATTAGCTGCCGCTAGCTGCTGCTGCTGCTGCTGCTGCTGGAGGAGCGTGCGCTGCTGGATCATCTGCTGCTGCTGCGAATTTGGCGGCCCGCCCTGTATGACATTTGGAGGCACCTGCGGCTGCTGAAACTGCGGCTGCTGAAGCTGCTGCTGTCGCTGGTAATACTGCTGCTGCTGCATCTGCAACTGCTGCTGATTGAGCGGTTGCTGGGGCATTTGCTGGAGAAATTGCTGCTGCTGTTGCTGCTGCTGCATCTGTTGCATCTGTTGCATCTGCTGCATCTGCTGCATCTGCATCTGATGTTGCATCAACTGCTGCGGGTTGAGCGCCATTTCAGGCACCTTGGCCTCATTCAAAAGCTGGTTCAAGTTGGGGTTCATGTTGGACTGGAGCGTCCAAAGAAGCACCCACCACTGCAAAAGATAGGGGTCTGAAGTATGGCCAGCGGTCTGCGACTGCACAAATGGGTTGTTCAGCATGGCTGCCGCGCTGGTGTTGGATTCTTTGAGGAGTGCCTTGGCCAGGTCGTGGAGCCCTATCTCGGTGAGGTAGTTGTAGAGAAACGCTAGCAAAAGCTGGTGTGTGTCGTGGTCCTGGGGGTTGGGTGTGTTTTCCGGGTTGAAGCTGCCGGTGGCGCCGTTGTGGGAGCCACTTCCGGCGTTTTCGCCGGATTCCGCTGCTGTGGAGATGTAGGAGGTGAGAATATCGTTTATGACATTCTGGTGGGACATTGGAGAAGCATGGACCAGTGGGGGTGTTTGCGGGTGGAATGCACTAGTATGTGTGAGGGCACGGTATCTGCGGTGGTTGGCACTATACGGGGGGTGTTTTGTCTGGTTTCAGCTGTGTCTTGGCTGATGCTGGAGCTGCTAATTGTGGTGATATGTTTGTGGGGAGGGGGAAAAAGGAGAAAAACGTCCAGATTGGGATGTCAGGGCGAGGATATGAAATACGAGGACCACGAGATACGACACGGTAGCAAATGCGGTGGTACTACGCGGCAATAGGGGGCAGAAATGTAGCACACTTCTGTATGTGCTGGAGGCGAGTGTTTCTGCTTGAATACCGGCTAATTCCCAGTCGTTGGTTTTTGTATGAATTTTGTGAATCTCACACAAAAAAAACTTTAAACACCAATCGAGAACAGGTTTAGCCGGCGCTGCCTGGGTTAAAGAGGGCGAGTGCCGGTGGTGAAAGAGGGCGGGAGATGCCTGTGCTGTAGCGTGTGCAGGCGTCACTTGTTCCGGCAGAAGTTTGTAGAGTTTTGGCGTATTGCGGGCGTAATTGTGCCTGCAAGCACTGCTTGTGGAGCCGATTACTATTACTGAACAATTTGTAGCAACTAGTACCGCAAAAACCGTTGCTATTGTCACATAATCACAACTGACAAATGGCGACTGCTTTTTGTGCTGTTGTGCACCCAATTCCACTGTTTGCCTCGCTCTGGTTCTGTGTAATAACCTCCCGTATTGTGTATTGTAATCGCGTGAAATGCAGAGAACCGTACAATAACTCGTGCTTCCTATATCACTTACCGCTGCGGAAGTATCCAAACTTGACGCCGGGCACCGTCTTGCGTTCTATCTCGTCCCGTTTGGGCTCGAGAAATTCGTCGGGGTACTCGGACTCGTCGAAAATAGGCACTAGTTTGCCCTGTTCCTCACTGTACTCGTAGTACACTCCATGTATCATGAGGTTATTGAGGTTTTTGAACACACTCAGCAAGTACTCTACAAATGGCAGCAACTGGTGCACTATGTATGTCGTGACTAGATTGTCAATGTTAGTGGGTCCCACACAGTTGGGGTCCTCATTATGCTTGCAATTGCAGGCCGGCACTCCACTCTCACTATCTGCATTGATATGGATTGCGTTGTGAAGTGTGTGCGGCTGTCCCTTATAGATAGGATAGTTGTTGTAATGAGTAGCCGAATCTTTTATCGGAATGCATACCTCTCGGTCTGCCTGCAATTTTCCTAGAATGTATCCGATGAGAATGTAGTATGTTGACTCTAGGTCAAGACTGGGGCTGGCTTGGCTATTCAACAACGTCTCGTTTAAATGGTTGTCTATAGGATAGAACAACTCCTTCAACTTTTCGAGTACTAGCTGACAACCCCAACACTTGCATGTGTGAAGTAAGCTCTCATAAAAGTCCGGCTTATAGTAGATGAAGCTGGTCAAAAAGTCTTGCAAATACAACTGTTTCAAGTTGTTCACCACAGATCTATCCTCAAAGGATACATCCAACAATTCATCAAGCTCGTAATCGTAATTGGAAAAGAAACAGAGGAAGAATGCCTCTATTAGTCTTTCATTAAGTTTGTTTAGCAAATGCGTCGATAAACCAATGGAATTGTCAAACATCTTAATTCCTGGAGTTGAGAAGTCGATAGTCAATTTCTTTAACCCAGAAAATGTACGTATTAGGGCCCCCATTGGAGTCAATATATCCTCTAAGATTTGATGTGGTCTGAGCCACTCTAGGTTGGGAAACAACTCGATCTCAAAGGACGACAAGTTTGGTAATCCTTTATTATCCTTGCTGTATTGCTTGAAGTCCTTGAGGAAATGTTGGAAACATTGACAGTTATTTAGCCTATGCTCGACACAGTCGATTTTGAGATATAGATGGTTCAAATGGCACAAATCAATCTTGTCGTCAATGGTCTTGAAGCTCAACTTTTTGTCTAGAGACTCCAAGTATTCCAAGGTCTTGGAGTTACTCTCCTTGTAAATTTGACTTTGACGTTTGAGCTCGGCTTGCTCTGATTCAACAAGTTCATCCATATTGTACAACGAATCACCTTCTGATTCTGGATCAAAATTGAGGAAATCAAGCGGATAGTCCAAACCGTTGCCAAGGTCGTTCTCATCGGTGCTGTTCAAGTTCTCATTGTGGAAATGGAACACAGTCAACCCTCGTAATTTTAATTTCAACAGGGGGTCAAGCAACTTGATGTGTTTTAGCACTTCTAGTCCTATTTGCTTGTTGGTAGAACACGTGAGAGTGAATAAGGAATAGAGTGCGTTGTAGGGATATTTGGACAAGTCGAACATGGGCTTGTCCTTGTCGACAAACTCCGCTTCGTTCAACATCAAAAAAAGGTTGGTAAGACTCTGGGGTATCGAGGGGCTGTACAAGTCTTCCGTATTTGTCACAAACAACTTGAATATCTTCAGTCTGATATTTTCGTTCTTCAAGAACTTGGTGAGCTTCAATATGCCCGTCACGAAGTCTATGAAGGTGATGTGGAGAATGTTGATCTCGGTGGAATTCTTTCCAAAGTACTCGATTATCATGAACTGAATGTGGTTGATATCGATGTTGGAGCTCACGTAGCATTTGTCAAAGATAAAGAACTTGACCAACTGCAACAATTTGGTGTTCAAATTTAGAATGCCAAAAAACTTGAGCAAGTTCTCAATGGACAATATCATGGAGCTGTTCATGTACTTTATCCCGTTATCACGGATATACTGTTTGGAATCGCCCTTGTACCGGGTGGGAAACTCTCCGTTGAGAATCACCGTCACTCGCCGGTACAAGCGGTTCACACTGACTTCATACATTTTTTTGCATGTTTTCAGGAGATTGACAAGATCAAACTGATCTACATACTCCACTATGTGCTGGAGAACAGTGGCAGGCAATTTGGCCACTATGGAGTCCTCGGGCTGCTGCACATTGCTTAGTTGCAAACTATGGTGGTGCAGATGAATAATATGATGGTGCGACTGTGTACTGGAATTGTGGGAATTGTGGTGATGCGACACCGATGTCGTGCTGCTATTCACAGTCATGCTCTTGGTATTGGTCATTAAGGTAGACTCAAATAGCATGTCTTGGGTGGCTAAAGCCGGATCTGGGGCAGCGGCTGACTCCGCCGGAACGTTCTGGGTGCAAAACTCGTCCAAAAACGCCATGTTTTCACTGCTGCATTCGGGAGATATGTCGGTTACGCTTCACGCTGCCAAACACTCACTGGATATCTCGGCGTTTGCGGCGTAGACCAAAGGCTGCTACCACACCGGGTCATGACCAGGGTGACAAAAAATTACTCCTATTTTCCAGCGCCTGCACATAGCGTGCGGCACAAAATCAACCTAATACCTTATCTGGCGCTACCAGGCGCCGAGGTTGCTAAAGTCACGTGACTCGATATCTTCCACTGCTACATGGCCTACTAGCTCCGGCACCCCACGCCCAAAATGCGTATCTTAGCAGACACAGGCATACGCACTTCTCATTTGTCCGCTATCAGTTGAATCGTCTCTACACGCAACCCTGATCTAAACACATACATTGGCAAACTACACAATGGCTAACCGTCTACAACCGGGTGCCCAAGTTCACGTGCACGGCCTTGGCCTGCGTGTACATGGACAAGCCGTACTCACCCAACTCTCTGCCCACACCACTCAACTTGACACCTCCAAAGGGAATGTGGATGTCGGAGTCGTTGGACGAGTTGATCCACACCATCCCAGCCTCAAGGTCGCTAGCCATGTTGTGTGCCACGGTGATGTCCTTGGTGAAGATGGCGGCACCCAACCCGTACTGGGTGGCATTGGCGTACTTGACCACCTCCTCGTCGGTCTCGAACTTGCCGACCACCACAACCGGCCCGAAAATCTCCTCGTTGACGATCCTCATGTGTGGCTGCACCTCGGTGAAAATGGTGGGCTTGATAAAGTAGCCCTTGGCCAAGGCGCCGTCCGTGTTCTTCTCCCCGCCCAACACCACTTTGGCGCCCTCCTTCTTGCCGATGTCGATGTAGTTCAAGATCTTGTCGTGCTGCAACTGCGACACCTGGGGGCCCACAACCGCCTGCCCGTCAAACATCTCGCCCTGCTTGTAGTCGGCAATCACGTGCTGCTTGTACTGCTCCACAAACTCGTCGTGGATGTCTGCGTGCACGTAAATTCTCGACGTGGAGGTGCAGATCTGGCCCTGGTTGCTCATGATCCCAATGGCGGCCCACTTGACCGCCTGCTCAATGTCGGCATCTTTTCTGACGATAAGAGGCGACTTACCGCCGCACTCCAACGTCACGGCCTTCAAGTTGGCAGAAGCAGCCTGTTGGATCAACTTACCGGTGGCGGTGGAACCGGTGAAGGCAATCTTGTCCACGTCCAAGTGTGAGGCCAACGCCTTACCGGCGGTGGCACCGTAGCCGCTGACAATGTTCACCACACCAGGTGGGAAACCAACCAGCTTGAAGATCTTGGCCACGTACAACAAGGACAAGGGCGTGATTTCCGAGGTCTTCAACACAACAACGTTACCGGCCGCCAAAGCGGGAGCCAACTTCCAGGCGGCCATCAACAAGGGGTAGTTCCAGGGGATGATCTGGCCGCAGACCCCGAAAGGCTCGTGCACGGTGTAGGCCAATTTTTTGGCGTCGTTCTGGATCAACTTGCCCTGGATCTTGTCGGCCCAGCCGGCGTAGTACCGGAAAACAGCGATACACTCCTCGACATCGTAGATGGCGTTCTGGTCCTTGGTCTTGCCCGAGTCCCATGCCTCGATGGAAGACAACAACTTCTGCTGTCTTTCAAACTCGTCGGCAAACTTGAACAACAATTGTCCTCTTTCCACACCACTGACCTTTTTCCACGACTTGAACGCGGTTCTGGCGGCCTTGACCGCGGCGTCAACGTCGGCCTCGTCGGCGGCATAGACAGTACCGTTGACCTCGCTGGTGGCGGGGTTGATCGAGTCGATGGTCTTCCCACTGGAAGACTTGACAAACTCGTTATTGATGAACAAACCGGCCGGTTGCAAGAACTTCTGGCCGTCTGGCAAGGTGACTTCGTACTCTAAGGGGACAGTCATGGTGTGTGTTACGTAGGTGGATATGGTATAGGCAAGAAAAACAGGTGCACGTACCAGTAGCCTAGGCAATGGCGGAATTACCTTGCCTTTTATACGGTGCCTACTTGTGGAGAAATTTTCCAGCGGGAATCAGCGATAAAAAAATTCCCCCTACGCTTTTATCTTAGCGGGAAAATTTTAGTGGGGACTGTCACTAAATGTTTTAGTGGGTGTGTTATCTGGTGGGGGCTAAAAGATAGCGACCTCGGGCCGCCAAGCTGCGCCGGACGGTGGTTGCGAACTCCGGACCACGTTCTCCTGCTTGCTGCTGTGCTACTGCCCGTGGCATACCGCCTATGGCTGGGTGGAACTGGTGCTGGTGGCGGTATCTCGCTATGGTGGTTAGCGTGGGACAGCAATTTTAGTGGGTGGTTGCCGCGCCTTGGCCCAAATAGGCAGGTGTGTTTCGCACTGTCACAAACGGGATAGCACTGCCCAATGCGGCAACCGCATGCGGAATTTCTGCCACCGGCCAGATCCATTGGTCGGTCCCCTATATATACGCCGGACTTTTCTAGCCAGACACACCGAATGCCCGGTGGTACTGCGGGCTCCAGCCGGCGGATGTCTGGGCTAGTCTGGTTATTGTGTCGCAGCCGGCTGTCGTGCATACAAGATCTGTAGTTAGCCTACAAGCACACGGCCGATTTACACTGTGGTCACGTTACCCGATAAGTCACGTTACCCAGAAACGGTGCTGCTCTCGTATATCCCTCTGGTCGCAGTTGCCATTACCGGTGCTGTGGGAACTGCGTATATGTGTCTGCTGACTGGTACGGAGTCAGACCCTAATCGGGACGGGCTGTGTGCAGGACAGTGCCTTTCGACTAATACCGAATTGGGCGACTTCTCCTTTTATCTCAACGGCCGGTCTATATAAGCAGGCGGTTTTCTTCCTAGTAGGTCCGTAGCACTCGGTTGGGTCCCTTGTCAGCAGAAATCCGTTGCAAATGTCGTTTTCCAATTTCTCCACGCAGAGTCCTGCCCACAATGAGTTCCGGAGTGACACTTTCACCACTCCAACCTTGTCCATGATAGAGTCGTTGGCCAATTCTTCGTTGGGGGATGCCGTCTACAACGAGGACGACTCCACCATTGCCTTGGAAAAAAAGGTTGCTGCCATTGCCGGCAAGGAAGCCGGTCTTTACTGTGTCAGTGGTACCTTGTCCAACCAGATTGGTCTTAGAACCAACCTCTTCCAGCCTCCCTACAGCATATTGTGCGACCACAGGGGCCATGTCTATGCCCACGAGGCTGGTGGGTTGGCCACATTGTCGCAGGCCATGATCCAGCCGATCCAGCCTAAAAACGGCCGGTATTTGACTTTGGCCGACGACATTTTGCCCAACTTCATTCCTGACGATGGCGAAATCCACGGAGCGCCCACCAAGTTGATTTCGTTGGAGAACACCATCCACGGCATGTTGTTCCCCTTGGAAGAAATCAAGTTGATCTCCAGTTTCTGTAAGAAGAACAATGTGCGGTTGCACTTGGATGGGGCCAGATTGTGGAATGCGTCGGTAGAAACAGGCATCGCTATGAAGGAGTACTGCTCCTACTTTGACAGTGTGTCGTTGTGTCTTTCCAAGACGTTGGGAGCGCCAATTGGCTCGGTGTTGGTCAGTGACAGAAAGTTCATCCTAAAGGCCAACCACTTCAAGAAGCAGAACGGGGGTGGTATCAGACAAAGTGGGTTGTTGGCTGTCATGGCCATCACGGCAATTGACGAGAACATGCCCAAGTTGAAGCAGACCCATGAATGGGCCAAGGAGTTGGGCCAGATCTGTGACGAAAAGGGCATCATCTTGGAGCACCCGGTGGAAACCAATTTCGTGTTTGTCGACTTAAAAGCAAACAAGATAAATCCAGACAAACTCTTTGAAATTGCAGACAAGTACAAGGTGAACGTACGGGGTGGCAGAATAGCTTTTCACTACCAGTTGAGCGAAGAAAGCATTGCTGCTGTCAAGAAAGTCGTGGTGGAGTCATTCGAATACGCACAATTGCATCCTTACGAGGGCGACGATTCCGTGAGATTCTACAGCCACATCGAAGACCAGTAGTTGTATATATGTGGGTTTGATAGATAGTTGTAATAGATGCAAATATTGCCGTTCCTGTATATAGATGGATGACTATATCCGATACCGCTACTACGAAACTACGGGAATCATCCTTCTCCCAGACCCCATAAGCATGATCGCAGCAATAGTATGACATCGGATATAGAATCGGAGGTTGTGTCCGGGTTGGATCTAGTGGTGAGAAAACAAGAGTTCAGGGCTGTGGATGAGAAGAGTCATGTAATAGTGTTCACAACCACATTGACTCCGGGTCTTATAGAATTCTTACAGGATGACTACAATTACGAGTTATGCTTGCGATTGGTCAATAGTTTGCAGCAACAAACGAAGATATCCAACATCAGAGACCAAATGCCTCGGTTTAAGGCGCTTATTCAAACTCTATTTACCCGGTTAGTGTTGAATTATCTTTCTGACAATAGCCTTTGGGATAATATCCGGTTTAACTACAATGACTACGGAAAGCCGTTTCTTGGTGGTGGAGACCCAGCATTTAAGTTCAATAATTCCAGTTCAAATAATACCATGAGTATGGTGGTGGAATATAATCCTCGTGTGAGGCAATCTATAGGCATTGATTTGTCACATTCTTCGCAGAATGGCATATCCGTCAACAATTTCTTGACTGAATTCAGGCCGATTTTTGCTGGTGACGAGTATGCGTATTTAGAGCTGATACAAGACGATATACTACGGTACGAAGTGTTCAACCATTTGTGGACTTTGAAGGAATCATTCACCAAGCTATTAGGATGTGGTTTAAATATAGATCTTAGTGACTTTTCGTTTCAAATATCTAGTCAGCTCGATTTTGAGAAGGATCACAGTGCTATTGAGCAAGCTTATAAGGATAATACTAACGTGGTGTTTGAGTATCTGCTTGATTGGAGAACAGATATTACAATTAATGTGGACAAACTTCTCGAAAAGCGAAACAGCTTCCTATCGAATGTGACAGGGGAAGAGAATGATACATTTTACATACATTCGTCTATATTGCAGCCCAAGCATCAGAACAAGCTACCGGTAGTAGTTTCTATTATAAACCAGTGTCCGATTGGTAGCCTTAAAAGTTATGAAATAGACTTTCTAAATATTCTAAGGAAGTATGTGTAAGTACGTGTAATTATAATAATGATGTGTTTTGTTAGATTGGAATTCCAACATCTCCATTTTGTTTCTTATTTGCTTTTCTGGTCTTTGACAATTTGGAGTCCTCGATAAACTTTAAGATCACGATGGTGTTTAGAATGTCAAAGTTCTCCAAATCCTTGAGCTTGTAAATGATTAATAATGACGTCTCTACTTTGGTCTTGAGAAACATCTTAAACACAAATTGTGACAATTTGATGGGACCGTGTCCTTTGGGCGTCAAATTATGAAATGAACTCAAGTTGACTGTGGATCTGGACGTCTTTAAGAGTGAGTTTTCTTTACTTCGGGACTTCTTCCCATCGTCGTTATTAGTAAACATGTTCAATTGATCCTCGTCCAATTTATACAACACATACTTGAAGGACACCTCTTCCTTGTCTGAGGTAACGGTTTCAATTGTCCATCTATAGTAGAAATTATCCCCCACTATTTTAAAGTCCACTATGGGAAGAAAATGGTGGACCAACATGATTATTGTCTTCGAGTTTGTGATCTCATATCGGTCGTATACTTTCCCGGTATTCCGATTGATGCTGGGTAAGTCAAACTGATGCACACTTCTGACATCTATAAAATTGTTCTTTTTGAATAAACTTAGTATATCTCCACTCTCCAGATTGTATTTATAATTGTAGGCATTTCTAGCATACTCTAGGATTGGTGAAATGGTGAGTCTAGTAGGCTTGTAGGACCTTCTTCTGCCTCTTTCATCGCCGTCTAGCTCGTACAACCAGTCAATTACGTTATTAACGTTGAATACGACAATCCTGTCGCTTTTCAGGTGACTGCCTCTGCTATTGTGGAGTAAGAGGATAGAGCTGATGTTGGGGATTCTCTCGAGCGAGGTGACTTTTTCTTCACGTAGCGTATTTTGCAATGCATATAGTTCCTCTATGGTTGTCATTTTGTCAGGATGGGGTTCGCAATGCAGTTGGTCCCAACGTAATCTGAAACGGTTTTGATTATATACCTTTTCTGAGAGCTGAAAAAACAGTACTGGTTTTAAGTTCCAGTCTTCAAATGACTCTTAACCGTTCTATACGAAACTATAAATCAAGGGAGATATAAAGTTTGTCAACACAGGCAATTCGGCAAGATACGAAAAGTGTAACAAATCCGGCCAGTTCAATTGGTTAGTGTAACACATCTTTTGGCTGGTGTAATCAAGTGGAAAGGAGCCATCCAATATTCCCCATGCAGAAGGCTCCCAATTGAGATAATACATCAATACATGATAGCTGAATCAACTCGTAAAACCGAACTCATGGAGTGAATGCCGCAGCAAAAACTCCTCCAGCACTTTGGGACTTATCTCCAGACGTGTATACGCAATAACCTCTCCAAGTAGCAATCGTCCCAGCCACAACTACCACGCCTCCAAGCCCAGTCGGCCGAGTATTATCAGATAGCCGTTTTTGCAACAGTGGTGACACATGCGTGACCTGTGGTAGCAAAAAGTTACTATAAATAAACCTGTTACTACAAGAAGGCGCAGGCACAGCCCTGAAAATGTGCAACCAATATTGCAAAAAATCGTGTTTGGTAATCTAAAAAATCTAAATGGACTAGAATGCAACCTTAATGCCCATTTCACCGCTATATTTAGCCTCCTTTCTGTTGCCCTTGCTGTTTAGTTTTGAATCCTGTATGAATTTGAATATCATGGCGGCGTTGAGCAAGTCGTCATCGTTCATGTTGGTGTCGTCGTTACTGTGTATGAGGAGAAAAGAAGTAGACAATTTATCCTTGTACCGTAAATTGTAGACAAATTGGCACAACCTGACGCTGGATGGCTTGTTGAAATTCACGTTGGAGTTGAAGTCCACCAATAGGCTTCTGCTGATCGAGTTTGTTAACAATGAATTTTCTTGCATGTCCTGCTTGGTTCCTTCTTCCTTGTTGTTGACAAACATGTTCAACTGGGTCTTATTCAATTTGTATAGCACGTATTTGAATGTGATTTCGTGCTCTGATGACTTGCTGTTCTTGACTATCCACCTGTAGTAAGTATTGTTGACCTTCATGTCTGTTATGGGGAACGTATTGTGCACTAGCATGATAATGTTCTTGACATCGCTGTTTATCTGGTACTTTTTGTATATGGTGTTGGAATTGGGCTTGAAGATGTGCAGCGCATGGTTTTGTGTGGTAAGGCTCTTGACGGACAAGTAGTTTTTGTCTCTCTTGATGCCCGACTTCTTGGGCTTGGAATACTCCAAGATGGGCAAGAAGGTGAGATCGGTGTTGTCGATCTGCCGGAAATACGTGTGTTCATTGGCCGAGATGGGCTTGTTAAACCATCTGATAAAATTCCCCACCTCAAACACGATAACCAACTCACTCGAGAGCTTATCCTTTTGTAGAAAATACAAGTTGGTGGCAGACGCCGTATTGGGCACCTCTTCCTTTAGCAACTGCTGGAATTGGCTAATTTCATCGAGGGTGGTCATGACGGCCTGGGGTATTCCAGCTGGGACAAAATAACAGCCCTGCGAAGTGCTACAACTTTATATAACGTATCCCAACCGAGACCCTATGTATTTTCAGCTCACTCACAAGTACAAACGGCGGGGGCTTATACAGAGCCTGGGGCATATAAAAAAGTTATTTTTTGTGTCTTCCATTCCAATTGAATGACTACAGGCAGTGGCTAGGTCTGGGTGTGCGATTTGTATGGTGTATTGTATACGAACGGTGTACGGCTGGGCCGTTACTGCGGCGACTTTGCGTTGCGGGTATTTACCGTGATTCCGCGCCGGAATCAGCCCGCCTTTACTACATATATCGCGAGAGAGAGTCTACAAGTAAGTGATTGCCATTGCGGCGACAACATGGCCTAAGTAACTTTCCAGGTGACACTAAACATTAAAACAGGAACATAAACATAACAAAGCCGAATAGACGCTTATATAAGCGCAGCCAGTCCAAGAAAAATCCCGCCGCAATCATGGCTGATTCCGTCTTGCGCCATTAGCGTGTGTCACATGACCGGCTGGTCATGTGGTTGCAAAATGGGGCGCTCATAATAGAACCACCCCTTTGCTGCTGGACAAGCTCTTCAAGTTGGACAAGTTTTCGTACTTGGAGTCCTCCATATATCTGAAGACGATGGTGGTGTTGATGATGTCGTTTTCGGTCAATCTCACGTTGTGCAAGCTTCTCTTTATCACGACATACGAATTGATGATGGCCGTCTTCAAGTTGATTTCGTACTTGAACTCGGCCAATATCTGGAAGTTTTCTATTCTCTCCTGCAACTTTGCTGCTTCCTGCTGATACGTGGGTCTTTTCTTATCTGTAAACAACCCGTTGACTTCAAACATATTGGTGGGACACTCGGCCGGGATCTTGTACAAGATGTACTTGAAAGAAAACTTGTCGGCAGTTTGTTTGCTGGCGAAGAAGCACCATCTGTAGTATTCGTACGTGCCATTGCCGACTCGGATGTCAACGATTGGTTCCTTGTGGTCAACTAAGATGGTCAACAACTCCCCTTTCTTCTGTTCGTAATGGATCAATTTCGCAGTCAACACCATGTATTTGTTGAAATTTCTCAATTTTCTTTCCAAAATCTGAATGTGCTGTGTCAACGTGGAAGTCTCCAACACCATGTTCTTGTTCGGATCGGTGGCCTCTTCTTTCTTTAACACGCTGTACTCAAATTTGGGGTTGAATTTAATTTCGTCTTCATCTTTAGCAGTCGAGGCATTTTCTGCTTCCCACACAACATAGTTCTCCAAATTGGCAGAGTTGGTGGACGAGCCGCTGTCGCTCTTAATCATTTGTTGAGTATCACCAACGTCTTTCTTATCTAAAACATACAACTTTTTACAGTTCTCTAAATCTAAATCGTCAAACTTGGATTCTTTTACATTACCGCTGTTTTGCAATTGCGATTGCAAATTCTGGTGAATATTGGTAGGGGCGTGTGCAGCGATCATTCTACGTTAATTTCTAGTACAAATCAGGCTTCGTATTTATGACTAACTAAATATTGAGACCATAGCTACAGTGATTATTTGAGCAGGCATTTATACTCCATATTTGCAGTCCAGGGATCGCAAATCAACTGAAAATGAGCACCACTGCTAATAATACGCCATGCGATAGACAGCAACCAATTAAATCGGCTTACCACCGTTATCTTATCTCTGACTATTGATTACAACAATAGTCATACAAATAATATTAATACGTCCATATAATAAATCCTGAGCCTCCTTTCAGAGTATACTACGAATATCAACTTTATTACGACCGTAACATCTCCCCATAATCATACCAAAAAAAGTTCTCCCCTTTTGACACAAAAATGCGGAGAACCCCCCATAATTTTTGTTGCTTATTCAGTGAGGTATTTTTATTAACTAGTGATCTTATTACGATGGATTTAGGAAATCAAGATTCTGTATTGTTGTGATCGGTGGTAAGTGTAAATATTACTAAATATTTCTATGGAGCTAAAAATAAGCACAGAAGCGGTCGTAAACTTTTAAATAAGCAACGATCCAACAATGGCGGCTGCAAATGCGAAACCGTAGGCACCGTTACCCAAATTTTGGGCGGCACCAGCAGAGCTAGAAGATCCACTAGCTGAAGCCGAGGCACTAGAACCACTGGCAGAACCGCTGGAGCCACTGGAGCCACTGGAACCGCTGGAACCACTGAGTCCCGATGGGGAAGAATCGGAACCAGCACCGCTTTCTGAACCAGAAGACGAGTCTAAACCACCAGTATCGCCAGTTTCTGTAGAAGATGAACCACTACCACTGGCGCCACTACCACCAGTCTCTGTAGCAAGGCTTCCTGCACCACTAGCGGCGTCAGCGCTGCCTCCTTGTGTAGCGACGGTTTCGCCGGATGCTCCAGCCGCATCGGATGCAGCAGCACCACCAGCGGAACCAGCAGCAGAAGCAGCGGTTTCGGCGCCAGAAGCAGCGTCGGCGCCAGCCGCACTAGCACCGGCGGCACCGGTTTCGGCGGCAGCGCCGGCATCGGCGCTTCCAGTTGCGGCAGCCACGGCTGGAAGACTGAGACCAGTAGCGTCAGCAGCACTCGA
The DNA here is from genome assembly GCA_030578435.1 of Scheffersomyces lignicola. NCBI lineage: Eukaryota > Fungi > Ascomycota > Pichiomycetes > Serinales > Debaryomycetaceae > Scheffersomyces > Scheffersomyces lignicola. The sequence continues at coordinate 150,815 of JAJMRV010000013.1, read as the reverse complement.
TTCGGCTCTCTTCATAGCATGCTTACCAACCAAGTCTTCTAGAACCAAGACCTGTGCGTTGACAGCAGCTGCGATTGCTATTAAGGTTGTTAATTGTGAAACTTTCATTGTGTTGGTGTTGTCTTCTAAAGAGTGTGAGTATAAAGGAAGTACTGCAGTAGTTACTTGAGCAATAATTCAGAGGTTATTCGAGAGCATTTTGCAGGTACTTTCCTGGCATATTTATACTTTTTAGAACTGGTACCGGAGAGAGTAAGAGAACGAGCTGGGTACAATGAACAAACGGGCACTGTGGTGGTGTACTGCCACAAAGCTCACAAACGAATATGACAAATTCTAGCCTGGCGTCACCTAATTGTCGGTACGTTTCCGAATTCGGAAAGACAGTGCTACTTGCTATATATGTAGCAACCATAATCGACTGGGCGTGAAAGACTGTGACCCAGAATCAATAGTGGCTGCAATTTTACTTGGGGACAAAGGCCGGTACAGCCTTGACCGCATTTTCGTGTCGATTGCACAAAGCCTCGACCACGTTCATACACAGCTAGCTAGCTATTGTCATTGCTGATACCTGTATGAAACCAGGATCAAACACAATGGCAGTGTGTATACAGCTGAAAAAAAAAAGAACTACATATAGGCGGTATACACATATGGGATCGCGTACCTTACATAAAGGGACAAACTATAAACTTAAAAATAGCAACTGAAGAATAAGCATTATGATATCAGAAATTTCACGCCTTTTGCCCGACACTCTCTCCGGTATGTCTCAACCGGGAAATGGAGGCAGTATATATTCATACTGGCGTATGACTCTGGCTTTCGAAATGTGGGGCACACTACTGCGGTGCGGATCAACACACTGGAATTTTTCCCAATACTGAAAAATTGTCAACCCCATCCGAACAATCGGACATTACATCATCCACCGCCCCTATATTGTTTTCGGGTGCAGTGTTCACATAGTGGCATATAAACGAGCATATCCTGCCAGACATGACTGGTGCCCCAAGTTTGGTCGCGAAACACCCACTCTACATTGACAAACACGAGAAATTCTTCAATCGTTTCCTCAGTATACTTCCCACCCAGCTCCAGTCGGAGGACGCCAACAAGCTTGCGTTGATCTACTTCAGTCTCTATGGACTCTCGATAATAAAGAGGCTCAAGTTCAGCCCGGTAGAGCAGCAATTGTTCGTCAAGTCCATTTACAGTGGCTACTTGCTAGAAAATGAGGTGTTCACGGCCTTCCGAGCTGTGCCGTATTTCGGGTCAGCCGGCGCCCAGTACGATCTCCCGAACTTGGCGTCCAGCCTATTTGCGCTTCAGATTCTTTTGGTGCTCAACGATGACTTTTCCAGCCGAATTGATCGTCACAAGCTCATGAAATACATCCAAATGAGTCAGATCAAGGCGGGGCCCAACAAGGGCTCCGTATCGCCGACCTTGCAGTACGACGACGGGACACAAAAGTACGAGCCGTACGGCGAAACCGACATCCGGTTGTGCTACATTGCGGCCAGCATAAGGAAACTCGTGAAATACGACCAATTGCCGCAGCAGGAAAGAGTCAACGACATCGACGTCAACGCCACGGTACAGTTCGTCAAGTCGCGCCTCGGCACAAATGGCGGGTTCAGCTCGGTGAAGTCCGACGAGGCGCATTTGGGGTACACGTACTGTGCGCTAGCCTGTTTGAAGTTGCTCGGCTACGACGTAGCATCCGACCCCCAGCTCAGCGACACGGTCCGGTGGTTGGTGCACCGGCAGGTGGATTTTCCGGCGGCATGGTACCCCAAGACCGGCACCGGCGAGTACGCGTACGAGTACCACCGCGACGCGGATGTAGGCGGCTTCAACGGCCGGGAAAACAAGTACAGCGACGGGTGCTACTCGTGGTGGTGCCTCGCCAGTTTGAAGGTGCTCGATCCTGCGTACGTCGATATGGTCGACTTGCGGCAGAACTACGACTACTTGCTCGGCCGAACCCAGAACCGGCTCGTGGGCGGGTTCAGCTCCACCCCTTTCACCAACCCCGACCCGCACCACAGCTTCTTGTCGCTCGCCAGTCTCGCACTAACGGGGCAATTCGGCGAGTTGGACGCGGTCGACGAGTTGCTCGTGATCACGGGCGCGGCACGGGCCTTCTGGGCCAGCGGCATCCGCTTCTCATGACGTCGCCGGTGTAGACGTACGTAGCGTAAATGTAAATTGCACCCATCGCGGGTGTTTTCGCAACCGCGGTTCCGGGATTTTCCTGTGGAAAATTTGACAGTGCCAAAATTGTAAGTGAGTTACACTGCGAACCATAAGCCGGTGTAGATCTAGCCGTAGCACGCACAACACAGCACAGGTCCACATGCAGGCGCCGCCACCCAATGAACACCAGTCCCGTCGCCGCAGCCAGTGAGTTGCGCCCCCAAGCCGGGTCCGTAATTGCACCAATTGCACAAGTTGCACCAATTGCACCAATTGCACAAGTTGCACCAAATGCACCAAATACACCAAACACACCCAGCACACCCAGCACACCCACAGCCGCCGCCAGGGTGCACATGCTCGCTGGAGGCGCCGCGGGCCTCGTCTCGGCCGTGATCTTGCAGCCGCTCGACCTCCTCAAAACCCGGCTCCAGCAGCAGCACATGGTCGGAAACACATACGTGCACACCACCATAGTCAAGGAGCTCGGCAAACTCACGCGCCTCTCCGAGTTGTGGCGCGGGGCACTCCCCTCCACGCTCCGCACCTCCGTGGGCGCCGGCTTGTACTTCACCACCTTGTCGCACATGCGCACGACGGTAGCGGCGTACAAGAAACCGGCCGTAGCGGCGTCCCCCACGTCGATCCTCCCCCAACTCTCGCCGGTGGACAACTTGTGGATCGGCTTTGTGGCGCGCGCCACGGTCGGGTTCGTGACCATGCCGGTGACGGTGGTCAAGACCCGCTACGAGTCCAACTTGTTCCACTACACGTCGCTCCGCGCCAGCGTGGTGGGCATCTACACCAACGACGGGCGCGCCGCGGGCTCGGTGGCCAACTTCTTCCGCGGCGCGGCCGCCACCTTGGCCCGCGACAGCCCCTACGCCGGCTTGTACGTGTTGTTCTACGAGAGCCTCAAGAACGAGCTCTTGCCGCCCGTGGCCGGCAGCAACGCCCAGGTCGTCAACTCGGGCGCGGCCGTGTTGGCTGCCAGCTTGGCCACCACGCTCACGGCGCCGTTCGACGCCATCAAGACGCGCTTGCAGCTCGAGGGCACCCGGACGCGGTCGGCGTCCATCTGGCACACGGCCCGGGTGCTCGTGGGCGAGGACGGCGGGGTGCGCAACCTCTTCCGTGGCTTGTCGCTCCGGTTCGGCCGCAAGGCCATCAGCGCCGGCATCAGCTGGTGCATCTACGAGGAGTTGATCAAGGCGCCGGGGTGGCGCTAGCCCCGGCCCGGTACATAGCCTGTATATAGTAGATCCTGCACATAGTACACTGCACGTGACAACGCCGGTCACGTGACTCGATCCTCGGCTACGCCTGTATATAGTAGATCCTGCACATACTATACTGCACGTGATCACTCCGGTCACGTGACTCTATCCTCGGCCCCGCCGCCCACCGCCAAAAAAACCTGGAGAACCACCACCCTATTCCAACCGCACCCAATACCGGCCCAGCACCATGAACGAGGAGCTTATCCGCAGCGCGGTAGCGTTCCTCAACGACCCCAATGTGGCGGCCTCGCCGTTGACCAAAAAAATCGAGTTTTTGGAGTCCAAGGGCCTCAACCAGGCCGAAATTGAAGACGCCTTGAAACGGGTCAGTGATCAGCCCGCCGACAGCGCCAGCAGCACCGCATCCACGCAGCAGGCCGCCAGCTACGCACCCCAGGCGCAGGTGCCGCCCATCGACTACTACCACGCGGCGCCCGCCGTGCCCGAGCGCACGTGGAAGGACTACTTCATCATGGCCACGGCCACGGCCGGAATCGGCTACGGCTTGTACCAGGTGGTCAACAAGTACTTGATTCCGGCCATAATCCCCGCCAGCGAGGAGACGGTCAAGTCCGACATCGAGTACATCGGCACCGAGTTTGAGAAGATCGACAAGGTGTTGGAGCAGTTGACGGCGGACCAGGACCAGATCAGGAGCGACAACGCGGCCAAGCTCGCGGAAATCGACACCGTGATCGAGAACATAAACGACTTTTTGGCCAAGTACAATAAGGACAAGCTCAAGTTCGACGACGACTTGAAGTTGATGAAGTTGGAGGTGGACAACTTGAACAACAGCGTCGAGAAAAACATGAAGTTGAACAAGGACAACATCAAGGACGAGTTGTCCGACATCAGCCACGAGTTGCAGTCGCTCAAGGAGCTCATCAAGTCCAGGGCGTCCGAGGGCTCTGCTGCCGCTGCCAGCGCCGACAGAAAGTTGGTGTCGGCCTCGGCCATTCCTTCGGCTTCCGAGATCTTGAAGCGAGCCAAGGAGAAATCGGCCGCCGTGTCGGCGCCACTAAGCCCATCGCAGCAGAAGGCAGAGCCGGTGGTTGCCGACGCCGCTGTTTCCCAGCCCGCTGCTCCGGCCGAGCATGTGTCGGCCCCGGTTTCGGCCCCGGTTTCGGCCCCGGTTTCGGCCCCAGTGGACTACACCAGATCCTCCGATTTCTCCTACAACGGAGTCTCCGCGGGAGGAATCCCCGCTTGGCAGTTGCAGCATAAGGCTGCCGAGGAGGCCGAGGCTAGGAATGCTCCTGTTGACGAAGAGCCCATCGCCCCGGCCAGCGAGGAGGCTATCAAGCAGAAAATAGCCGACGTCGGCATTCCCGCGTGGCAGTTGAATGCCAACTCCAGCGCCACCCCCGAGCCCGCCGCAAGCGGCATTCCCTCGTGGCAACTAAACAATTAGTTATGTGTGTAGCGTAGCAGTAATGTAATACTCACTAGAGTTTGGTCGTGTGTGCATACCGTGTGCAACTGTAGCGTTGGGAAGGGGAAAGTGTGGGCACTGGGAGAGGGTACTTCCTCGTTCTGCCGCAACAGCCTGTATTTGCTATGGGGTCTACATGGGGCCAGACAGATGGGGGTACTATACCTATAATGCCGATCACGTGACACGCACGTGACGAGATATATTCACGTGCAAGTTGCGGCTGGTGTGTTCTGCCTGCTTCTATAGGCCACCACCAGAAACGACGCATCTTGGCAGATAACGCAGGCTATTTCTTGTCAAGTGTGCGTTGTCTCTGTAGTACGTGCTTACTGTTACCAGATGGGTCCCTGCACAACTCACACTGCGAGCCCAGTAGTAATGGCTCTACAAATAAACTAATAAACTAATAAACTAAATAAACGCATTCACATACCATTCCCATGTCACTCTTACACCACCCTACACCACTCCTACACCACTCCTACACTATGTACGAACAATCCTCTACCGCTCTGTGCCTGGCCGTGCCTGCCCCTCCCAGCGCTACCACCTGAACCCTGGGGCCGTATGTCGCGTTTCCCAAACCGGTAAAAATTCCTGGAAAATTTAAACAAAAACAATTCGTCCAGTTTGAAAAATAAAAAAATTTAACAACAATTCACCACTTTCCTGTAATCACCACCAGACACTCAGCGCCGTATATATATTAGGTTATATATATCGATCCGTGTATACCAGCTGCCGTTTTTCACTAAGGGGCAACCAACCACCGAAAAAGACCGCATATTACCCAACTTCCGCCGGGTCTTTGCGCACACTACCCTCTCCACTTATTCACTCGCTACCATATTTTCACTCTGGTTAATTGGCCATTGCACCAACACCCAGCACGCCCTTAATTATCCAAGTCGTTCGTTTATTGTCATAACACCTTCACTTCGCCCTGTACTTATACTCGCTGTGCTAAAACAGTTTTTCCCAAGCCACTTCATGTATTATCGCCAGTGCCATGTCTATTGATTCATCCATCACCATAACCACTCAGCCCGCTGCGGCCCCTGCTGCTCTAGAATTGTCTAAGGAGCCCGGCACGTCTTCGGCATATCTCAAGAGAGAGCTAGAACTTATCCCCTTCAATAACCAGTTGGAGTTTATCGAGAAAACGGCTGCTGCTTTGGCTAAACACCAGGCGAACTCGCAGTTCAACAATTACTCCAGATACTCCAACAACAACCATTACAGTAACAATAACAACAACCACCATAACAACCACAACAACCACAACCAGCAGCAGCAAAACAAGTATGCGTATGCGGCTGTGGCTGCTGCCGCTGCTGTGCAGCACCAGAACAAGCAGGCTTACTTGATCCAGCAGCAGCAGCAACAGTTCTATGCTCAGCAGCAACAGCAGCAGCAACAGCAGCAGCAACAGCAACAGCAACAGCAGCAGCAACAACAACAGCAACAGAACTCACTCCACCAACAAAACCAACCGCTCCAGAACACGTATCAGCAGCCACAACAGAAGTTTCAAACCTTCCAAGGCCAGAACCGCCACCACATTCCGCAGGTGTTTTCTGGTTCTGACAAGAGCTCCAGATCGAGCTATTCGGGTGGTTCGGTCTTTTCGGACAACTATTCGTTTCAGCAAAACAATTTGCATTCCGGGACGGCGAATGCTGGTTCCACTGGGTCGTTGTCTATTTCCACCCAGGGCATTGAGCTCAAAAACAATTTCTTGATGTTCAACGACAGTAACACCTCTGTATCCTCACCTACTGTGTCTGCCACTCAGCAAGCACAGAATGCGGTGCAGCCACCACCTTTGCACACCAAGTTGTTTGACCCTATTGGTGGCTCCAGCAATAGCTCGCCTATAATGCTACCACCCACGTCCGCCAACTCCAATAACTCGCCCCCTAATTTGTTCTTATCATCGGTGCCTTCCACTGCCAACACTACGCCCATGAAATTGAGTCAGTCCAGTGCTAGTTCCACTGCCACTACCAATAACCTCAACGCTAACAATAGCGGTGGCTTCCTCAACTCCCCATCTTTGTTGCCAACTGTATTATCTTCATCAAATGCATCTGTTAACTGGGGTGCTTCAGCAAACGCCAGCTCTAACACCACTTCCGCTACCAGTAACTCGATTTGGGGTAATCCAACGACCCAGTCCACCACTACTCCCTTGGGGTCAGTGATGGCTTCAGCCAGTTCTACACTCAACAAGAATATCATTGGCTTTGGAAGCTCCAATGTGTGGTAGATGGTATGTGGCGATGTTTCATATTTCCGTTCTATTGCACTTCATTTTGTCTATTTATTATCAATTGCTTTGTTTGTTTGTTCACATGTTTGTTTTTATTTTGTTTACTCGGATTGGGTCTATAAAACTGGTCATCCCTTTATCCATAGATACATCTATTTTGCCTGCTTGTTTCTAAAAGCTTGTTTATACACTGATCATCATAGTACGGTTGAGTTTTTTTAATGTTTAATCTTGTTGTTTGTTTAAAGAAGTGTTAGGTTTCATTCTATATTTTATTCTTCTGTTGTTTAGGACACTAATCTTAGGGACTTTCTTATATACATATGCCTTTTTGTACTTTGTTATACTTAATCTAATAAATTATTGCTTAAGACACCCGATTGCAAAATCGCTTATAATCGTGTGTCCTGCATACACTGCATTTTTCACTTTTTGAGTCTGGGAACGACAATTGTTAAGTAGGTAATACGGTAGTACAAGGACCAAATAGCTAACCACAACAACCGATAATGGCAACTGACATATCCTTGCGGAAACTTGTAAAGCGTGCGTCGATCAAGGGTTTACCCGCAAAAGCGTTTGTTGCCCTCTACGAAGAATTGAATGCAAAACACCCGGTACAGGATGCTGAGTATGCCACTGAACTACTTGACCCACAAGACGGTAACAGCCGTTACCAGACCGAATTGGTGCTAGAGCTATCACTCTCCTCGCCTGAACATCTCGGGAAGTTTTGGCTGAATTTGAGCAAAATAGAGCCAGCATACCAACAAGAATACATTAATCAGTTGCATAAACTTTTGCACACAACCAAACAATTCAAAGTGGATAAAGAAGTTCTCAGCAGTTTTGTGAACGTCCACTTTAGACAGTATTTGGATCAGATAGCAATGGCTAGTCATGAAAAATCAGTCATTTCCTTGATTAATAGAGTTACTCTTTTCACATTGTTTGTCATTAAAAGTCCAAAGTTCGAGCTATTAATAGACGAATCAGCTACTAAACAGTTGATTGAACTGGTTGTTAGTTTGCTCAAATCTCATAAACTTGGCGAGCTATTGAGTTTCTTTATCTTGAAGATCAAATCCATCATTAATGAAGACGAGATCAACGAATTTGTAGAGCAATCTACTCAGCCAGCAGGCGCGTCAGTTCCTTCTTCTGCGTTTAAGAATCTTAGTGTTTCTAACTTAGCACCGGGCAAGATTGAGAGTTTGAATGATACAAAGAAGTTTTTCTGGTTCAGCAAGATAATGAAGAACTTCAAATTTGATAACGATCAGGCACTTTTGAAGAGCTTCATCCACAATTTTGTTCCAGCAGAAAAGAGAAAGAACTCCTACCACATCACCGCTGAGTTAATTAAGTCTACATTCAAAGGTTTTGGCTATTCTATATTAAACAACGAACCAAGATATGTGCTTTTTAACTGGAAGAATTTTATTATCACAAGAATCCCCATCATCTTACTGGAGCTTAACGTCAATAATGACAATGCCAACCCAAATAGCAATACTGACGAAATAGACACGCTTGATAGAGCCATTCTCCATGGATTCAATAGCCAAGGTGATTGTATCATAAAGGCATTGACTAGTTTGGAAATTGGGAGTGTTAAGTCATACGATTTGAGACAGATATTTATTAAGAGTTTGATATTCAATAAGTTGCTTGGTCCTTCTTCATTTCAGAAATTCTTTCCAATGGAGTCTAAGATAAATCAACAAATGATCATCAATGAATTGAACCAATTTAACTTGGACTTGAATATTAAGCTTAAATTCAAGGAAAAATTAATCAATATTAACTCTGAATTCACTTCCTTGGAAGAGTCAGGATTATTGGTATATTGCAACTCACTTCCGAATGTTTTGGACTATCTGTTTAAACGTCAACAAGAATTGAGTCTTGTGGTTTACGATATTATAAATGATTTAATGATTTCGAAGCAACATGAGAAATTGAACCGGCTTTTGGTCTCCATATTTAATAATATTCAGCTCCTCAATATTATTCTGTTTAATTTGAGTCCTGAGAAACTTCTTCGTATATTAGTGAATTTTATCGACTCGGAGAACTATGATGTTAACAACGATGATGATGAGAATTTCCAAGAAACATATTCCTACTGTGGTGTTATTATTTTAGGTATAATTCTCATTATTGAAACATTCAAAATTGATTTATCAACTATCATGGTTAAGAATTCATTTATAATCAGTTATATCAATGATTTTTACTACAGATTAGGCGATAATTTGACCAATCAATCGCCAAACCTAAAAGAAAATGAAGAAGAAGATTCGATTATAATCGTCAATTATAACAATTTGTTAAATGATTGGATCAATGCATTGTTTGATGACTCCAATGACGGTCTATCCGATGAATTAATCAAATCTATTGGCATCAAACAAATATACAAATTGATCCCAATTGTTTACCAGCAAGCTGTTTTATCAACTAAGTTAGGGAAGATTGATTTTGCTATCTTAAACAACGGTATTGATTATTTATCACAAATATTTTTAATTCCTTCTATTGCCAGTATCATAAGCTGGCTTTTGAGAGAAATCCTGTTAAATAGGAGTGATAATGATAATGTATTCATTAAGGTCTTGAGTGAAATAGTCAAATCAGGACATAATAATACTTCCGGCAACAGTAACAATAGCAACAGTAGCAGTCATGACTTGTCGACACTTATTTTCAAGATTATCATCAACATTAGTGGCAGCAATATATTACTCACATTGAAAAAGGTGAAGGATTGGAACACATCCCTAAAGATCAAAGAGATTACAAGTATCATAGGCAAAGAGCTTGACAACAACTATGTTGAGATTGAATCCAGACTTGCTGAAACTCTGAAGGTCAACATACAAAATTTGAATGTTGTAGAGCAATTGAAGAATCATCTTGTCAACTTCCAACAAACATTTGACTCGCCAACTTCTCTATCGCTTACCAGAAATAACTCATCCAATGCTATTGTTACTACCAATGGAGGTAGTGTCAGTCCGCCAATTGACCAGCAGCAAGTCTTCTTCTTCCTTGGTTATTTAAATAATCATCTCAGTTATCTCATTCGCTTGTTGGTTTTGGAGACGCAAACTTTTCAAAAAGCGAACAATGAGTCGGTGAAAATATTCATAAATATTGCTGTATATTTGATTATCATTAATCTGGTTAACTCAGCAGAAGACAAAAGGTATTGGATAAACCAGTTGCAATCGCCGTCGCAGCCAACTGAAAAGAAGGTTAGTAAAGCCCAATATGACGAGCGATTCATTTCCAGTATGGAAAATCATTACTCAAGCATTTTCAACGACTCCTCTGCCAGCGATGATGTCAAAGAAGAACCTAAAAAAGAAGAACCAGAAGATGAGGCCATGGATGTTATAGATGATTTCATCCTTAAGAATGTGGGAGAAGATGATGACTTGATGTTGGATGATGACGATTTGTTCAATGACAAGGATATCAGCACATTTGTCGGTGATAGTAATGCTGCTGCTGGCATCAGTGAGAGAAACAGTAGTCAAGTAATCGAAGACTTCAAAGAAAAGGTGAGTCGTCACAACAATTTGTTGAGACAGTTTAGTTTGATTAAGGCGAGCGAGTCGAGGTTGAACAAGACGCTTGGCATATTGAATGACAAGTTCGTTGAGGAACTAGAGGCGTTGTATATCTAGATTAGTTAACGCGATGTATGTGCATTAAACCGATATGCGATATGCTGAATTATGCTTTGTATGCCTGTATGCCTTGTATACACTCTATATGCGATTATGCTTTGTATGCCTTTCTATAGACGAGATTCCGACTTGCTACTTGTACTGCAACTGGTAGATGTACTTTCTCAATTGGTTGTTCTCTTCGCTCTTCTTGATGATCTCCTGATCCTTCAATTTGAGTCTCGTGACCAACTTCTCCTTCTCCAACTCGACCAAACTGAGTTGGTCGGTCAACTGATCGATTTTCAGCTGACTGTGGCTGTTGACGAGTGTCATGTGCTTCAACTCCTCGGACATGTTCATGTTGGTCACCAATAACTCGTTGATGTGTTCACCAAGCGTCTGGTAGCAGACGGCCACCTGGTTGTTGCGCTTGGATTTGTCGACCACTAACTGGCCCTCCTGGTCGCTGGCGTGTTCAGCGCTACTGCTATAGTGGTTATTCGTAATGTGGGTGCCATTTGTCACTTTGAATGGTTTGGTGAGGGCCACTTTTTTGGACATAGACAGAAGCAACGGGGGTCGCTGTGGTTGTGCTGAGAGATTGAGACCACGCCCTTAGCGCCTGGTTACACTACAGTCTGCTATCTAAGAGTGCACACGGTGTCTGGTTGGTGGTATCACAGTGTGACAAACACGCTAGTCGTGAAAAACGGTTAAAATGCAGAATGTGGAAAATGCAAAACGCAAAATGCAAAATCTCTGATAGAGTAGCACCTAACGCCGCAAACTCCTGCAACGCCAATTATTCAGCTCGTTGTTCCAGTGACGTTTCTGAAGCGTTGGTGGGGATGGTTGCAACCGGGAAATGTCATTTGCAGTCATTTCACGCCGCTGTGGAGCTGGGGTGGTTGGGCCGGTATAGGCTCGATTGTGGTTTTGTGTAACATTGTTAGCGGCTAACTCGTTTCAGCCATTGTTATCTAATCTCAGGGAAAATGCCGTTGAGTAGGTGCTATAAAATACCCATTTGGCGTGGAACTGGTGATACGGGGTGTATACACAGAGGGCACGGGAACCAATCAGTGTTGCGTGTGGTGCGTTGCTGCGCTTAGTAGGCTTAATTAATGTATGTAGCAGGTAGTAGCAATTAATGGGGCAAAGAGCGGGTGGTGCGGGAGGTGTAATTTAGAGTATGCCAGTAATCTAAACGCACCTGTAATGATCTAGGAACAGTGTCAAAACACCGGCTTCGCCGCCCACCGGGCATATGTCCAGCACACTAGCGCCCAATTGTAATTACACCAAACACGGCTTAGTTTCTGGGGAACTGTAGCGAGAAATAGAGGCTGACCGGAGGCTGTGGACTAAAGTGGCCCCATTTGCCAAAAATTAGAGTTGGATAAGAAACAAAGCAATAATAACCGTTCCCGTTATGGTATCATCGTGTCTGACACTGATCTACGCTAGCTCGTAATTTGTAGACATCACATAAGCTATCGCAAAGCGCCCAAACCGACCATGTCTACTGCGACATGAGGATCTGGCTATACGCATGTCATATCTACGACACCCTACATGGACATCTCTCCCGCGTGTGCTACACAGGCCGGCCACTTCTACCAATAGGTTAGTTAGTTGCGGGCTGATAAAACCTGGGATCTGCCATCCCAATTAGGCACTTCGAAGACAAGGCGATTATCTTATCAATACACGGTTTTGTGTCACCGAGCCCAACTTTTCAGCTGGGATCCATTATTACGGTTCCTTTGCACCATGATAGCCAAAAAAGCCTCAAATTGGCAACCTCCATAGTTGCTGCGATAGTGGGATCGCATCTCGGGTATTTGGGGCCAGCGGCGGTGTGGTTATTTTTGATTTAAATACGGCGTGATATCTCGTTTCTGCTGCTTGCCTGTTGCTGGCAATCTCCACCCATCTGGTGTCCTTGTATAACTGCCGCTAAACACAGCATGAACACCATAAAGTCAAGAACGGAGGAGCACCTCCACAATGTCATGTCCAACAAGTCCGAAATCCGGTCCATCGACCCGTTGCATGTGGCCAACGATGACGACTTGTTGGCCCAGATCGGTTACAAGCAGGAGTTGAACAGACACTACTCGACTTTGCAGGTTTTCGGGATCGCCTTCTCCATTATGGGTCTTTTGCCCTCTATCTCCTCCACCGTGTACACCGGGTTGGAAGCCGGTCCCGTGGGGTTGGTGTGGGGTTGGTTTGTGGCCGGTGTGTTCATCTTGTGCACCGGTACCTCAATGACCATCTTGGGTTCCTCCATGCCTACCTCGGGTGGTCTTTACTACTACACAAACTACTATGCACCTGACTCTATCAGAGTGCCTTTGAGTTTCATGATTGCCTGCTCCAACTCGTTGGGTTTGGTGGGTGGTATCTGTTCCATTTGCTACGGTTTTGCGGTGGAGGTGTTATCCGCCGTGTATATCAACTACGACGGTAACTTTGAGATCACCAACGCCAAGTGTTACGGTATTTTTGCCGCCTGTGTCATTTCCAACGTCATCATCTGCTGTTTGACCACCAAACACACGGCTACCTTGCAGACTGTTTCCATAGTCATCAACTCGTTCCTCTGTATCTTGTTTTTGATTGCGGTGCCAGCTGGTGCCGGAAAACACATTGGTTTCAACGATGCCCACTACATTTTCGGCAGCTTGGAAAACATCAGAACCTGGAACTCCGGCTGGTCTTTCATGCTTTCTTGGATGCCTGCTATCTGGACCATTGGCGCTTTTGACTCGGTCATCCACTGTTCCGAAGAAGCCAAGAACGCACAAAGGGCCATTCCTTATGGTATTTTGGGCTCCATCAGTGTGTGTTGGATAGTGGGATGGTTCATTGTCATTGTTGCATGTGCTTGTATCAAGGACGGTAACACTGCTGCTGTCTTGGACTCGGCCACTGGTTCGCCCATGGCCCAGATCATCTATGACTCATTAGGAAAGCAATGGGCGGTCGCATTCATGGCCTTGATCGCTTTGGGCCAGTACTTGATGGCCTGTTCCATCATGGTTGCTGCTTCCAGACAAATCTGGGCTTTTGCCAGAGATGAAGGGTTGCCATTTGTCTACAAGTATGTCAAGTACGTCAACCCTACCATCAAGGTTCCAATCAGAGCTACCATTTTCGCTGGTTGCATTTCCTTATTGTTGGGATTATTGGTACTTATCAACGGTTCCGCCGGTTCCGGAGCTTTATTCTCGTTGGCTGTTGCATCCAACATCTTGGCCTGGGGAACTCCTGTCTTATTGGTCATCTTGCCTTACGGCAGAAAGAGATTCATTCCTGGTCCATTCTACTTGGGCAAGACCGGTTCTTTCTTGGTCAACCTCACTACTGTGTGTTGGATTTTCTACGTCATTGTGATGTCTATGTTCCCTGACTCCAGATACGTTGAGAAGGACACTATGAATTACACCTGTGTTATCAATGTCAGTGTGTGGTTATTGTCTTTGGTTTACTACTTTGTGTGGGGCTACAAGACTTACTCTGGTCCTAAATCGAACCTTGACGAATTTGATGCTGTAGAAGAATCCATGCAAGGTGTGGATCAGATGTTGGCTGACGAAAAGGAGAAGGTTTAGAATGGTGTTTGTTGGCTGTGATTCTTCTTCCTTGTTTTTCTATTTATTTCTGTTTACCTTTTAATTCTAGTTGTAATCGTTTTCTTTGATAGATCCATTCTTTTTTACCGTATCCTTTAGATACTACCTATTTTAATAATGATGAAAGTCTGCTTAATCTGAATGTATCGGGTTCCAAGCCTCTATTAAAAATTATTGAGCCATTGCACCACAAATTCACCAGCAAGCAGACTTCAGTTCTAGTGGATTCTACATAACTACAAGGGTAAGAAGGCGCTCCCTAGCCAGTAAGATCGTACATTACAAAGCAAATGAATACCCTGAATAGCCAGCCGCATTGATTTGTTGTTTCACGTGACTTATGTCCGAAAAACTCGGTACACATATTTTTGCGGTTACAAATAATCTCCGAGTAAAGGCCGAATTAAAGATGAAGAAATGAATCAATTAACAGCCATTCCACGCCAGTAAGAAACTCGTCTTCTTTTCCTGAAATATCTTAGACGTCACGTCATTGTGCCATTTCTGTCAAGCCAGACCATTTTGCCACTCTTACTACAATTATAGAGCGGCTTTCACCACTCACTTTTCTGCGATCCGCTTGACATTAGAAGTATCATTACCAGGTCTTCATACCATTGCCACTTGAAAAATCAAATTCAGACCGTGAATTTTAGTCCATACGAACACAGCTATGATGCTGTCTAAATCAGCTGATCCTCCTGTCACTAGGAAGAGAAACAGAATTACACTCGTGTGTAATGTCTGCAAGTTCAGAAAGGTCAAGTGTGATCGTAATCTGCCCTGTAATTCGTGTTTGAAGTACAATACCGCTGACGTGTGTTCTTACACAGAGCCATATAATGGCGAGCAACCGACTAAGAAATTGAACTTAGGTTCAGAGAATTTGCACCCTAATCCTAGTGTCCCCAATTCGGCTGTTCCGATTAGTGCGGATTCTATTAGCTATCAGCAACCGGTTCCGAGTGGTGCCCTAAAGCCTAATGGCGTGCAAGTGTTAGCTCCTCCTGTTCTCCCTCCAGTGTCGTCTGATGCTTTTAGGAACTTTACCGGACGAACATCTTCGACTGCAAATGAAATTTATCGTATCCGTCCTTCAAGCACTGGTTTTGGTGTTCGTAGTCTAAGCAATCTGGTAGCACGAGAATCTGAATCTTCTGGTAATACCAGTTACGGCGAAATTAGAAGCGCTAATCCATCATCGGCTTACACTTACTCAAATACTATTTCTACTCCGGCTTCTTTGACAACTCCAAATGACACTAATGATTACCCTTCCAATTATGAGTCTTCGGTTACTAACAAGAGCCGCATTTATTTGGTTACACAACAATATTCTGATGTTTTGAAAAGTTTGAAAGGATCAAAGGCTTATATTGGTATTAATCCAATTGGTGCACCTGATGAGACGATGAACTTTCATGAGTACTCAGCTATGATAATGGGTCCGGACAATGTTTTACAAATGCTGGGGCCCTTCAACTTTTGTTCAATTTCCAGAATTGATCCTGCTTTAACTGATCTTCATGCATTCTTGTCTTTGAAATCAAAAGACTTTGATAAGTTATTAACCAAGTTGCAAGAACTTTCCACTACCAATGTTAACTCGGGGTTTTCTCAAAACTTTAATTGGAGTAATACACCATTCCAGGTTCTACAAAGAATTAATATTAGTGCGCTTCAGAGATTTAATCCACTGAAATATAAAATCAACGACATATCCGTCCCATTGGGTTTGAATTTCATTTGTGATGAAGAGATTAGAATCGGCACTAATATTGATTTAAAAATGAAAGTTATAAAGATTTTGCCCTCGAAGAGAGTTATCTGGATACATGTTAATAGATTCTTCAAGTTTATTTATCCATTTATTCCAATATTAGATGAGTTATCGTTCAAACAGGAAATTGAAAAGTTGATTGGTAAGGAATCTTTCAGTGAAGAAACTATTTCTGAAATTGCAATTGAGGACAATATAAATTATGCCTATCTTGGAATACTATTGGTAGTATTGAGATTAAGCTACCTTGCATTGATTTCCAACAATAAAGACATTGATAATTTTAATTTAAACTTCAGGGCTGGTATCAGTGTACCTCCTCCGTTTGTCGAACTTCAAAAGTTGACCGATTCTGAAAGGAAGAATTTGAGAATGTTATTGGAGAACTCCATTGGGATTGAGGCTATTGTATTGGCAAGAAGTTGTCTAAATCAATTTCAAATATTTCAAAAAATTGATTTGTCTATTTTGCAATTAGCTTTATTCATGAGGATGTACATTTTTATTGCTCCAGAGGATCTGGAAGGACCTGATCAAAATCAATTTCAAACTTTTACTGGGACTCTAATTCTGATGGCATATTCCATTGGATTGCATAGAGATCCAAAAACTTTTACTGATGTCGAAATGGATCCAAGGCTTGCAAATTTAAGGAGAAAGATTTGGTTTCAATTGAATTATATTGATTTGTTTGAATCGTTTTCTTACGGAGTGCCATTAACTACTCATCCACAATTTTCAGACTCAGTCTTTCCTTATTCAGCTGAACCAATTTATAATGTTACTTTCCACAATCTTGAAAAATTTACCATTGAGTCTTGGAAAATCATTGATCCAATATGTATAAAAATCCGGTTGCTTTTAAACAATGTATTGAATCTAAATAAGGAGGTATCATTGGCAAAGTTGGTTGAGCAGTTAAATGACTTGGAAATATTTGTGGCGAAATACATGGGCAACGATGTTAGATCTTTCTACTATCCTAAGAAAACAAGCGGAGAAGATGGAATTTCGGATAAAGTATTGCAACTCAATCATTACATTCAAATTAAGTTCTTCCTTGTTTCTATTTATCAACACTTATTTATCTATTATGAGAAGAAGCAGAATTTTGAATTGGCCATCTTTTACTTGAAGAAGATTTTAATGATATTAGTTGAAGAATTCTTACCGGAATATGGGAATATTTTGGATTTGCTGCATTACTATTTTAATTATGCTCCAAACTTATTTTTGAATCCAATTTTAGAGTCCGCTATGCACAAATCAAGTGGTTTTATGTTTAGTATTATAATAAGAGTTAACTACACAATAAGGGTTTTGAGCAAAATACAATGTCAAGAGCACATTCAAAAGATAGAGACTGATACCGACTACAAGACTTATTATGAAGGATTGGAACAGTTATTGTACTTTTGCAATAAATGTGTCAAGCTCGTCACTTTGAGATTTGTCCAATTAGGTAATAGATACTTGCATTCCTGGAGAGTCAGCAAGTGTCATATGTATATTTTGAAAGCCATTGACAGTGATGAGTTTTATACTGCCTTTGAAAATGTTGGTCGAGAAACAACCTGCACAGCAACAGACAAACAAAAATTACTATGTGAATTCAAATTGAGCCCTCAATTAGTTGAGGAATTGAACGAATTGATTTACAGCTCGTTGGCCAGACTTAGATATGAGGGAGGTCAAAGAGTTCGTAAAGAATGGATCGATTTTTACGGCCCTGCCACTCAACATGAAATGCAGAAAATTGCAGAAATTGAACTGAAAGTGAACTACATCGACAAAAACGGCAATAAGGCAAAGAAGCTTTCGTTGCCAGAGGATTTCCAGGAAACTTACAATGTTTCGAACATTAACGATACAATGTTAGGCACGACGCCAAGTTCAGTTGATATTGATGATCTTTTTGCTATGTTGAGCGGAGAAGGCAACAACAGGCCTCCTAGTCAGGACTACAATGCGGCAAATGCGACTCCCACTGTTAATGTAGACGAGCCTGCGGTGGATGAGCATCAAGAGAATTTCAATGAAGTTTTGGAGAAGTATTACGCTCTAGATGACCCCCACTTTGAGGTGTTCAACAAGCTTCCGATAAACAAGCTCTTAGACAGTTTCAATTGCTCGTCGTATACGTTCACTTAGTAGGGTAGTAATGTTTTTAATTTACGTTTAGGGGTACAGAGAAGAAATGATTGCAAAAGTTTGTCTTGATATTGCGTCAAATAATGGCAATATGTAGCCCAGACCATTAGTGAGTAAAAACTGCAAAAGTTAAACGCTCCACACACAGCCAGAGCAAAGTGGCAGCGCATGGTATGCCACGGAACCGATTATAAGCAGCCCACGCCCTGGAGCGCTGAAGTAGACTAAAGCTGCAAAACGTCGCTATACGGCTTAGTCGCGCTATTTACGATTTTCACCGGGGGATCGGAGTTTTTAGGACCCGAGGACAAAGTATGGAGACAGCACACATTCACACAAAGAGATACACCAGAGCCGGTGAAACCCAGCAACAGCCAGGAATATGGCTCCTATACACCCGAACCAACAGTGCCGAGCAAGAAAGGCGCGGCGAAAGCCGCAGAGCCGCCCGCAACCGGCACCGCCATAGGCGCACGTGCGCCGCGGCACGTGACTCCCCACCCGCAACCATAGTGGAGGGGGGCCAATGAGATTTGGGTAATTTGTCAAATTCGCACCCCCGGAGAAAAATTCCGGGCACAGAAACAAAGGAGAAAAATTTGTATGACAAGAATTGGAACCACCACTACAAGCTCCACCCAACAGCTTTTCTGCTACAGCCACCCGCAATTGCTTACCACGCAGCGCCACTATGTTCAGATCCGTACTCCGTCAAACCCCCGCCCTCAGCATGATGGGCGGCGCCAGAGGCTTGGCCACTGCTGCTACCAAGGCCACCCCCAGATTGAAGACATTTAAAATCTACAGATGGAACCCCGACACCCCGGAAGTCGAGCCCAAGATGCAGAGCTACGACGTGGACTTGAACGAGTGTGGGCCCATGGTGTTGGACGCCATATTGAAAATCAAAAACGAACAGGACTCCACCTTGACGTTCAGAAGATCGTGTCGTGAGGGTATTTGCGGCTCGTGTGCCATGAACATTGGTGGTAGAAACACCTTGGCCTGCTTGTGTCGTATAGAGCCGGACACCGCCAAGGAAACCAAGATCTACCCATTGCCCCACATGTTTGTGGTGAGAGACTTGGTTCCCGACTTGACCCACTTCTACAAGCAATACAAATCCATCCAGCCTTACTTGCAGAGAGACGAGCACCCCGCTGACGGTAGAGAAAACTTACAGAGTATCGAGGACAGAGCCAAGTTGGACGGTTTGTACGAGTGTATTTTGTGTGCCTGCTGCTCCACCTCGTGCCCATCGTACTGGTGGAACCAGCAGGAGTACTTGGGCCCGGCTGTGTTGATGCAGGCCTACAGATGGTTGATCGACTCCAGAGACCAGGCCAGCGGCATCAGAAAGGAGATGTTGCAGAACTCGATGTCGTTGTACAGATGCCACACCATTATGAACTGTGCCAGAACCTGCCCCAAGGGCTTGAACCCTGGTAGAGCCATTGCCGAAATCAAGAAACAATTGGCCTTTGACTAAGCGCCGCTGACTGCCTCTAGATTGTAATCGACTTATTATCCCTGCCATCAGCAAACCACACAGAATAACCCAACAGTAGGACACACACAACCACCGGTCACAGCCACCAACCCTGCATTTACATGTTTGAATTAGCCACCGCCCGTCGTTAGTTTGATAAATTCTCCCATCTGCCTTTTCTTCTCTTGTTGCCATTCCCCTCAGTTTGGTACCTTCTACTTATGATTTATTTATTCATTATATAATACAATACAAACAAATTTGCATCCACCGCCACGACGGCTGCACTCACGTGCCGCCTCGCACGTGACGGAAAACTGTTTCCGATTCCGCGAAGTTTTATTCTCGCAACCCCCACAAAAACTTCCCTTTTCTGACGCCAGCACCAAAAATTTTGCCATCGTTGGCTAAATCACCATCTAAGCCCTATTACTTAATTGCAAAGCGGTGGGTGACCTTGGAAACTCCGGGTCATAAAATAGAACGGGCCAAGTTTCAGGCGGCCGGGCCAGTCTACTGCGTAGCGAGTATTTTTCATTCTCTCACAAACGACTCCGAATAAATAAAAAAGTCTCGGAAAAGGTAGCAACAAATATTTCGCAAGCCCTGAATAAAATGCAAAATTGTAACCAATCACTGAAATGATGGGGGTGCCTATCGGTATGTATTGTTGAGAGATTACGTTTCCGCCCAATTATATGAAAAGAGCGAAATAATAAATTGACACAATAATAAATGGCTATTCACACCGCCAATACAAACCCAGAATTGTCAATTCTGGGGTAGCAGACAAAGGTCCTCCAGCAGCGGGGTTGCCAGAGTTCCCCCTAATTCTAAGCTCCAGACCAGAATTGTCTCAGTTCCCACCGCCGGCTTTGAAACGAAAAATGGCTAATTGTGCAGTCCGAGTGGATTTTAGGTCACTTTTCAGTTGGGATTGGTGTCGCAGATAGGGGTGTCCCGCTTATAGCCCCCTCTCGCTGCGCTAACCATTTGGGTTTTTCAACCGTAAATATCTCGGAATAGGATCACTCATATTTCATTGTTACTTGCCATGTCTTTGTAGTCCGGTGTATATATAGACGATCATTTCTTGCAATCGAGACATGTTTTTGTTGTTTCTAATCATCAAGATCAGTTCAATTGATTACCCATAACCAACTCAAATAGTTTACAATGTCCAAAGGAAAAGTTTTATTAGTTCTTTACGAAGGTGGTGAACACGCCGTACAAGAAAAGAAATTGTTAGGTGCCCTTGAAAATGAATTGGGTATCAGACAATACATTGAATCCAAGGGCTATGAATTAGTCTCCACCTTTGACAAGGACCCAGAACCTCACTCTGTTGTCGACAGAGAACTTGCCGATGCTGAAATTGTCATCACCACTCCTTTCTTCCCAGCCTACATCACCAGAACCAGAATCGCTGAGGCTCCAAAGTTGAAGATGTGTATCACCGCTGGTGTCGGTTCCGACCACGTTGATCTTAACGCTGCCAACGAAAGAAAGATCACTGTCACTGAAGTCACTGGTTCTAACGTCGTGTCTGTTGCAGAACACGTCCTTATGACCATGTTGGTTTTGGTTAGAAACTTTGTTCCTGCCCACGAACAGGCCATTTCCGGTAAGTGGGATATTGCTGGTATTGCCAAGCAAGAATACGACTTGGAAGACAAGGTTGTTTCCACTGTTGGTGCCGGTAGAATTGGTTACCGTGTCTTAGAAAGATTGGTTGCTTTCAACCCAAAGAAGTTGTACTACTACGACTACCAGCCATTGCCAGAAGCTGCTATTAAGAAGTTGAACGACCTTTCCCTCCTTTTGAACGGTAGAGGTAACATTGTTGAAAGAGTTGAAAGCTTGGAAGAAATGGTCGGTGAATCTGACATTGTCACCATCAACTGTCCATTGCACGAAAAATCCAAGGGTTTATTCAACAAGGAATTGATTTCCAAGATGAAGCCAGGCTCTTACTTAGTCAACACTGCCAGAGGTGCTATCTGTATTGAAGACGATGTTGCTGCTGCTGTTAACACCGGTCACTTGGCTGGTTACGGTGGTGACGTCTGGTACCCACAACCAGCTCCTGCTTCTCACCCATGGAGATCCATGAAGAACCCTTACGGCGGTGGTAACGCTATGACTCCTCACGTTTCTGGTACTTCTCTTGATGCTCAACACAGATACGCTCAAGGTGTCAAGAACATCTTGGAAAGTTACTTCACCGGTAAGCATGACTACAGACCACAAGATGTTATTGTCATTGACGGTGATTACGCTACCAAGGCTTACGGTCAAAGAAAGAAGTAAGGAGTTAGTATTGAGCGCTCTTTTTTTTCTCCCTCCGAGGTGTTTTTTTAAGTCGTTGTTATTCTTATGAGTTGAAAATCTAATGTTTATGACTATTCAATTGTATATATAGCGATATATATTCTTGTTAAAAAATGATTATTATAAATTACTGCAAAAAAAGTAGAGCACTATTTTCTGTGACAAAAAAAATAATGTGAAAAAATATAGTCATATTAAGACGGATGCTAGTTAAAGCATGGATAGGATCCACTTGTCTATATTAAAGAAACTTTCACCCGCCTATTTCAATGAGTTGAGCTCTGAAGATGATGATATCGAAAACAGGTTTCTATACAGTAATTTTTTGACACCAAAAGGGACACTAGATGTGATACCGAATACTCCAATTGAACGGACATACTACACAAGAATAGAAAGGGAAGACGGTTCCAAGTCACTATTATTTGAGAATGCTAGTGGGTTACGAGAATTGAAAGTGAAGATCAAAAGTTCGCAAAAGAATGCCAAAAAGAATCTAACCAAAAGTAAGAACAGTAATGCAGCAACAACAATCATTGGTTCTGATCTAAGAGAAGGATTTCACGAGTTTAAACCTGCTACAAAAGAAGCCATATACAGCTTGGACGATGTTTTTAGGTCAATAGAGTTTCTTATCAACGAGAAGTTGAGCACCTTGTCAGATTTCAAGATAGTAAGTCTCAGACGGACTCTAATGTTGCTATTGTTAATCCCAATCAAGAGAAATACCGTACGATTCAATGTCATTTACTGGAAAGATCTAATAATAATTGATTATGACTGGGAATGTGAAGACAATATCCCATTTGATAGACTGCAATACTGTGGATTCAGGTTTGAAGATATCATCACTAGGTCTGGTGATGACGATCTTGTATCGAAACTTGAAGGCCTATCATTGAAAAATAATAGGACTTCCTACTACACAGTTATTGAACTGAAAATTAACAGCACTCCCATCCATTTTACTGCTGAGATAGATAGTGGTATTAAAGGTAACATAAGCGGTGTTCCAAATTACGTGGAACTAAAAACACATTCCTCATCTTCTAGCAACTCGAAACTATCGTACAGGTTTCAGTCGAAATTGCTATCAACGTATTGCCAAAATAAGTTTATCAATTGTCAACATGCTGTAATCGGTATCAGAAACGGCCAATTCCGGCTAAATTCCATAAAGACTTATGACAATAACGAAATAGGGAATATCATCAACCAGAACCCAATTTCTATTTCCGACGATTGCATAGTTAATGGAGCAAGACTCTTCAAATGGTATAAGACTGTGATGTGCTGGATAATCCAGCATTGCGAAAAGTCCACTGCAGACAAAGACGCAAGCATTCCACAGGTATTCAAGCTAGAGTATACCTCAGGAGCGCACACACTAGACGGTTATTTATCATGGACAGCAGGTGAATCACACGTTTTTGCAGAGACAGTTCCCGAATGGTTCCAAGATTTCCTAAATGAAAAGCATTCTCCTACTACCTGAACATTCGCTAAACTGAATAATTTACATTAAGTATGTGGATCGTAAACGACGTATATAATATGTACAAGGATGATGTAAGATCACTATTTGGCTAATCGGAAATGGCCTCTTTAATGGCCAACTTTCTGGAATGTGTGTTGAAATGGTCTCTTAAATCGTTAATGGACATGGTGTTGGGATCAGCAGACATCACTGTCTTGTCTTTAAATGTTACTTGGATTTCTTGCTTGTCTTTGGAGTTGGGAGTCAATACCTTGGTTTCAATCTTAGCGCTCAGTGGCACTCTGGAAAGAAACAATCTAGCTGATCTTCCAGCTTCTGTGAAGGGGTTGAATTTGACCACGACGTTAGCAAAGTATTTTGTTATCATTGTGTATAATATGAGGCAGCTAACTACTGGTGTACTTATTGGTGCACTGATTGTTATAAAATTTTTCATGCTTTTTTTTACACGCCCATGGGTAAATCTGAGTACAGAATATACGGACTGCAATCGATACCTACACCAAATTATCACAATGCACGATATGGCCACAATGAAGTTGCCAATGGCAGGCAATGTACGATAAGTAGACCACTGTCATTTTAGCGTTTGTTAAAAAACCGTATCTGCGTATGTGACTAAATCAGAATGACTAATCATTGGTATATAAATTTGCAACTGTGCGCACTTTTAGCAATAATAGATAAGCCAGTACAACAGTGGATTGCGATGTCGAGCACGCAACTGATTGTATTGACAGTCAGAAGCCGTAACGACATAGAAAGCAGGGCCACTGTCGTGTCTGAAAATGCTAGTTTGCAGATACAACCGGAAGTGGAAGAAGAGCACTATCCTGATGGTGGAATACAGGCCTATTCTGTAATGGTAGGCTCCTTTTTGGGTAATATAGTAAACCTCGGAATCATCAATTCCATCGGGGCCATTCAGGCATACGTGTCTACCCATCAGTTGGCACTCGTCAGAGCGTCTTCCATAGCATGGATTTTCTCTATATACTTATCGCTAGCTTATGTAACAGGTATGTTTGTTGGCCCCATATTTGACAAACACGGCCCCCTACGCCTATTGATTGCATCTACATTGTGTATATTCATTGGGTTGTTACTGTTAGCAAACAGTTCGGAAGTATATCAATTCATATTGAGTTTTGTCTGTCTAGGTTTGGGCAATGGTTTAGGTATGACTCCACTAGTTGGGGTCATTAGCCACTGGTTCTTGAAAAAGAGAGGCAATTGTACAGGCATGGCTACCAGCGGAGGCTCTGTAGGAGGATTGGTGTTTCCGTTAATGTTGCGTCATTTGTATGCTCAGTATGGTTTTGTTTGGGCCATAAGAATATTTGCATTTACTTGCCTCGGCTGTATGCTCTTGTCAATTGCTTTAGTTAAGAGCAGATTCAAAGCCGTTCCAGAACCAGAAGAAGAGACCGACTCCAAATGGAACAAGTTTAGGAGAAAGTTCAGCATAGAAAAGTTGAAATTGAACGATGCTAAATATAATTTTGTTGTGGCAGGATCTTTCTTCACGGAATTGGCGTTAGTGCTTCTTCTCACCTATTTTGCAACTTACGCCATAGCCCAGGGAATTTCTGAATCCACTTCACTTTTACTATTGACGGTATGGAATGGTTTCGGTGTGATAGGTAGATGTGTTCCCAGCTATGCTTCCGATTACATTGGCCATTTCAACACGAATCTCATTATGCTATTTATCTACAGCCTATGCATATTTGTCATGTGGCTACCATTTGGTTACAATGTCAAAGTATTGTTTGCGTTTGCTTCTATCGGTGGTTTTTGCCAAGGTGCCATACTGAGTCTCTTACCCGCATGCCTTTCTCAGATTACACCGGTGAACGAAATTGGCTATAAGTATGGAGTCTTAAACTCCTTTTTAAGTGTTGCAAATCTTTTCGGCATTCCATTAGCCAGTACAATTATAGGCGATGGAAGCGTACACCACTACAACAATTTCGTTATTTTGGTCGGATTAATTTCCTCCGCCGGTACTATTTTCTGGTACTTCAGCAGATATAGTATTGTACGTGCCAAATTCAATGTGAAGGTCTAAAGTAAATATTCTTACAATTAAAGTTAACGAATGGTAGTTGCGAAAAATATGAGTCAATAGAATTTTCTCACCGTATCTTCTCTACTCCACATTTTCATCTCCAGTAAACATGATCAGAACGCAGCTGCCAGAGCTTTCCAATAGAAGAGGGGCAGATATAGAGCTCGAATCTATCGGTTCAGATGTACCAATTGGGACGTTATCGCTTTCGTCACCAGAACAGGAGGAATCAGATGAAGAATACTATCCTGATGGCGGATTGCGTGCATACTCTGTGATTGTTGGCTCCTTTTTGGGTCTTATCGTTAATCTAGGGATTATAAACTCGATTGGTGCTGTGCAAGCGTATGTTTCCACTCACCAGTTGGCGTTGGTAAAGGCCTCTTCTATTTCGTGGATTTTCTCGATTTATTTGTCTTTGGCGTATGCCTTTGGATTAGTGGTGGGACCTGTGTTTGATAGAAGAGGACCGCTTGAGTTATTGGTATTGTCGACTGTATTTATATTTATTGGTCTTATGCTGTCCGCCAACAGCACAAAGGTGTATCAGTTTATTCTTAGTTTTATCAGTTTAGGGATTGGCAATGGTTTAGGCATGACGCCATTAATCGGAGTTATCAGCCACTGGTTCTTGAAGAAGAGAGGCAACTTCACAGGAATAGCTACTAGCGGTGGTTCTGTAGGAGGCCTTATTTTCCCATTGATGTTGAGACATACTTATGCTGCTTACGGTTATGTGTGGGCTATGCGGATTTTTGCATTCACCTGTTTGGGATGCATGTTGCTTTCCATTGCGTTGGTGAAGGGGAGATTTAAAAGAGAACCTAATGAGTCAGATGAAGAATTTGATTCTAAATGGCACAAGTTCAGAAGCAAGTTAAGCTTTTCAGACTGGAAGTTAAATGACAAAAAGTACGTATTTGTCATTGCAGGTGCGTTCTTCGCCGAACTCTCGCTTGTGTTGCTTTTAACGTATTTCGCTACGTACGCTATTGCACAGGGTGTGTCGGAATCCACTTCGCTTTTGCTATTGACTGTGTGGAATGCTACGGGCATTTTTGGGAGATGGGTGCCCGGCTACATATCTGACCACATTGGCCGGTTTAATGTGAACATCTTGATGTTGGCATCCTATACATTGTGCATTCTTTTGATGTGGCTACCATTTGGCCACAGCTTAAAGGTATTGTTTGCATTTTCTTCGATAGCTGGTTTCTGTCTGGGATCTATTTTGAGTCTTCTTCCGGCGTGTCTTTCGCAGATCACACCGGTCAGTGAAATAGGGTCGAAGTACGGCTTATTGAATGCGATTTTGAGCATAGCCAACTTGTTTGGAGTACCCATTGCCAGTACCATCATTGGAGACGGCAGTGTACATCATTACAACAATTTTGTCGTGCTTGTGGCTTGTTTGGCCATTCTCGGCACTGTCTTCTGGACATGCAGTAGAATCACCATTGCGGGCCCTCTGCTCAATGTCAAGGTCTGAGCCGTTGCATGTGATCTAGTTATTCAATTCACGCAATTCAGTTTCTTCTGGTATTATCTGTACCGCGGTAGCACCCACTGTTTGCGCTGCGGTAGAGCCTCTGGCAGTCTTAATACGCTCTCTCTTTTCTATGACTTCGGCGTACCTTACTTGTCTTCTCGATTTCATATATCCCCAAGCAAAGTATGCCACTGGGACATATGCCAATAAGGCGAATTTGAGCACATACTCGTAGATCAGGTCGTCATCTACGAATTTGAGCGATAAGAACACCTGGATCATCTCTGCCACCAAACTAAGTGGGAAAACCACGTAAAAGTTGGAGAATTGCAACCAGAACAAAAAGCGGGGCGACAACTTTGTTTTCACCTTAAACGAGTAGTAGCTGTAATGGACCAAGTTGCTGATGCAGTACGCCAAAATGAGCAATGAATATGACGTGTGTTTGGCAATCTTGGGATGGGGGAATATGACCCCATAGCAGATCCAGGCTGCTTTCAAGCCTGCGCCCAAGCTCCAAAGATCCTTAACGGAAACGGACGGAGTGACTGTTATTCTGATGAGCAAAAATCCCAACAATTGTGTCAATGCTATGCCGTGAAAGAAATCAGCTATTCCTCCTGGCAAGAATCTTCTACCTACTAATGGCAAAAGAATCATGAACCTGACTAGACAACAGAACCAAAGCACGGTGGAGGCGCAGTTGAAGAGAAACACAAACTTCAAGTTGGTGGGCAACGGATAGAGGGTCGGCATTTTCAGTATCAACTCTGAAGTGTGTTCGGTGTGAATTAACAAATATGCCAGTTATACAACTTTAACACATACAAATTTTCACTATTACGCGGTACGTAAAAAAAAACGTATAGCTGAAAAATTAGCATCCAACCTGGAACACCCAGAAAGGAGCCATAATTAGGACATGAAGTTGTATAACATATTGGGACCACTAGTGCTATTGGTCACGTTGGTGGCTGCCGCCAATTGGAGTCCAGAAGACTACGAGATATTCAGCTTGAACGACCGAATCTTGGAGGATTTGGGTTCAGATATCAACTTTTACGCATGGTTGGGATTGGAAAATGGGCCCAAATCTACCGCAAAGGAGATAACCAAGGCATACAGAAAGTTGTCAAGAAAGTTGCATCCTGATAAGTTCAGTGGCAGCTCCAGAGCAGCCAGGAAAAAGGCCGAAGAGAGGTTCCAGCGGTTGTCGTTGGTGGGCAATATCTTACGAGACCAGCAGTTGAAGAAACGGTACGACTATTTCTTGGCCAATGGCTTCCCCAAATGGAAGGGAACTGGGTACTTCTACACCAAGTTCCGTCCGGGATTAATTTTGACTGTTTTTGGCTTGTTTTTGTTGATCGGTACTTTCCACTACGTGGCATTAAAGATCAACCGCAAGCAGGACCACAAGCGCATAGTGCAAATGAAGGACGTTCTCCGGAAGCAGGCATGGGGTGGTTCCATTATTCCACCTGCAGATGGATCGGATAGAAAACTATTCAACGAGGAGACTGGAAAGTCGTTTATGGTCAGAGCCAATGGCTCCGTGTTTATATTAGACTCCGAGAACGGCGACCAGTTGGTTGAATTGGACGAAAACGAGATCAACATTGATCCTAAATGGAAGGAGAGCTTGTTCTTCAAGTTTCCCGTCTATTTGTGGAATTCTAGTGTAGGTAAGTGGTTGTCTATTCCAGTGGATACAACTGTGGTATACGAAAAGCCTGCAAAACCACAGGAAGAAACGAAAAGCAAGCCCAAGAAGAAGATCCAGCGCGGTGAGAAGAAGGAGCTTAAAAATGGTACCGTGGTGTACAGCAGACCAGGACGTGGCAAGAGGTAACAGGATGTGTAGTAGAAAGTGTGTAGGAAGTCTGCTTAGCAGAAGTCTAAGTGTAGTAGTATTACATCAATATCAAGAAACACATTGTAAAGAGAAATTGAAATGTATCTGCGAGGAAGTGTAGTACAGAGTATTATGGAAGTGTTAGAAGATGGTAAAGATGACTATAAATAAGCACATGAATAGGTTAGGAACACACGGATATCGAATATGCGTTGGGGATTGTATGCCCAATACAATACAGATTAATGATTGGGACTGAAAATAGAGGTCTATGAAGTGAAACATCACTACAGCTCCGATATTCCCACTGTGAGTGTCATTACTATAATATATCATATGCCGTGCTAGTGATTACAGTGCTATCACTAACTATATAAATACTAATGTGCAATGGTGTACAGCGTAGCTGCTACACAATAAATACCTAGTGATTGTGCTTTGGAACTCTCCGCAACTCGTTGGGATCATCCTCTTCATCGGAAGAACTCGATCCCAGCAAGTTCTCAAGAAAGTCGTTTTCGTGGTACTCGGAATCAAAGCCGTTTTCGGCGTACTCCGGTTCCGGTCCATGTCCGTTACGGTTTTCCGTGGGCGACATGTTTTCGATACGAATATCAGGAATGTCGATGTCGTCCATAGGATCGTCATGTGTGTCGTCGTCGTCGTCATCATCATCGTCAGCATCCTCCGCCAGCTTATCAGCGACAAACAACTCGTGGTTGGACAGATCGCCTAAAAGAATGATGTTCTTGCCTGCTCCGGACTCGTAGGCATCCAAATCGAGATATCCTACTCCAGAAGCGTCAAACACGTGCTGTTCTCCGGACTTGACGCGTTCCAACTCGTCAGGTTCTGCTCCGAGAACAACATTGTATACCTCACGCGTCTTAAGTAGCACTTCTTCCACAAACCAGTCCCATTCTTCCCCGGAGATAGCGTCTACTATGACGGGCGATATGAGGTCTGGCTTGTACAACGATGTGAACTTGACCACCTCCTCGGCGATGAGAATCAAGTGGCCGCGGTAGCCCGGTTCGGGCTCCGACTTCAGCTCCGGGTCCTGGTCCACATCGGTTCGGTACCTGCGCACAATCAAGTCCACCAAATCGCACCGATCGGTCCGGAATAACTCGACAATCAAAAACGAGTTGTATGAGTTCAACTTCCCGTTGAAAATCTGCTGCACCAAATCAAACACGACGTTGTGGAAAAAGTTGTGCCACGGGTACTGTGTGAACATGGCGACAATCTGCCGCAATACTCCCAGGTCCAGCAAGCGGATTTTAAATAAATCGCCTATACAGGGGCTGTCCCGGAGACTGCGGTCGCGGTCGGCACATACAAACGGGCTCTCGGGCGAAATGGCGGGCTCATCGTCGGAATCCTCATCGGCTTCCGGGCCGAATCCAGGCGTGTCTGGCCCAAACTGGATGTCGTCGAGCGATACGTCGTCCAAGCCCATAGTGACATCATGCACGGACGAGTCCAAATCGGGAAAGTCGATGGTCTCGGCGAGCGCTTTGCGGAGCCGGCGGGACTGCTGGGCACGCACGTGATCGCGTACCGCTATGATGTTCCCGATGCGGCTGCTGTTGAGCAAGATCATGTTCGAGCAGTGGAGGAGTTCGGCGATAAGCTCGGCAAGCTTGAAGCGCGTGAACCCAAGCACCGGCGACGTGACGTGGGCCGGAGCCGGAGGGTCCTCGGCGATAAGCTCGGCCAACTGGCCTAGACTGTCGGAGAAAAGCTCGAGCATGTCGCCCAAGTAGATGGGGTCACGGGGACCCGGTGGGTTGCGGTCAAAGTCGCGGAGCCACTGGCCCATCACGTGCAGGTTGACCTCCGGCCCGGTTTCGGCATCGGTGTAGCCGCCGCAGTAGACGTCATAGTCGGAGTTGTTTTTGCGGATGAGCTCGATGACTATGCCGACGCAATTGCTGATGCCGTGCTTGTTGGAGCCGACGCCCGAAGGCGGCCGGTACAACATGATGTCATTTATGAGCACGGACACGACGTCCCGGGACACTAGCTCACGTGTGAGCGGGTTCGGGCCGATATTGGTTTCCAACACGACCGCGAGGGCCATGTTCGACAGGATGGTCACGAGGGCCTTGATGAAGTCGGTGGCCGCGGTCTGCCGGAAGAAGAGCCGGTGGTCGGCGATGCTGTCGGTGGGGGCAAACTGGGACGGCTGCGGCTTGAGAATGTCCACCAATTTGGGGATGAGTTTCTGCAGCGAGAGCACCTCGACAATTCCGGTGGGCGAATGCGGCTTGTCGCTCTGGATCACCCGCAAGAAAAAGTCCATTAGCACCGGGATGTCGATCTTGGCCAAAAACGTGTCGACCAAGTCGCTCTGGCGCCGCACAAAGTTGAGCAACTCGATGCTGTTGGTGTCCATGAGCTGGTCGAGCACGCGCACGAGGCACGTGACCGCCGGCAGCAGGTCGTGCAAGTGGGGTAGCGCCACCACCAGCCAGAGCCGCGCCATGATGGCCGGCGTCTCGATAATGCGGTTCAGGATGATCCACAAGTCGATGGAGAGGATGTCTGCTGCGGTCTGGATGCGGCGGCGGAGCTCTTCGTCGGGGTCGGCTTCTGGCTCTGATGCGGCGTCGCCGGTTTCGGAGCCGTTGTCGCCGGTTTCGGCCGCGTTGCCGGTCTCGGCCGTGTCGCCGGTCTCGGCCGCGTCGCCGGTTTCGGCCGCTTTCCACAACTGCTCCGCTTCCAACTGCTCCTTCTGGCTCTGCTCGTAGTAGTACTCTACCAGCTCCACCAACACGTCTAGCAACCCGTTGAGGATGTGCGGCTGAAGAAGCAACTCGACCAACTTGGCGCCGCGCAGGTCCTTGGTGCCGGAACCGGCGCCGTCGTTGTTGGATGACGTAAGCGACACCACGTCGGCGCCGTCGCTCGCGCTGGCGCTGGCGCTGCTGGCGGCGGCGGTGGTTGTGCTGGTGTTACTGGTGGTGGTGGTGAATTGCATGGTGCTGATGTTGCTCTTGTAGTTGCCCTTTACGGCATGAAGTTCCGCCACAAGCTCGTGCAGAAGATCGCTGTCGGCGAGGAAATCGCTCGCGCTGACTGCCGATAAGTCCGTGATGCCGTCGAGAAACTTCTGGAGCTGGTTGCTGCTGGTCAAGGCGTTGGAAAACGGCCAGAACGACATGGTGGGTGAGGTCTGCCGTTTGGATGCTTGGGGATGGATTGCTCGGTTTGTTCTGGCCCGATCTTTGATCTGGTGGCGGGAACGGACAGCTGCGAGAGGACACTACTCGGATCCGCCGCTAAAGGGTGTGCTTGTCTAGTAGCGTGGGCGTGATAACGGGAGTGCTTGTGGACGCTGTCGTGAGGTGGTGGATAATTTGATAAGACGGAGGTGGTGGGTGGTCACGTGCGCAGTCACGTGGTGAGAGTCACGTGTCAAATGTATACCCTGCAGTGGTAGCCGCCGGTAGGGCGGGACTGCTGCGTTGCGTGCTGCTACCCATCCAGCACAGTGGCCGGTGCTGATGTATGTTGATGTACTTGGTCGAGAGGCTTGTGGTTTGGGACACTATGCTCGTGTGGAAGCGATCTTATTTTGCACCCATTTTGGTCAGTTGAGAGCAGTGCGATAATGGGTGTCGGGCCGTTTATACACCACGTAGAGTAGCAAAGGTATGACGTATCTCCTAAAAGCAATGTGAGCCACTTCACATTTGTATTCTGTACGCAGTTTGTAAGACTACAAAAAATCCCAGTGTCCAGAGAGTTGCGCTGTTTCGTTAGTTGCAACTTCCTCTATGGGATAACATTGTCTGATTCAAGACTATATACCACGCTAAGTAACGTAGCCAGATGTCGTTTAGTGAACTGGTACAACCTCAACAACAAAGTCAACGTGCATCCATAACCCCCACAAAACCCTATTCCCCCCGTCTAAAATAGTCAATGGCCCTTGCATAATCGGCCTCCAATTGCTCCCGCAACATCTTTGAAAACGCCAAAAAGTCGTTTTTGGCAACCACGCTCTTGTGGCTGTACCACTCTCCAAGAGTCATTTCCTTTTCTTCCTCTGTAATGAGCCGTGCGAGCTGTGCCTCGTGCACTAGCTGCGGCTCTGCTCCGTTTTCTAGCGAGAGCTTGAAAAGATTCTGAATCTGGAGACGCCGTTGGTGCAACAGATTCACTATGGCTTGGAGCGAGGACGCTTTAGATGGTGGTTCTGGGTCTGTGTTGTGTGTATGGTTGGGTTTGGTGTCTGTTTGAGTGGCCTCATGTAGTGCATCTTCTGCAGGCTTGTCAGCCTGTTTGTTTGTTTCCGGATCATCTACGATTTCCGCAGGTTGTTGTGTCACACTGATCGCATCGTCCGCAACTAGTCTTGGACTGGTTTCGTGTAGCAGCTGCTCTACGGCAGTATTCTCTTGCGAATTCTGAGGGGGGTTTTCTGGGATTTCCTCGTGCAAACTGGCGCCATTCTCGGGCCGAGTGTGGGAGGTATCTCCAAGTGGGATTGGCGGAGCCTCTACGGCCATATCCTGCAAACCCGGCTCCCGGGGCTGCTCTACACTTGAAATTTCTGCGTGGCTCCCCTGCACACTGCTGTCTTGGTTAGACACGTCATCCGGTGTGGAATACAGCTCGTCACTCATATCGCCATCGTCGCTTTCGTCACTCATTTCCTCGCTTTCGTCGCTCATTTCCTCGTTTTCGTCCGTGGAGTCGTATTCCTTGCTGAGTTCGTCACTTTCACTCGCTACGAGACTACTTTCTTCTCCGCTGAAGCTGAGATCATGTGCTCGCTGCACCACGGTTGGTGTGGCGCGTTTTGCTGTAGCACCGTCGCCCATCACATTACCCAATATTTTACCTATTTTTACCCTTTTGTTGTCTGCTTCGTCTGCGTCGTCGAACAACATGCCACTGGTCATGGAATCATCGAAAATGGACGCCTTTTTCCGTGCCCTGGCATCGTTATGCACCACTGCCTTTATCTCTCTCTTGGGTGCCACCACGCGTGGCGCTGGCACCGGTTCCTCAAAAGAGGCGCTGATGTCGTACCGGGGCTGGTGGTGGACGGACGGATCGGCGTTGAGCCTCTTGATGTACTTTGTTTTCTCCTTTTTGGGAGGCGGCAGATGCGCCGTTTCCGGCCCTTTCCTGCTGCGCCGGTGGCTTGGCTTGGTGACTTTGGGCACTGTCTCGACAGACGTGTCGGATTCGTGGGTGTGGGGTGTCTGTTTGCGGATACGCGTGGATCTGCGCACCGGGGCGGCGGAAGCGGCATCTGGCGCGGGCGGGGCTGTCTTCGGCCCAGCCGGTTTGCCCGGCTTGCGTTTCGGACCGGTTTTCCGGGCGGCCATCGGGGTAATCGGTGTTGGGCGGAATAGGGCCCCGATTTTACGAGCAGAGTTTGTTTACGCACATTTTTTCCGGCGGCGGGCTGCCCCTCCCCCGCACTATTTATCCGGGCATAGACTACGGTCGTGTATTGGAGAACAAAATGGGTGCAACAAAGCAGACAGACAGAGAACAGGCGTCTAGAAACTGTGGCCCACCAACAACTGGATGGTCTTCAAGGCCTCGTACTTCAACTCGTTGTCGCCGCCGTTGTTGTCCAAAAACGACATCACCAAGAGCTTGTACTCACCGTCCTTCTCGGTGCCGATAAAGGCAATGAGGTCCTGGCCCAAGTCGCGGATCAAGTACTGCAAGTCGTTCAACAAGATGACGCGGGCGGTGGCGAGGTCGCGGTCGGCGCTGGCCAACACCTCGAACATGCGCCGCACCAACCGGAAGCCCTGGTCCTTGAACCGGGCCGCATTCTCGAGCCAGAACTGGCTCGACTTGTGGGTGGGCGACGACCAGCTGAGGAGGTGCGGGTTCTCCAACTCGGTCAAGTACTCGTCGAGCGAGCTCAACTTGTCGGTGACGATCTCCTGGAGCACGTCCGACAAGTACGCCAAGTCGGCCGCGAGCTCCTGGTCCGCGGCAAACTTGCGGTCCTGCAACAAGCCGAGCGTGTTGCGTGCGTCGTGGAAGAGCAAGATCTTGGCTGTCTTGAACTGCTCGTGCGGCGACACGGTGACGGCGGCGAAATTCTTCAAAATGCCCACCGACACCCGCACAATCTTCAACTTGATGGACTCGCGCGCCAACTGCAACAAGTGGCCCACCAACTCGGGGAAGCGGTGCACCAACACGCGGTTGACGCCGGCGCCGAATGACAAGATCCACGTGGTCACCAACACGTTGTAGGTCAACTGCAGGCCGGCGGCGGCGGCGCTGCGGGCCGCGTGCGCAATCAACTGGCCCACGGGCCGGAAGTTGGCCTCGAGGTCCGACTCCTGGTAGAGCCGCCGGAACGGCTTGGTGAGTAACAACTCCTGCAACAACTGGATGCCGATGGCCTGGGCGTTGGCGTTCTGCATATTGCCGAGAAAGTGCTCCGACGATAATACGCCGAAAACGGACACCACCACCTGCGGGTCGACGCGGGCCGCGGGTGTCTTGGCCGCCTGCGTCAACATCACCGTCACGTTGTACAGCGCCAACGCCTGCACGACCATGTCGGGGCTGGCCAAAAGCAGGACAAACGGCGCATACGGCAATGCGGCGTCCACCTCCGACAAGCGCAATAATGCGGCGCAAAAGTCCGGGCCGGGCGCCGCCAACAAAAAGTCGTTGGCCACCGCCAACATGTTGCGGACGACATCCTCCTTGCCGCTTGCGGCGGCCTTGTCCAAGATGTTGACGATGGTGGTGGTGTAGAGGTCGATGTCGGCCAGAAGCGTGTGGTTGCGGTTGTCGGGGGACTGTTTTTCCAAGATCTTGATGGTCTTGACGTCCTGCTCGGAGACCGCGCCGGACCGGGCGTAGCCTTCCCACGCGATGATCTTCTCTTGGATGATCTTCTTGGAGTCACTGAGAAAGGTGCTGTCGATCACCAATGGGGACTGCAAATCGGTTAGTAGACGGGCGGGCGGCGGCGGAAAACCGGCGGTACTTACGTAGTCGGAGGCCATGGTGGGTGCTGCGCGGTGGTACGGGTGCAGGAGCGGGCTCTCGTGGGGAATTGGCCTGCTGTGCTGAGTTCACCGGCCCACTGGTCAATTTCCCTGGGCCTGCCAAATTGGGTCGGTTTTGGTGCGCGCACGCCCCCGCTATCGCAGTGGCCGGGGACTGCTAAGGGAGGCCTACGGGCGGGCCCACGGCGGTGGCGGGGCGGTAGAGGCGGTGTAGGGCGCGGCGGCGGGTCACAGTCGTCGTCCGGGCCGCACGCAGCCGTGCGTTGTTCCGCGGCTTGTGCTGGTGGGACTGCTGTACCCTTTATCTGTGATAGTATTAGAGTGCGCACTCAACGTTCACCAATGGGGCACACAGTGTAGTTTGAGCAGAGGCCGCGGACCGCGCCTCCAGTACGTCATTAACTAGAGTAGGTAAAGATAGAGAGTCGTGATTCACAGCTAGAAAACGCAAAAAAAAGACTGCCGGTCCCAGGAATCGAACTTGGGTTTCTTCGGCCACAACGAAGTGTACTAACCACTATACTAGACCGGCTGTTTCATGATCAACACAGGGTCGGCGAAAAGTGAAAAAGAACGTGTCTCACGTGATTACGTAGTCAGACACCGCGCGCTACCATGTGATCGCATTTTGCACTCAGATTTTGCACTCGATGAGGAACATCTGACTGCAGTGCACTATATGGACATGTACGCGATAAAAGGTTCTCATGCACCACCAAGAGCCCAGATAGACCCCTCTGAGGTTATATTGAACTAGAGAAGCGAGCATGGCCGAAAACCTCGGAAAACATAAGAGAGTCATAAGAGAGTATATACAATTACAGTAGCACTTCACCACCACAGAACGCCCTCAACACAAAGTGCTACGGAACACCATCCCGTTTTCGTAGAGTGTGTCATATCTCTGACGGTCCAGCCCTCTCTGTACCACTGCGCGAAAAAGGTTGCAAAACTCGATGACACATCCAGCGGCCACAATACCGGAAAGTGGCAC
This sequence comes from Scheffersomyces lignicola, assembly GCA_030578435.1. Classification (NCBI taxonomy): domain Eukaryota; kingdom Fungi; phylum Ascomycota; class Pichiomycetes; order Serinales; family Debaryomycetaceae; genus Scheffersomyces; species Scheffersomyces lignicola. The sequence continues at coordinate 113,628 of JAJMRV010000013.1, read as the reverse complement.
CCGCTAACCAACCAGTTTCAGCAGCACTTTAAGGTACCAAAGGTGTAAGCGATTATGTCAGGAAGGAGGCGACTTCCGAGGTGCAACACAGGCTATTAATAGGACCCGGAACTGCGTTGCTGTTACCGCAGCAGAAGCCTGGACATACACTTCCGGAAAAAGAAATGTGAAATTTCTTTTTTTTCTTGCTGTAAGCGAGTCACAAACAGACGTGTTTAGAATTAAGCCTGGGCCAGCATTCGATGACCTTATTGGGATCCAGATTCCGCCAGACCTCTCCTAACTACAGGTGCACGGATGTGTATTCCGGTTTTGGGTAATTTTGGCGATGCCTAGCCAGAAGTAGTCCACTAAGCTGCAAACCAACAGCGACGGCAGTGAAAACTTTGCACATGGAGTGAAACGGTCCACAAGGCGAGCAGCTAGCGTGTGCGGGTGATATTGTCGTGCGTGTGACATTGTAGCGCAACAGTGTGAAATTATGGCCGTTTCCAGCACATGAAAGTTAGAGTGCAAAAACAGCTACAGGCTCGACCTACACCGCAATTTTGCAGCAATATAATGTAATGTAAAAGGACAAGTCTATTTATGACGAATTGAAGATCAGCTGAGCGCCAGCAGGTTACAGACCCAGCCGCGGCACAAACATAATCAAAATACTTTATTTATTAAGAAATCAAGACAAGAAGGGAAACAAGGCATCACGCAGTACACTTACATATAATCTAATCAGAGCTCTCTCTAGCAAACTCCTTGGTCATGTCGGCGTCAGGGATAGAACCACAGATGGTTTCCACCATGATACCGGTGACCAAGTATGGGTCAATGTTGGAAGCAGGTCTTCTGTCCTCAAAGTAACCGTAGCCCTCCTTGGCAACCGATCTGGGGATTCTGACCGAGGCACCTCTGTTGGCGACACCAGAAGAAAAGCTCTCGATGGAGGCGGTCTCGTGTCTTCCGGTCAATCTCAACTCGTTGTCGGTACCGTACAACAAAACGTGCTCCTTGTGTCTCTTGGCCAACTTGCTCAAGGCAATCTCGATATCCTTCATACCGCCTGGCACTCTCATGGACTTGGTGGACACGTTGGTGTGACACCCGGCACCGTTCCAGTCGCCCTTCAAAGGCTTAGGGTGGAACGAGATCTTAACGCCGAACTCCTCGGCCACTCTCTGCAACAAGTAACGGGCCATCCACAACTCGTCACCCATGTTGATACCCTCGCAGGGACCCACCTGGAACTCCCATTGCGAAGGCATCACCTCGGCGTTAATACCGGAAATGGTGACACCGGCATACAAACAAGCGCGGTAGTGGGCCTCAATCACGTCTCTGGCGTACACCTTTCCGGTACCGACACCACAGTAGTAAGGACCCTGGGGAGCGGGGAAACCGCCCTTGGGCCAGGCATACACCTGGTCAAACTGGTCAAACAAGGTGTACTCCTGTTCCAAGCCAAACCACACAACCTCGTCGGCGTGTGCGGTCATCAACTTGGCACATTCGTGTCTGTGGTTGAATTTGTTGGGGGTGCCGTCGTTGTTCCAGCACTCGGTCAACACAATGATGTTGTCACCCTTTCTAAAAGGATCCTTGTAGTAAGCAACTGGTCTCAAGTACACGTCCGAGTCGTGGCCGGGCGCCTGGCCCGTGGAGGACCCGTCAAAGTTCCACTCGGGCAAGTCGTCAACCGAGGTGGGCTTGGAGCTCAACGTTCTGCATTTGGATCTGGTGTTGCCCTCTGCGTCTATCCAGACGTATTCAGCTAACACCTTGCCGTTTTGGGGCAAGTCCAAGTACTTGGCCAAAATAGCCGTCTGTTCTGTGATTCCAACCATGGTGGTAGTGTGTGTGTTGTGTAGTGGGGGCAATTGATTGCAGCAACCAATGACGTAGCAAGTAATCCGATTACTATACGGCCAGAAGAAGCATAGACAAAAATTTTCAGACGATAATGAAATACTTTTATAGGTGTTGTGCTGATTGTGACCCTTATCCTGCTAGCGCGGGGGCGCCCGCTGCGACGGGTGTGCTAATATTAACCTCTATTATCTGGACCAATCACGGGGCGCCGATCCCGCGCGGGCAAATTAGCTGTCCCGACACGGCGGGTCTCGTCCCAACGCGGAACCAAAATTCCGGCCTAAAGTGGCCCCCGCCGTACCGGGATCATGGCCCAAAGGACTTTTGACTCCGCCAATGGTCGGCCATTACTGGCGGCCCGTTTGACTCTAAACTCCACGCCCGAGGATAACGGCACGTGACTGGCCCACCGGAGCGGGCGCAACCCTGCCTTACTGCCCACCAGTAACTGAGCCTGCTGCTGCTGCTGGTGTTGGTGCTGGTTTGGTGCTGGTGTTGGCCTGGTGGTAACAGCCTCTTGCCCGGTTGTGTGCAGGACGGTTGTATGCAGGACTCCCGGCTCCGGTGCTCTACAATGAGCCGTCGGTATTCCCGCCCTGGGCCAATGACAGGCTCACTATAAGTAATCAGAGAAGTCTACTGCTACTGTCTGTCTGCTCTGCGTGTGCGGGCAGCGTGTGTCACTGCGCTCGAGGTGTGTTTCTGGTGGTGGCACTAATAAACCGCAGCGCATTTTCTTATCTCACCTCGATTGTGTCTCCTGCCCTCTGATTTCTCTGTCAATTGCCCTTTATTGGCGTAATTTAATTACCAATTTCAACTACCCCTCTTTCTCTATTATCTACGCTGCTTGACACCACCTGCCAATTAATTAGCCATTCTTATTTCTGCTCGCTGATAAGCTGCCTCCTAATAAGCCCACCTCCCAATTGTCGCTGCTGCGCAAATCGCTATCTCTAATTCTCGATTGTGTCAAATATGCAACTAGTGCTATCGAAACTTTTACCTAATTAATTAATTAGTTACCCCTATTTTCGGGTGTTATCGTCGGATCAGGACTGCATTCAGCGTGTTCTTTCTGCTATCGCTAGACGCTGGAGAAGGCTTGCTGGAAATGGATGTCTACACCGCAGCAGGGCACTGTTTCACATTGCTGGAAAATAAATTAACAATGACTAGTGTCTATAAAAAATTATTCTTATTACATATTTTGCAGCCTATCCGTTTCCAGGCATGTGGCAGATGGTTATTACAGGGGGTATACAATAGACAGAAACGGCGGTGCTGCAGTTAAACAATCTTCATCTAGTCGTAGCGTGGCTCCTCTGGCACTTGTTCGTTGATCTGGTCCTCGGGCTCCTCCGGAACCTGCTCGTTGATTTCATCCGCCTCGGCATGCCCACTGCTGTGACTGTCTGGCTCCTCTTGATCGTTGTATTGCAATACCACTTGCTCTGGCTCTTGTTCTACGTCCTCTTCTGCGGCAACAGTGTCTTCCTCAAGTTCTTCTGAAGCAGGCTCTTCAGACACTTCTGGTGTCTCTGCTTCTGGTTCTGCTTCTGGTTCTGCTTCATCCTCTGGTTGTTCGTTTTCCTCTTCAGGCGTCTCTTCCTCAGACTCCGCAGAGGTTTCGTCTTCCGCCTCTTGCGCGACTTCTTCTTCAGCAACAGAATCTTCTCCTACTTCAATCACTGATCCTGTTTCCTCTTCCTTCGCACTTTCACTAGTGTCGTGGGATTCCTCGATAAGCTCTACTGGCTTTTCCTTGTTAGCCAATTCTTCGACTAACTGTCTAACCAAGCCTTCTCTCAATTGGAATGCAACATTGGCTTGCGCTCTGACTACCCTAAGATAGTCATCGTTGTCTCTGGTAACAAAATTAATGTGAAATTCAATGTTCTTCAAGTAGTCATTCCAGTCATTCAATCCTACAGCACTTTCAAACGTGGTAGTAGCGTTTTCTCCTTCATTGTAGTTGAATTGCTCGGCATTGTCGAAAATGAAGTCTCTGAATTCAAAGATCTCTTCCTTTATTTTATGGAACTTCTTCCAGAACTTCCAGGTGACGTCGGTGTCACTTTCCTCTAAGGACTCAATCAAGCTGGACAAATTGGCGGAAAATTCTTTAAATGTCGATTCCGAGAATGACTCCAAAACATCAATTGTGTCCTGGATAACCTTGAAATACTCCACTACAATACGCTCGTGGTTATCGACCAAGACCTTTTGAATCTCCTTGACAGCCAGGGCATACAAATCGTGCGTAGCCGAAATGTCATCTCTGATCTCCTGTCTGGTCACAGACTCGATGGACGTGTCGTTGGACTTCTTGATGTTTTCAAAGTCCTTGTTAATAGCGCCTATCTTCTTCTGCAACGTCTGATACTGCACATGCGAGTCTTGATGAAGCTTTTGGAAAATAGACGTGATGAGTGGCTTTATAGTTTCAATAGTGGAGCCGACGACTGGAGCAATTTCGGTTTCAAGGTTGTTCGTGGCCAATTGAAGAGTCTTGTTGACTTTCTGTTCCCAACGACCCAATTCCTGGTGAATTTTGTCAATTGCCGGGTCCGCGACTGGTTCTGCCGTTTCAGTCTGAGACTCGGTGGTCACCGTGACGGTGGAGGTCACAAGAATCGTAACGGGCTCTTCGTCGGAATAATCGTCTTCGCTGTCTTCTACGTCTTCAGCTGCAGGCACATCCACAGCTTCCGGCGCATCCTCAACGTCCACTGGGATTTTCTTTTCCTTGGACACCTTGTGCAAAATGTCCTTGACCAACTCAACAATGTTCTTCTTGGTCTGCTTGAAGTTGGTGAAGTTCTTCTTCTTCTTCAAATCGTCAAACTTGACCAAATTCTTGAACTCCTGCTTGATGAAGTCGGACTTCTCGTGGAACTTGAACGAGGACTTGGTGTTGATCACGGCCTGCACAAAGTTGTTGTATGCTTCTACCGAATCAGATATGAACTTGACCGACTTTAACCGAACAAGAACATCGTCCACATACCCGCAAACACCGGAGCTGACTACAAGCTCCCTGACATACCCGGACAACGTACCAACCTGGGCGACCGCCACGTGATAATACACCCCGAAATGGGCACATGCAACCTCTCGGGCGTGCACAAGGTGGGGATACACCTCCCGCGAAACATACACGTCTATGGCGCTCACCACCTCCTGCGTTTTGTCCACCACAAGCTGGAACTTTTCGCTGGACTCCAACAGCAGCCACGAGTCGGCGGCCAAACGGCCCATGCGGCTCACTTTGGCGCCGATCTGGAAAGTTTCGTCCAACAGCACAACCGTGGGCTCAACATAGTGCTGGTAGTGGGGCAACACGGACGCAAAATAAAACGGCTTCAAGTACTCGTGGCCCAACTCACACGTATGGTGGAGAATGGGCGAGAGCTTGGTGGAAGATGACACTGGCTCAGCAAGCGGACACACATAGGTCAATGTGTAGCTGAGGTACGCGATGATTCCTACTAGGAACAAATTGAACTTGGCGCCAACCATTTTTTTTTTGCACCAGACACAAGGTGATAGCAGCAATTCGGTGGGTACAGCGGTTCGGCGATGATCGGAAACCTTTCCAGCGGCAAATGGGTGTGGAGCAGGTGTGAGTCGTGGTTTGTTGTGAAGTCAGGCGAATCACCAAAAAAGTAGGGATGCTTATATGCAGGATACGGTGATTCACCTCTGGCGGGCCGGTTGCTACCAGTTAGCGGGCCTACGGCAGCGGTTCGGGTGGAGGAGGTGCCGGTTGTGGCGGGGGTGGTGTAGTGGTAGTGGTAGTGCGGGTGCGGTGTAGCGGTTTAAGGTGGAAGCTCATCGCCGGCATTTAGCCCACGCCTGATTTGGCTAGCAGCCGTATCTCTCCACGTTTCTGGATGAATTAGCGACAATGTGCTTATGATAGCGAGGCTGCAAAAAGGGGTTATAGTGTAAGTTAGTGTGAGTTAGTGTGAGTTGGTCTACATTTATATAGTTCCAGAGCATGGTGTATATGTATAGAGCATGGTATAAAGACATGCACTTTTGCTAGCCAAGCAGGAATTACTGGTGAACTGCAAGTATAGTTCCAGAGCATCTATATATGGGCACGGCGTTATGCTGCGAAGACTGTGCACTTTTGCTATCCATGTAGGTACTACTAGTGAACTGCAACTATAGCTCTAGAACATATTGTATATGCATAGAGCATGCTATAAAGATATATGCACTTTTGCTAGCCACGTAGGTACTACTATTGAACTGAAACTATAAAGACATATGCACTTTTTGATAATCAGGTAGGTATTACTGGTGAACTGCAAATACAGTTCTAGATCATTCTGTACATGCATAGAGCATGCTACAAAGACATGCACTTTTGCTAGTAAATTGCATCCAGCCCAGTTAAGCCATGTCCGCTTGTGTAAAATGTAGTCAGGTAATACATGAACTCATCACTACGACAAGGTGTGGCACAACCGGATTACCCAACACACCAATACCCTACATAACAATAACGCGTTTATTTTACTAGTTAGTCTGTGAATGCCCTACACCTCGGTAGCATCAGGTCGTCTTCCATATCTTGGCTGCGTAATGCTTGACAAACGCCAACGGATCGTCCGTCTTGCCATCCTTCGAAATCTCGACATCCGACGCAAACGAGTTTATTGGCAACACCAAAATATCACTCACCAACTTGGGAATCGTCAACTGGTGGAAATCCTTCCACGTGATCTTCTGGTAGATGGAACTTTGCAAGTAGTCGTTGAAGTACTTCAAGATCACATCCGTCCACATTCCACTGCCAGTCCACGACAGGATATCCAATATCTTCTGGTTGGAGGAGCCCTGCAACCGCAACTTTTCGTCGTCGTTCAAGAACTTCTGTCTGTGGTGCGTCTGCTCGATGATTGACGCGATGACCTCCCGCAAAATCGGATGCCCGGGCTTGGCCTGCAACACAAACTGTCCAAACTGCAATCGGCGAACCGATTCCGACCTCCAGTTGCTGGACGTCGAGTCGGTCTCAATACTTATGATCATGCCGATCTCCTCGGGACTGACGTTTTCCGGGATCCAATTGGGCACTGGCTGGATGGGATGGGTGTCGATGTCTGCGTACACCCCGCCTCTGGCGAAAAGGATCAAGTATCGGAAGAAATCCATCCGCAAAATGACTTCCGGCATGGCCTCGTACGTCTCGACCACTTCCGGGATCTCCCGGTACAAGTATTTGACCATGGTGTGGGCGGTATCGTCGTTGAACAACTCATGGACAAAGCCCGGGTTTTTGAACGCCCACTGTCTTTCTCCGTCCCGGTATATCTCCTCAAACCGCTCGTCGTTCAACCCGTGTTTCCAGGACTGCCAGATGTAGGCCGGGAACTTGACGGTGGGGTCGTACGGGTATATGTACACAAGTCTTTCCCGGATGGAGGCGTTCGCAGGAGGCTTCTTTAGCAACTTGATTTCCTGCAACAACATCTCGTTCTGCTTGACCAATTTCAACAAAAGCTCCTCGTGGTTCTGGAAGATCTTTTTATTGATCTTCTCGAGCTTGTTGATGAACTCGTCCTGGTTCTTCTCGTTCTCGTTGTATATCAATTTGGACAAGCCCAATATGTTGTCGTTGGGGATGTTCTGCAACACCTCCTGGAAGTTCTTGCCGCTGTGCTTGGAAGTGGTGATTTTGGTCACCACCAAGATGAGGGCAACCACCACTATGGTTATGATGATGGGTCTTCTTCTATTATTGAAATGGTTGGCCATGGCACCCGGTTTTTTGTCTTCTTTTGTTCCTGCTGTGGTGCTATAATGTACAAGGGGGTAATGCAATAAATACGGGGCAATCTGGCTCCAAATGACACAACGTGACACTAGACACTGGCACACTAACGGGCTGGGTAAATTACTGGAAACGGCCCGAGGGATCAGGGATGACGTAATTCCGGCTGGTCGAACACACTCGGAATTGTAGCGCAATTCAGCAGCAGCGCAACCTATTCAACCGGCAAGCACCTCCAACACGCAGGTGTATGTGTGCTACAAACGGAACTGGTGTCTGAAGGCCAGTGTCTATAAATATTTTTTGTCAACAAAAAGTGGTAGACCGCTGTTGTCAATTCTGGGTCGCAAATCTGGTGTCCTGCACATAAAAACGACACGACAATAGATGCGACACCACTCCCCAGTGAAGACCCGTTCTTCTGCCCAGCTGCTGCAGCAACGCAAACGGCAATGTCGGTACCTTTGAAGTTGTACGGCGGGGCGGTGACGGCCACGGTTCCCGAGGCAGTGGGATTTTCGTTTGTGGACGCCTCCAATTTCCGGCAAATCCCCGACACTCAAGAAGTGTTCATAGTGGAACTGCCATCCAAATCGGCCAAATATGACAAGTCCTTGATCTTCGACTTGTTGGAGTATGTGCAAGACGACGGCTACAGCAGTGCTGTCGCTTCACACATCGCAGAGCTTGTGGAGGACCAGCCTTCCGTGGTGAATCACTTTATAGAACAAGTCAAGAGCACCAACAGCGACCACCGCTACATCAGCCTTATAGAGTACGACAACCACAGAAGAGACGCCAGCGATGAAGACTCGCCGCTAAAGTACGTTACTTTTATCGCTTTGATCCGCTTAAAAGCGGCAGATACCGATGTTTTGGTCACACTAAATATTCCGCTAGCGTTCACGGTATCCGCCGATGAGCTAGTAGAAATATTACGAGGCAACGTAACCAGCTCAGACCCAGAGATAACTGGCCTAAAAGCAAGTTATCACTGGTTCAAGCAGATTGCCGAAACCTACGAGGTCTTGGACTGGAACTTGTTTGGATAAAGTTTGTGTATTACTATTAGCGTAGCGCATATATCAAGGTACCAACGTCGTTGGATCGGATCATATAACAGTTATTTTAAAATATATTAAGGTGCCAACATTGTTGGACTGGGGCATATTACAGATGTGTTTCATTAAGTGCCACTCAATTGGCTGATGAAGCGGCCAAGACAACGATGCTTCCAGCTGCAACGGCCGACAACGCAAGAGTGGTGCCAAAGTTAGTGATGTTGTTATTAGCTTCGTTTCTTATTATTGGCGCTGATGATTGCACCGTAGAGCTCATTGTCATCGAGTTCTGTCTGTGGTTGGATAATAGAAACAAGTTGTAGATGTTGGACAACTTCAAGTGAGATGAATAATTCAACATAAGGAAGGATGACAATACCAAGTTAATTGAAATGAAATTGCCGGTCAAGTAGTAGTACATGGACTCAATTAAGTGTATTATTAATTGGGGTAATTTATAGATCATGTAATACATCCCAACTGAGAATAATACGAGGTTGATTGTATTAAATGCATAGATCTCTCCATCTGACAAAACAGGAATGGGACTGTAGTAAATATATATGCGGTACAACTTTTGGATTTCTTTGAACAATTTGGTAGTAAGCAACATTGTGGATTATAGATTTAATGTAAAAATGGCAAGTGAGAATTAAAGCAGCAGGCAATTGCAGTAAACACCGTTGGAAGATGGGGATTAAATAGCAGAATAAATATGAGCAGGTTATTGAACTTAAGTTTACTGACTGCCGCTAGTGAATGAAACCAAAAATAAACCTAGACAGTAAAACCTGAATCACAAGTAAAATTATAATAATAGACTCTGCGCATTTACAATTAGTGCTGGATATTCCTAGAGTTAAATATGACAAAGGCCGCCCAAAAATACCCTTACAGTTGACCACCCCCATTTTGCATCACATTTTCATAAAATGCATGTAATATAATATTTGGGATGTGATTTCACCCTGTGTTCACAACAATCGCTCCTAGTCATCAACGAGCATACCCCGATCTGGTTCGATATTTTATTAATAACAATAGAGTAATGACTATTGAATTACTAAACATATACCGGGTGTGATGTCGCGCGCAATTTTTTTTGCAAAATGTCGCAGAATAGCTATGTTTACAGCCGTTCTTCCCGATTCCACTAAATGACCTGCCGAATTAAAGCGGTTAAACTGTTGTAATGCGTGTTTTGCTCGGCTAAACAAGTCAAGACATTTACATCTATTTTACTTTTATTCTTGACATGGACTCTAACCATGAGGGCTTTATCGAATTTAATTTCCAGTGTTTCGTTTCTGTCTAGCAACCTTCTAATTTTACGCAACCAAACAAATTCATTTGTTGTGAAATAGAAAACATTCTTGTTATGTTTAACTTTAACAATTTGATACTGGAAAGTATCAAACTTTAATTTAATTGTATTGAAGTTTTTCTCTAAACCGTTAATAACTTTGCTTAACATCTGATAATCATTGCTATTATTGAGTGGCGAGATGTATTCCGGGATTCTGAACTGCTGTTGACAAAAGCTCCAACCTATTATCCATCTCGTAGTGTTGAACTTGATTGCTTGACTGAACTTTAATGGTATGTTCTTGGAATCGATATACAGATTTAGTTCCTCGAGATGACTATGAATTCCAACTTGACTAGTAAACCAGCAACTTTTAAATGAGGAGTATGAGTTGTCTATCAACTTAATGCTCTCGTCAATTAACCGTTTGATAAAGCCGAGCTCACCGCCATCTTCGAATATGAGTTCACTATTATCGATTGTCAATTGGCTAGGTTTTGGAGTTTCTTTCATTGATTCCTTTTCGAGGTACTCTTGTTTGTTTTTATAAAATGGTGGGTTGCATACCGTATACTTGATGCTAACATCAGGTGACACGGATGGGATGAGATTTTTATTATTGCCTTTGATCAATTGCACATTTCTTTGTAGACCAGGATTGGCAGCTAACAACTGTTGGATATGGCTGATTGATGATTCGTTGATCTCGGTCGCAATGTACTTGTTGTTAGTGAGCTTAGTACCAATTATTGGATAAATTAGAGATGATCCGGTTCCAATGTCAATTACCCAGTCTTCTTCCGACTGCCAGTGTGAACTTAGGACCGCCAATGGTTCGATTAGGATAGACTCTAATATTAGCAAGTATTCCATTCGGTTGTTAATCCGTGGACATAGTTTCTCAGGCGACAATCTGTACTGAGCCACATCGAAATAGTCTTTTATTATTATTTCAGTAATGTCTATCTGGTTCTGAGTAGGACCAAAATCGTAGGTGTATTCATAGTTCAACTGGAGTCGCTGGTGCGGATGGCTAGAAGGCACCGGTTTTTTAACCGAATTGCGTTGCAACGCAGCATATTTATCTACTAATCTGTTTATGGACACATGTGGCACGTCCAATGCGTATTTACTCTGGACGACTGTCATATTACCATTTTCAGTTTGGATGCAAAAATTAGCCGTGATCAATTGGCAAGCTTCCGAAAAAAAAAACAAAAAATATGTTTAGCACTATTCAAGAAAAGTGTGGAAAACACAAACTCCAAATGCCAAGTGAAACTATACTCTCCACCTCAGTAGATAAAGGAAATGCAATTATGTGCAGACCCGACCGTGTAAGCCCAGGAATACCAGTTGGAAAGGGAGTGAAATAGGGAGATTAGATAGTAGAGAGGGTGGAAGTTCGGCTCATCTTCCCCCCCAAAAAAAACAAACTAAAAAATAACGCAGAAAATGTCGTCGGGCCACAAGTTCCACAATTTCCCCTTTTAAGCACACTGTTGGTCCAGATTATCATGATAATAATCTCCACAAATGAGAGCGGGAGGGTGTCAATCCGAGAAATTTGTCATTAGGAAGTGACATTTTGTTATGAACCAACTCCAAACATTTCTTTGAAGTAGAATGTAGAGATACAACAAAATCCGTAGATTGGCCTGATGTCTTTGTTGTAGCCCCTAATCTACGAATAATGATACGGCTTCGTATACGGCGTTGAAAGCCATAAAATCGAAAATTTTATTGGTGCGTCCCTCTCTCTGTGTATGTCAGTATCGATATCATTTTCTTTTTGCGACAGAGCCTATGTATTTATCTATTTATACATTAAACAATAGCTTATCCTGCTTCTTCTTTAGTTTCTGTTTTCTTTTATCGTTGATCACGATACCAACTCCAAAGTCTAGGTCATCGTCATTCTTATTCTGCAGCGATGAAGAGGGCAGTCTGCCCCAATCAGAAGGATCCAATACCTGTATGGGATTAACTCTGGGTATCACAATCTTGGGTGCTTTCTTCTCCAAAGTAGGGAACTTTTTGTCATCTCTGAGTTTGTCTGATGAGTTATTTCTAGTAGATGCCAAGCTGGAAGAGGCAGATGATGATGAAGATGACCCATTCAAGTAAGTAGGTACGTAGTTGGGGTTACTGTTCGTGTTAATTCTGGGAGCCGCAGGCCTCTTCTTCAAAACTGTTGTATATCTGATTGGTTGTGTAGAATTTAAAACAGGTTGTTTCTTTTGAGGTTTCGATAATGCTGGGAATGCTTCATTGGAAGACAAAATGGTGTTTGGAGACTGTGAACGGCTCTTCCCACCTACTGGACTATTTACCCAGGAGTTAGCTTTGAATACAGACCCTGATACGCCCGCCAATACTGGGAATTGTTCCCGTTCTGGCTGTTTGACGTTCAACTCGTCCTCTACCGCAATCAAACTGTCGTACAAGTCCTTCTGGCCCTTGAAGAATTCCAGGAATTCCTTGATCAATAAAGATAACTCCTCGTTGGACTGGTGCACAAACAACTCTTCTCTGTACAAGTTTAGCAAATCTCTGGCTGTGAGCTTGTTGTTTTTGAACGATCTGTTGAACGTCTCGAACTTACCGAATTGCTGCTGGTTGTAGTTCAAGTAATGCCTAGCCCTCTCTTCAAACCGCTTCTTCTTGATATCAAGCGATTGATAATCTTCCTCTTCTTCACCGTGTTGTTGTTCCAATCGTCTGGGAAAAGTGCTGAGTTGTGACTGGTAGGTTCTTGTGCTGTTGGAGCCGATTATCACTTTGTTGCTGGAGTGTAAGCCCCCGTGTTCCTTCAACAAGTGCGCCGTCAAGTCCAAATCTTCACGGAAAACCACAAAACGTTTCTCTATACACGATGGCACACTGCACACGTAATGGTCACGCTTGAAATGCTGGTACAATGAATCGTAGTTGCGATAGTAATCGGCCGTTTTAGGATTGTATTGATCACAGATGTGGCACCGCTCATGTTTGTCTCTAATGTGAATATTCAACTCGTCTTCCGAGTAAAACCGCTTGCCAAGACAGTGCTTACACTCAGGATGGCCCTTGAATCCCGTTTCGTCACCCTCGGACTGATGTCTGTGCAATTGCTTGTATGTGTACAAGGGTAATTCCAGAATAAACGCCTTTTTGAACTTGGAGCAGATCAAGCAGTAGAACTTGTTATGTTCCTCCTTTACGTGATCCATAAGCTCCTTGAAAGTTGACAAATTGTCGCCGCCGTCACACAACGTGCAAGTATTGTTAAGCAAATTCAACGTATCTGACTTCACGTATTCCTGGGTGAATTTGATGTGGTATTTTTCATCCAAATTAGCAAACGTTTGAGAGCTGTAGTCATCGTAGTCTTTGCTTATTTCCTCGGTAATAATCACCCACTCATTTTCACTCCTACATATCAAGCACTGGCTTTTCTCGTACAAGCTTCGCTGTCTGAAAGTGCACTTGTGGCATGTCGTGTGGTGACAGGGAGTAATGGCTGCAAACAGGATTTTGTTGGCACAAATGATGCACTGCTCATAATCCTCTAATTCTTCCTCTGGTGCGTTCTGGCTATCATTTGACTTATTGTTGCGTCTATAACCTCCTCTCGATCTTTGGCCCGATTGATGATTGTGCCTGCCCCCGCGACTTACACGTGATTTTCCGGAACTATTAGCACCGGATTTATGCGTGCCTGCGGTAGAAGGAGATGCTGAGCTACTCGACATACTTGGGAAACTGGTTGAACGCCGAAATAGTGTGCGTTTTCTGTTTTAAACTGCTAGCACAGATGGAAAATCGGGTTCTGCAAAAAAGTGTTGATAATTTTTTTTGGTGCACCTGCCGCTTTGGGCGAACATCCGAAAAATGCTGGAACCAGTATCGGAACCAGACATTTTCTGGAGATACCAGACACCGCCTAACCCACCCGTCCACTACCATGTTCAATGTCAGTGCCACGTTAAATGTGTCGCGGTTGTTGTACAACCCGAGCTTGTGTTTGCCCCACGTGACCGTCAAGTCGTTTGACCAGATTCCAATTCCGCTCCTGGTGGGAACACATCCCGAAGTGGTGATAAAGGGTGTTGTGTTGGATAAGGACAACTGCTTTGCCAAAGACCACGACGACAAGGTGTGGCCAGCGTATATGGTGAGTAATTTTTTTGTTATGGCGGTAGGGACAATGTGGAGCACTAACAATTATAATTGTAGCAAACCTGGGATAAATTGAGAGAGTCCTATCCCAAAGAACACTTGTTGATAGTAAGCAACTCAGCAGGCACAAACGACGATGTGGACCATGTCCAGGCCGAGAAATTGGAAAAGGACACGGGAGTTACCGTATTAAGACATCCTACCAAGAAGCCGGGCTGTTTCAACGAAATCGCCGACTACTTCAAGCAGTTTGATATCCAGCGTCACGAGATCATGATAATTGGAGACAGGCTATTCACCGATATGCTAATGGCCAACATGATGGGGTCTTGGGGTCTTTGGTTGAATGAAGGCGTGGAGTTGTCTCCCAAGACATTTCCAGCGTTAGAAAGACTGGTGTACCACCGGTTAGTGACTTCACGTGCGGATCCGTTTGTTCCACCTATCCCGTATCACAAGTAGACTGTATCGTATTTATTTCTTACCTGTGTGCCAGCCTGGGTTTATGGCCAGCACTATTTATTGTATGTATTTTAAAGTAATTTATTGTATGTATTTTAAAGCAATACTTTTTCGCAGCTATTTAGAAGCGCTTAACTTCCATTTCTCTGCTTTTTGCCGCCTTGCAACAACCCAGCAAAATGGCCGATATATCCGTTCACAACGTCTTGTTTGATAGCCCACTTCCCAGTGATCAGCCGGTGGTTATAGCAAACAACCCTATTGACAATGTCGAGAGCATCTACAACGTCAAGTTGTTCAAAACCTTGTTTGAGGTGTACATGGGTCTTCTTCTAGCCCAATACATAACGGTATACGGGTGTGTTCCGTTTGATCCCATTGACAATAGACCGGTAATCAGCATAATCGCCGGAATATACACTCTTTTGATGGTTTGTATCAATTTTCTGTCGTTATCTTGTTTCTCTGGCTAACCCATGTAGTTCGCAGTCAACGCTAGCCTTCTTCCGACTTGCTCCACCACTATTCCTTCCGTATTCTCTTTCCGCTGCTTGATTGTTTCTGGTATTCTTGAGCTAATTGATGTTGTTCTCAGCATTGTGTGTGTAGTGTCCACTCTTCAGGTAAAGGAAATGCATCTGTATGAATATGATAGTCAAACAAAACTCACTGAGAAAACCGATGTTACCACATATATACAAATCGTGACTGTTCTATGTTTGGTGTTGAATTGCTTAACGTTTTTACTTCTAGGGGTCATCATGATAATATCTGCTCATTCACTAAGTAACCTAGTTAATAAGTTCGACAGACGAGATAAGCTCAAAGACAAAGTCCCGTATGCTGAAGACTCATCGTACTCTAAACATCGTCAAGTGTATAACTATTGATGTCACATAAATTACGACCGACTGACAGTCAACAATATTATAAAATACATTTATTAGTATACATAAAACAATATTTCACAAGTAAAATATTAGCGGATAAAACAAAATAGAATACTAGAAGTATGCCATCCATAAAGTATCTGCAGCTGCCAAATTACGTGGGTTTACTGCCTGAGAAATAAGTTCAAGCACGTTCTGAGTAGCAACACTGGGGCCAGACGAAATACGGCCAATCGAAATAATCTTCTTGATGATAAACTCGACATTGATTCTAACAATCTCACGTAATTGCTTGTCTTGAGGAATTGGTTTAGGTGGCTCTTGTTGTGCACACCATGAAACAACTTCATCACGAACAAATAATGTTAAGAACTGTTCAAGATCGGACTCAGGTTCTGCAAGTGCTCTGGCGATACATAAAATGTATACTGCGAGGACACCTTCCAAGTTAGTCTCTCCGATCAATTTTTGAACATTTGGAGTAAGACGGAATGGTACTAATTCAGCATTGAAGAATAATGGGGCTGGTCTGTTGGTATTGTCCATCATCAAAGCACTCTTGCTGGCAATCTTGCAAGGTAACATGTCAGATGTCCAAACATTACCGGATCCCTTGTTGATATGGATCTTTTGTGGCTGTCTAGCATTGACACTCATCATATAAGTACTGAAAATGAAGGAAGCGTATTGAGAAGTGAACTGCTTGCGGAATAACCAGAAGTCCTCAAATTGTGGGTATAGTTCAATAAAATAATTCTTCATCACAGTTGAAGGAACCAACAAAGATTGAATAGCACTGAGAATTTCGACCTTAATACTCATGATGTCAGGTTTAGGTAACCGTGGATCAAATGCAGCCCTCAACTTCTCAATAGTATAGACAAATGGCTCATCACGACTCTTTCCATTACGACGACAGTAATCTTCATAAACCTTTTGCATAGTAAGATCTCTAGGATCATCGTTAATAATACGAATATGTGGAGACAATGGCACTGCAATCGGTAAAGTAAATTGAATATTTCTTCTTCGAGTCTCGACCTTTCTGGAAATAGTGTCATTGAAGATTCTGAATAATTGGAAAAGACTCTCTTCACGACGGCAATGGCGCGCCGCTGGGAACTGAACAGCAAAAGTGTGCAAACTACCATCATGACCACGGATTCTCAATCTCTTGTAACAAGCGTTAGTGCCTCGAGCCAAATCAATTGTTGGCAAGAACCTCTCAATCTTCACAAAGTGGCTGTTCGTATCTTTATTCAACAAATATTGTCCAGGAATTTCAATTTCTTCAAACTTCTGATGATGGAATTCACTCAAATGAGGACACAAATTCTCAAGATTGATTTCAGAGAACCTTCTGTCTAACTTGTCTTCAAGACGGTCTCTCCATTTTCTCAACTTGGTGATATAGGTTTCCAAATTAGGCTTTCCAATAACAAGATCCTTTTCAAATTCAGCACGAATCTGTTTTGGTAAAACTGTTTCAGCAAAACGGGTAATATTAGCCTCAGTTACTGGCGGAAGTTTAGCATCATCACGTGGGTTACCAAGACGATTCAAGTACTGAACCCCATCATTAAGAAGAGCAACACCGAGTCTGTAAGCATCTTCGTCCGCTGTGCATTTAAATCTCTGATTGATTTGGTCAACTAAGGATTCCAAAGAAAGCGCCAAAAGTGGATATGCAGTCTTCAAGATACCCATAATCTCCTCAACGTGTTCCAATGCTTGACGAATAGCAATAGGAATGGAAACCTTTGGTTGAGCTGGCGACTGTGGTTGGCTACCGTTATTTGGAGTTGGAACTGCAGCCGTTGAGTCGCCTGCGATTTGATCCTTTTCAATATCACCATTACTAAGTTCAGTCAGAGAGTCAGCTCCCGACTTGTTTGCTTCAATGTCTTTAGCTAATTCATTAGGTGAAGTTGCAGTAGCACTATTTCCGTTAGTGGCAGTGGAATCGTCGGCAGTTTCGGAATTACCGTTGCCACTTTCACTCGTGCTAGAACCATTACCATTACCTGTTGAAACCTTTTCACCATCTTGTTTAGTTGCAGAAGCAAGGTTATTTGCTTGTTGCCGAGCAACTTCCACAGCTTGACGTTGCTTAGCAGCAAAATCTTCTTTAGTGGTACGAAGCTGGAAGTGTAATGCTTGTGGGTAACTCTTAGCGATACGTACCAAGACTTGTCTGGCCAACTTAGCTTCTTTGTGCGATAAAGAGGTTAATAACTGAGGAATAAAGGTTATCCAATACCACACTGGTACTTCACCTCTAAAGTTCTCAAATGCTTGAGCCAAAGTACCCGATGCATCATCTAAACTGATAAGCCAGAGTATTCTTGCCAACAACTTTCTCGTTTTACCGTTTTTATAGAGGCCAGCTGCCAGTAAGTAACAAGTAACTGCATTGTTGGCATACACCATGTCGTTAGGATTCTCTTTGAAACGGCGATCATTGAACATACCCCATTCAGCCCACGCCTTAGGTAAGTTAAGATCAATTTGAACAGATGTAGCGAAGGCTTTATTGGCTTCATCTTTCTGGTTCAACTTGTTCAAGAACATACCCTTCAACGTAAAGAATTCAGCCTTTTGTTGAGTAGCAAAATAAACTAAGTTTGTACTACTAATGACATCCAATCCGGTATTCAACTCATTAGGATTCTGGTAGTGACACTTTACCTGCTCTTTTAATTTCAAAAACGCTTCTTGAATTTCAATATTTGGTAATTGGTAGATTCTAGCAAGTTCCTTAATACAGACATCAGCCATATTATGTTTACGAGCCACATGTGCAAATCTATTGATAACCCATGCAATTTCGTGATAGCCTCTGTACGCATATGAGTTAGCATTACCCCCTGAATTGGTTTGTTGCAAAACAGGAATCAAAGGCATATAAACATTGTTAATTACTTGGAATGCATGTTGTCTCCAAACAACAAGGTCGTTCCAAAGATTGATGTCATCCCAAATGTTAGGAAGTCTTTCACGCCAAACTTGGAGTACTCGCTTCAACTCTTGTGATTTCACATCCAAATTTTGAGCATTAGTTGTGACAAGACTAGCATAAACCTGACTAGCTTCCATAAACTCGACATATTGCTGAAATGTGTGCAACAATGGTATATGGGCGTTATTAAAACGTTGAGGTAAACCGTGCCATTTTCTCAATGCCAATTGTATACCTTCGTCACACAATCTGGAAAGATCCTGTAAAGTTTCCTTTTCTTTACCAAATCCTTGTAAGCAAAGGAAAGTTTCGAAAATTTGACGACGAGGTGTAGGCACATCCATAACGTTTTTAACAGTCTGATCAATAGTTTCACGATCATTGAACCAATCAGCTACTCTCCAACCACATTCCAATAGTAAGTCGGAGAATCCTTCATGTCTGGCTAAATCTGTAAGAATATCCCAATGTTGTAACTTTTCAGCACATAAAATCCAGTGATCTTCCCATAATGCGTACTCAGACTCGCCGTATGGCAAAGCTCCACTTCTTGCCTTAACTTGGGCAGTCTCATAAAGCTGTTGAGCTTTATCCCATAAACCGATTTGCTCGTATGAAAGAGCACTTATAGTTTCAGAATACTTAGCTCTTCTTCTCCATAAACCGTAGAACATATCATCCTCCTTCAATGTTGCATACAATTTAGCAAGTGCATCCTGGGTAACTTCTCTAACTTCAGAGTTACCAGTGACAGATTGCTCTTCTATTGTTTCCAAAATATTGATACCTTGTGACCAGCCGTTGAAATTGGCAGCCAAACACTCTACTGCAAATGGTGGCAATTGTAAAACTTCACAACGTGCAATACCTTCCAACAAAGAAACAATTACATTTGGCCTGCTATCAACTTGACGGGTATGATAGTCCTTTGAAAGCAAAATGACCAAGTATCTCGTGAAATCAAGATATTCCGACCTAGGAATGGAAGTAAACGCGATTGGAAAAAGGTTAGACCATGCTCTATGAATTGCATCACTACTCTGGTAGAACAAGTCGATTAAAGGTTCGAGAATAACTCCTGCACGTAAATCATCAACACTAGACAAGAATTCATTATGTTTTTTCAACAACTCAACAATAGATGGGTTTTCAGAATCAACCTCCATATCCACGTCAGATTTAGGGAGCTTGAAAACACTTAATGGTGCCAATTTATGCTCTGTATCTACCAATTCAATTTTAGTCTCAAAATTAAAGGAACCATACAATAATTGCAAAGCTTGGTTAAGCCATGGATAATCAGCCAAGAATTCCCAATTTTGTTCTCTGATGATATAGTATAATCTCTTACTAATATCCTTTTCTAAACTATTGTTTAAAATGGACATCAATTTTCTTCTGATAGATACATCGGCGGATCTAGTTCCAACTAAGAAAGGTTGCTCCATGCGAACGGTAAGCTCAGTACAACTGAAAGTATCGTCTTCAAATATGTCAATGATAATTTGGTAGAATTCTTTTGACAAAGTAGGTTCACCACGGATTTCAAACACCATCATTTTGGACAAAATAGCTGCCTTTTCCTTAGTTGTGGGGAAAAGATCGGTTCTGGAGAAGACCCAAGTTTTCACCATCTTTATAATCTTCTCCAAAGTGTCCTTGTCTAAAGAACGTTCAATCAATTGAGCCAATAACGATAAGAAAATACGTCTTTGATCTGCCAAATTCGAGATTCTCATAGATGAGAGGTTTAAAATCTTCTCTAAAAGACGAGTCGTCATCTTAGCTTCAAATTCTGAGCTAGCGCTGTCCTTGGAGGAGGATTGAGAACCTTGGTGAGTAATTGTAATATGGTCCTTACACAACTTACTGAATGTTCTCATAATCAGTGGCAAGAGTGAATCTAAAATAGCAGGACGGTAATTAGCAAGCGTCCATGATAGAGTCACGCCAGCAGCCACCGATGGCATGTCACCTAAATCTTCCGCAACAGTAGATGATAATAAAGAAATGAATTCTTTCACATCTTCATCTTCATCTTCATCCTCTTCAGATTCCTTTTCTTCGTTGATTGCTTGAAGGATGAGTTTAAGAACCCTCTGAAGAACCTCTTGGATATCATGGTTATCAGATTTGATACATTTCTCAAGCAACTTATGGAGATACCCCAAATTGGAAACAATCCAGTGGGACTTCTTCCACTCCAACACAACTCCAAGAACTTCTAAAGCATTCAAACAATAACCTAAGAGATTGGATGAATTTAAATCGTTGGAAAGAACAAACTTTTCGAAGAAAGTAAGCTTGACAGAAACTTCAGCCCAGTGCTGTGGGCTAAGTAAATCATATAATATTCCGAGTGCTTTTTGTCCCAATTCACTTTCGGATGCTCTTTGAGGACTAATACAAACATATCGGATTAAAAATGTCACGCATGCTTCTCTCTGTCCAAAAGGAATACTGTAATTGGGTGATGTCGTGAAATCGTCTGCTTTGACCTCTTCGTCGATCGGCATATCTTCGTCCTTTTGTTCGCTCTTTTCAAGCTTAGCTCTTGTCTCCCATTTCAATATCAACTCAGCCAATTCAATAGCCAAAACCTGATTTTCGATAGCTGGGTTTGCTAATATAGTTAATTTACCCATAGCAGTAATAATGTTGGAAATAAAATGCTCTCTCGCAACAAAGAAAAGATCTGGATGTTGCACAATGAATTGGTAAACATTCAAAACCTGAGTGACGTTGAATCCATCCTCAGAAATAATACGCCGTGGCCATTTTAACCAACTATCAGGCGATTCGACATCTATCATTCTTTCTGACATAACTGGAGCAAGAATATCCAATGCTTGTTTCACTAGGTGTCTGGAATCAGCCTGATGAGTACGGAGAAGAGCAACAAACACTTGTGTAGCAAGCTTAGCTGGAATTTCATATGCAGAAATAAAGTATGAGGTAGTCACGTAAGCTACTTGTTTAGTGATATTGTCTTCTAACTTGATATAATTCCAACTGAATCTGATTATGTTCTTTCTATATTCACCAATGAATGTTGATGCAATCTTCAAAAGCAAGGCAGTCAATTCCAATAATGCATATCGGTAACTGTCTAAAATACCAGATGTGTGGCCAGTGATAATATCATTTGTGGACTGCCAGATATTGTTGCAAATTTTTTCTAACCAAGCAGGCGAAGTGTGGAAAAATTCATCCACTTTACCTTTAGTCTTGAACTCATGAATCAAAATGGAATTAAATACTTTCTTGATAAAAAAGATCTTGGATTTGAGGTTGGGTGATGAATTACTGACAAAATCAATAGTTTTGTTCAAATACTTCTCTCTGTATTCCGCATCGGTGGAAGAGACAATCTTGTCGAAAATGTAGTCTTCTAACTGGTTAGGAATCTTAAGTTTCAATTGACAATGACGTTCGACAATGACATATAACAAGTCGATTTCTTCAGGGTTTCTTTCCAAGTTCTTGATCAAAATAACCTGTAATTTGTCAATAGCTTGATCAGCCTGGAAAAGTGCTGGAGAAACCAAAGGAACATTGTTCTTGATTTCAGAAATCTTTTCAACCAACTCAGAAACGCTTAATAACAATTCTCGCTGTTGATCAAACCACTCGTGATCATATTTTGCAATGGCTTCTAAAAGGTCAACCAAATTAGCAAATTTAACCACTTTAGTCTCATCCACCGACTCATTCTTAACATCGTCAAGAATAGATTGAATTTTCTCTTTGGCGATCTCTCTTATCTTATCACAACCTTCCATTCCCGCAATAGAAGCGAGCATATTACCTAATTTTCTATTCTTGAAATTTGTAATGTAATATTCCATACAGTTTTCAGCAAACCTGTTCAAAAATTTAGCCACAGGCACTCTGAAAGGAGAATTTTGATGGCGATCCAAGTGGCCTTCAAGATATTGCAAAGTGTTGATGATTTCTTCCAAGAACGTGTATGCTTTTGGAGGCAAAAGATGAAATATGTTCAAGATCGCCATAACGATTTGCACAGTATGATTGTTTTCCAAATCCAAACCAGCAATACGTCTTAAAATATTAATCTGAGCCCAGGCCATTAAATGATCTAACAATTTACGACCAATTTCAACTCTGAAATAAGAAATCAACAATTCCAATAATCTAGCCAAGGCTTCAAGTCCTGACACTGTCAACTTTTTATGGTCAGATAAATTCATTAACATAGGGCGGAGACCATTTTGCAATAGTTCCTTAGGAAGTTTGGCATTTTCTTGCAAGCTGGACTGTAATCCCAAATGAGCAGCATTGATGATTTCCGTCGACTTATTGCAAAGTGCTTTAAAGAAAACACCGAGAATTCGAATACGGTATTCAGCTAAAGGACCTAACGAAAAATCAGGCTTAGTGAGTGCTAAAGAAAGCAATTTAATGCAAACGACTCTGAGTTCTATCAACTGTTTGGCAGTTCTGAATTCGTATAATCTGTGAACGTTAGCCAATGACTCATCTTCAGCATCCACCAACGCCAAAGCTTCTAACAACAATCTGTTGAGCTCTTCGTTAAACGTTAAGAAAGTATCTGGGATATCCAAACAAAATGTTATTGCGTCAATATTACCAATTTGCATAGGAAATGGCAATGCTCTTAATGGCTTTCCAAAAATAGGAGTCAAAAGCAAATGCTTACATGGGCCCATAATAATTGCAATAGGAACATTGGTGGTTTCAGAAAGCACTTTCAATGCAGACTGCGAAACTTCACGAACCAATGGATTAGAACTGGCTAAATCGTACACCAATGCGCCTACCACAGTTTGGAAAGGTTTTTCTAACACTTCATCTTTGCTTAAACCAGAATTACACTCCTTAAGCAATGTCAACACTAAATTCTTTGCTGAGTCACGTACCTCAAACGGAGCCGTCTCGGGGGTATCTCTCAAAATGAAGAAAATTGAACGAACAAGCTCAAATTGGCGCTTGAAAAACCATTTCGGAGAAATTCCAAGATCCTCAAACATTGTCTTAAGACCCAAAATACCACCTAATTTGGAGAAATAGTATTCGTTGTAACAGCAGTGAGTGAACTTATAAAACATCGAACGGAATACTGGATAGTGTAAAGCAGCTTCCTCTGATCCAAATAAAGTTACAGCTGTAGAATAGACGGTTTTAATGGCTTCTATACCTTTATTTCTGACATCCTTGTCCCAGAAACTCAATGCATAATTTAGGGCTGAAAGAAATGCCGTCTCACTTATGTAAGCCTTGCCCTCATTGTCGTTGACAGAGAATGGACGTTCCTTCTTAATCTTTTCAACCACGGAACTACCGAGTGAAAGCAATGTGAAATGAGTCGTCAAGCCATCAATTAAGGCACTAGCTTCATCTTTTACTTCCGGGATTGAAATAGAAAAGAATAAGATCTCAAATAATCTAGTGAAAAGCTTTTGTTGCCTGTCTAACTTCGCCACATCAGACACACCAGTTTCTTCCAAATCAACAGTCTCCTGTATCTTTTCCTGCTTGAGTATTTCCACACTCTCCGAAATAAATTTAGCATATCCTTCTGGAATAGGTGTAGTGTCGATAAACAACTTCAAGATGCTAGTTAAGTATTTGAATGCGCTTATACGGTAGTGAACTTTCAATCTCGGGTCTTCAAGCAATTTAATAGCAGACTGGATACCGGGTGTTATGGAAATTGGTACTTGACCATTTAAACCATAGATCAGGAATAAAGCATTGATCTCTTGATCCAATTCTGATTGTGTCACCAAGCTTCTGCAAGGCTTGAAATGTTTGTGGTTTCTACCTCCCAATTTACCCAAAATACGAATAGCGGTATGAGAATGCTGGTGATGGTATGGGACTGGTTCCAAATGCTTCCATAATGCAGCCATTATCTCATCGATAACTGGTTCGATCATAGGATCAAAGTATTCAGCAGTCAAGTTATCTACGCATAACTCAAATGTTCTTAAACCCTGTGTGATAAGTTCTTGTGACCCATTCAATGCGTATACCAATGGTCTGGTCAAATAATTGAGATGTGGCACTAATACTGATAATCTAACGGGTACAGTTAAACATAACTCGACATATATGTCTCTCTCGTATGGACGACGAGCATTTGCGATCATTTTATTCAAGTTTTCCAACAAAACAGGTAAAATTGGCATAATTTCCTTGTATAAGTTCTCAAATCTTCCTCCACTGATACTTCTGAAAAGAATCCTTACTAAGTAGGAATATATTATTGGTTCTTCAGCCTTTGTAGCTAACTTCAAAGACTCCAAGATCAAGTGGTTCAAATGAGGTAGTATAACTCCTTCATTCGCAGTAGGGAATAAGTGTACCGACATGAAACATAATTTGAACAATCTTATCAAAATGTTGGACTTAACTAATTCAACCTTACCTAGCTGGTCCAAGTTGTTCTTCAAGAAAATGATCAAGATACTAGAGAAATTGGCGGATGTCACTTCGCTAGCCAAGAAAAATTGTGGCAAGTGAAGTA
The DNA here is from genome assembly GCA_030578435.1 of Scheffersomyces lignicola. Lineage (NCBI taxonomy): Eukaryota > Fungi > Ascomycota > Pichiomycetes > Serinales > Debaryomycetaceae > Scheffersomyces > Scheffersomyces lignicola. Next base: position 88,627 of record JAJMRV010000013.1, on the reverse strand, counting down.
AAGTAGCATTTTCTAACATAGAATCAAACATGAATGGCAACTCTGAGCTCACAATTTCATTGAACGATGCAGGATCGATATGTATAAAAATTGTAGCAAATATTTCCATCAAATCCTTCTCTTCTTTGGATGAAGTTATTGGTAAGTTTGGTCCACCAGTTGAAAAATCGAATGCCTTGGCTGGAGTAATCACTGGTTTAACCTTTGACACAGAAAAGAATCTCAAGCAGCTTATCCCTCCTCTAAAAAGAGCACGTAACACATTCACTTCTTCATATGAAATTAATTTGGCAGAATCGTTCCATTTGTCATAATTAACAGGTTGACCTGGATTCTTGGAGTCACTCTGGGTGGGCTGTGGTGGCACTGGTGGGTTACAGTTTTTAAGACCAAATATCATCGACTTCAAGAACGTCATCAACGTACGGAATAGATACCGAGCATCTTTTAGGAGATCGGAATTGCTTGATGTAGGAGAAGTCGCTATAGGAGAATAGGACTCAATGCTAAACAAGTCCAAAAATATGGTCTCCTCGTCTTTCTCCTCACTTTTATTACCATTCTCTTCTTGTTCTGCGTCATCTTTTGGTTTAGAATCTTCGGTCTCCGTCATCTCAACATCTTCAGACACTTCCGTTATCTTTGGTTGTTCGTTATCCTCGTTATTATCATTACCAGTCACAAGATTTTCGTCTTTGATTCTCTTAGAACTGTATCTTTCAATAGCTCTTTTCGACTCAGCTTCTTTCTGTCCCCTGTTCTTTTCAAATTCATTATATTTGTTGATGATGTAATTGTACTTTCTATTCAAGCTTTCAAACCTTTTAGCGTATGAATCAATAATCAACATGAATAACTGTCTGCCTTCGAGCTTGTTCGGCAATTTCATAATTCTTTCCACTAGATTAAGCAATAATTTAGCACTCATGATTTGAACAGTTAATGCCAACGAATCATCCTTTAAAAGGTCGCAGTATATTTTTACGGTAGACCATATCTGCTTGGGAGTTAATTCATTTCTGACGTTGTGGATAAAATCGGCTACGGTAGAATATGCCAATGGTCTGAGAGTTTCAAACGACGTAAGACCCTCTCCGATCAATATCTTCTCGTCAAACAACAACTCAATTTTGGGAATAAATTGAGTTCTAAATGGAGTAGATAATATATGTCTCGTAGCATGTAAAAGCTCTTTTCTGGCGACTGATAGTTCTGCTGGACAGTCTTGTAATAATCGCAATATGACGTCAGGTACCACTTTTGACTTTTCTGAAGATAAATGCTGGTTAGCATATCCTCTGATAAATACATAGGCCAAGAAAGAGGCTGCCTTGACTTGACCCAATATAAAATCACTGTAGGCTTGTCTATTTTTAATGTTAGGGGAAATAGAAGCTGTCACTTTGCCTTCTTTAGAAGCTTCTTCTCTGAATAAGCGCTGCTCTTCCACTTCTAATACTAAAATATTGATGATTTTTGGCAAGAATTTGGGTAAGGAAGTTTGGACTAACGTCTTGTACGAAGAGTATAGTGACACCATAGTAATTGGACACTCTGCTAAAGTCTTGAACGAGAACATAGCTTTGTTCAATGTTTTCGAAGAAGGCTCTTCTATAAGAGGTGACATCTCCTTTTCTGACTCCTGACTCATATTGACGGTGGTAGAGTCGTTGCTGAATATATCTTGCACAGTTTTAGGCATGTTCTCGTAGATTGAACTGATTATCTCTACAAATGGCTGCACTTTCTCAGAAAGCTTAGCTTTGTAAGATTTGTGTAAACTGGTGATGACTTTCATACACAATACACCGTTGTCTTCATTCTCATCTACCAATATCTTAGTCAAGGCATCCAAAATCTGTTCTGCAAATGGTTCAAACGTCTCATTCATGATTGATCTGTGAATAATCTCCAATATACAATTTCTAAGCTTGTGTTCTGGAGAAGTACTTATGAACGAAATTGGAACATCCTCAAGGTTTTTGATGAAGATAGGAACCAAGTTCTTCAAAAAATATTCGTATTCAGCAGCTCCATTAAAGGTTTCAATCATGTCTAGTAACTCGGACAAAATGGAGTGCGCCGTTCTGTAGTCGGCACTGTCATTGAGCCGCGACACAAACGCGTCAAGTTGACCCGTATATGACATATGTGGCTGCTGTCTTTAATAAAGCCTGCTAAACCGACGGTAATTGCGCTGTTCGAGCTGATTTCCAGTGGTTAGATTGGTGTTTACTTTGTTGAAAAACTACTATGGAAAAAAAGTGGGAATCAAGTTTGGTGAATTTTTCAATTACTCACGTGAAAGTAGCGTGATTAGCACGTGACAAGTCGTGTCTCTCTTGTTCTACTGATACTTACTGGCAGTAGTATGAATATGTCTCTTGTAGCGTTATACAACTGTTCCAATTATAACAGATAGCGAGAGGGTATATTATTACCAAATGTTGTTATTATTTTTGATTTTAAATGTTTTAGACGAAGTATATATGATGTTCGATTCATTCAACTTTGGCTGCAAAGTTTGGAAAAAAAGGTGGATGAAGACATACTGCAAATATATAAACGATGCATTATAGCTAAGGTTTATTTTGGATATTAGCTCACACAACAACAAGACGCAGGATAAGTTAAATTGAAAATATCTCATACCTTTTCTGATTGCATAGAGCTGGCAATCTTTATACCATCTCTTACATCTCTGAAACACGAATAGAAGCAAAAAATATTTACTATCATAATAAAGCTGAAAGCTGTCCAAGTCATAGCTTCTGATCTAATCCCTGCCTTTGCAGCAATTAAATCCATGGAAGCTTCGTTAACCATCACAATTGAGGTGTTGACCGCTTCCATTTGTAACATAGACCCCAAACCCCATAGCAAAGTAACCGATGAAGACAAAAGACAGTTGATCTTTTTCATAGCGGATTTTCCAGGAATATAGGGGATGGAAGTATAACAAATAGTTAATAAGAGAATCATTGATATGATAATAGTAGCCTCTAATATTTTTGGGTGGCATATCTTGCTGAAGCTCTTAATAATTGACACCAAATTCATATGGAGATCTAACGAGGACGAGAACGCAATATCGTTCAAGGAGGATATAGTTGATAGCTCGTCATAAGTAGTGCATGTCATGTTATCTGTGGCTTCAACACAAACACCAAGATAATTGACTTTTAATTTCATCGGAGCGGTGTCATTGCTGAAGCCTGTGAAGCTCGAATGGCTAATACTCCGCAACGACGTTTGGTTAAATTCAAATTGTGCTAAATAGATTTTCAGATATTGGCTGGTGTTATCTAGACAGCCAATCAATAGGAAGCCCAATAACACAATTGATATGAATAACATTACCAACAGCAATACTTTGGGTAATTTCTTGAATAGAAAGGCGAACATGATGCGTAAAACGGAATAAAAGAACAGGTTGAGGTAGGACACTCAGATACAAGAACAAAAATCTAGAAGCCTAAAAGCCAACGGCAATTAAGTATCATTTATATAATAAATAAAGAGACATTATTAGTACTTCTATCGCAATGCTCATACATTTTATGTATGACATTTGCTTCACAATAAATTATTTTTAGCAGCCATAAATCATGTTAGAAAAATGCAGCAAGATGGTTTCGCGCATACGACATTAAAACCACACTGACTTAATTAATACACCCAACACTACCAATAACGCAATTATTATGGTAGAAGGTGCGTAGATGTTGAGCAATTCCAAATTACTCTTGAGCTTCAAGTTGCCGACCACGCTAACCGTCTGTATTTTATCAGACGCATCCGTAAACAGACCCGTTTTGTAGAATTTATCCATCAACAAGTCCTTTTCGTACCAGATCTTCATGAGCCAGTCTTCAAACTTTTTAAGATCTGCTTCGCTGATATCGTCTACGTCAACGTCAGGATCGCCCAAGGGAATATCTTTAAGTTTCCAAGTCCTGATGAAGTAGTTTATTTGCGGTGGTCCTTGGGCTCTCAAGAAATGGTTTTTGAGCGAGAATTTGATTTCACCGTACTCAGTTTCCTCGAGAGCGGAATAGCCAGTGGTGATATCGTAGATCACCTCTATGGAAGGACTTAATTTTCGTAATACCAACAACAAGCCTCTGACTCTGGGTAACAAGACGTGTTTCAAAGGGGGCAAGTTCTTGAACTGGGTGTATTCAAACGATTTCTTCTTTGTTCTTTCGGAAGGAACCGTTCCCTCGGGATAAATTATCAATTGATACGGAAAGATGTTGGTATCCATGGCGTCTCTGTTGATTGTATCCAACTGATCCGACACTATTACCTTATCCTTATCCCACTTTCTCGACAAGAAGAGAAAGTTAAAGTTTTTCATCCCATAACCCAAGATGGGGATTTTGGACAACTCTCCCTTCAACACAATGAATATGTTGCTGCTGAGATTGGAGGTGTAACTCAAGAACCAAAGGAAAAACCAGTCGGTGTATATTTGGTGATTGGAGAACAAAATGGAGTTGGGTGACAACTTGGAGTGGAGGTTGTTCTGGCTATCTATGGACACTAGGCCCGGGGTGACGGCCGGATCATATGTCACCGACACTTTGCTCTGGTAAATGGTGCTGGCAAAGAATGTCATCAACCGGATATACTGGAGCTTGGTCAAGTTCACGATGTTCTGTCTCTTGACGTAGTTGGTGCTGAAAAGGTGCATGCCCAATATCTGGTTGAACACAATAGTCAAGCATCCCGTTATGAAAACAACAAACAGAAACACGATTCTGGCGTAACTAAGCACAGAAACAGCGCCGTCAGCAGCAGCAGCAGGCGTGGCGGCCGTCATTGCGGCCTATCTCGGTAGTGGAATGTGACTTCAGCACGGAGCAGCAGTGATTCAATCGACCAGGAAATGGTTCGGATCGGGTAACGGGAAGTGGACCTTTTGTGAGCGCCGCGATGAGATAAACGGCCCGTTTAACGTGAGTCTGGCGGTAGATTCGATCCAAAACAGATAATGGAGGGTACCAGCAGCTTACAACAAAGAGCACCTCGACACCGTATTCATAATCCAATGAAAACGGGCTCCCTCCTGGCTACAAAGTGGGCTTATACGGACCAAATAACGGTGTTTGTGACTATGCGCGTGAATTTGCCATCATCGAAAAAAGGACTTAACAGGAATTAGCATTGCAACAATCATTTCTGGTGGCCGGAACAGGGATAGCGACGGGTTGTATTGTCCAGTTCGCTAGCCGGTGTTGTGGCCTCTTTCTTTTGCACTTTTGTATTCGTAATTTCTGCTGTGGGTGGCAACGCTCTACGCAAAAGAGTAACTACTTGCTACGTGTGCCTCTACCTCACTAGTGTGTAGCTGAATGGGTACCAGCAGTTTAACCATGAACAGATAATGCCCCTGACTGGGTGGGCGGAACTGGCTGTGGCAGGCGTACGACACCGCTGACATAAGCGCTCAAAACTCTATTTCCACTATAGTTGCTGCTTTGTCTTGGCTACGATAGAGAGAACCCCCTGCTGGGCACCGTTGCGTGGCTTTGCGAAGACCCGAGCCGATTTTCAGGTGAAGATTGGGAGGGTTAGCTGGACGGGTGGTTTGGTAGTAATTACCTGTGTGCATATTGCGCCTACACTTGCACGGAGATAAAGAGAAAAAGACCAAGCGTTAGGGTAGGTAACGGCTGTAGCGGAGAGATATCTGCCACGGAGATAGAAGAAGAAGACCGAGAATCTTCTTGGTATGACAGGCACTGGAGAAATGCATGCTACGGATTCTGCGGCTTATATTCCAATGTCTTGACTGGGAATATTCATAGCATGACACGCTACGTAGGATGCTGCTGAGTTTGACCCTGGTCAATCTAATCTACGAACACTAAACTAACGTGCAAACATACATTAGTACATACTGAACCATACATTAGTACATGCTGGTTCCTGATGCTAGTGCTTGGCATACACTTTAATTCAAAAGTTAATCGACCGGCAGTTGCATTACAAAACCAGCCTGCTGAGAACTCTGCCTGCGAACTAAAATACATCTTGGCCAGCTCTCTGCCAGAAGACCCCAGCGGGGCATATTCTAGTCATAATTACACTCGAAGCAGTTCCCCCAAGCTTTGCAATTACGAGAAATCGTATCGAAAATATTCTGCTCGCAAATCCGGACTTTTTTTGCATTCATATATTGTTGCAAACCAAATTAAAATCTCCTCATGTGGGGCTCAGTCAATTTACACCGTAATTTTAGGTTATGCAGCATAGCCAAGACAAATCATGTCCTGTCAGTATTTTATGTTTATACTTTCTTCAGGATAGAATTACCGTTTAGGTTAGAAACAGCTACAACAGCTCAATCGCCGTGTTTGGCCTGCGTGGGGCAATGCATGGCCACTATGAACAAAAGTTTTCGCAGATTGTGATTGACACTAGCGACCTTCTCTATGAACGGCCCTTTGCCGAGACTTCTTCTCCTGGTTTCTGGGGAAACCCGCGGAGGTATTCAAAAGCCACTTGCTCAACCAGTAAACCATAAGAGACCCGCTGTTTTGCATTCGAGCACAACGTAAAAAACTTAATACCGTTCGGCTATTCCTCACGGCACCAGTCTGAAACTAGAGAACACACCTACATTATTGCTAAAAACGGCACCAACTGTGGCACCAGAGCCCAGTGAGATAAGAGCGCCTTAAATTGTAATAACCCTAATTTGCGAACGGCCGATGCTAAACCGGTATACACCAAAAGAAAGTCGGTAATAGTAGTGAGGAGACCAGAAGCGCAAATCTGGTATATAAGGCAGAAACATGGCCCATCGTTGCGGGTAAATGGCCCGATTGAGCTTTTCCGCTGAGAAACGGAAATACTTCATACAGGAAAAAGATTTATAGCCGATCAGCACAATGATGATTAATTATTCAGTAACCACTATACTTCATCTGCGGCACTACTGTGGTTTTTCTAGTAGATGGACGGTAGACGACAACGGTACACGCTCCCATGCCCCTACATTAGGTGCAGCTTCATAAAAAGACACCTCAGTTTAATACGATAATCCGTTCGCAACGGCTGAACTCCCGTATAATGCCAGACTCAAATCCTAACGCCGACATCTCGGACACAGTGTCGTTAGCGTCGTCCATATCACACAACGACTCAGACCACCAAGTAAATCCCATACAGGTGCACCACTCAAATCAGCTGGTGGTCGACTCAAATGTCCTTCCCGGTGTGCAGCCGTCTTCCTCGGCACAACTATCACTAGTCAGCCGCTTCAGGTCTAAACAGTCACAGACATCATCTGTCAAGACGAACAGAGTGCCACTTAAAAATAGAAGAGGCTTACTCTCAAGCATCGTGCTTATACCGGAGTACGAGGACGCACGTGACTACCCGTTATCGGTCAAGTACACCATTGTTGCGATCATCGCTTTCGCAGCCATCACCGGTCCCATGGGGACCTCTATCATGTTGCCTGCTATAGAGGACATAGAAGCCAACCTAAACACAACCGTTTCCATGGTCAATGTGTCTGTTGGTATATATCTTTTATCGTTAGGGGTCTTTCCGCTCTGGTGGTCGGCGTTCAGTGAGCGTTTCGGCAGAAGAAGCGTGTATTTGGTGTCGTTTTTGATGTTTTTTGCATTTTCGATAGGCACGGCTTTAGCGCCTTCTATTTCGGCTCTTATTGTTCTTAGAGTGTTGCAAGGTGGCTGCTCAGCCTCAGTACAGGCTGTTGGAGCAGGCACCATTGCCGATTTGTTTGCTCCGCAGAACAGAGGCAATGCCATGGGTTACTACTACTTGGGACCATTATGCGGGCCATTTTTTGCCCCAATATTGGGTGGTGTGGTAGCACAGGTGTGGGGTTGGAGGGCTACCCAATGGTTGTTGGTTATATTTAGTGGCTGCAACTGTGTTTTGATAGTATTTTTATTGCCGGAAACACTCCGAAAAAACGATAACTTGGCAGCTATACGGGCCATGCTTGCAGATTCTAACGAAAAGGAGGTGGAATCGTCAGAAAGTGGCGAGATTCTTGATGGCGAAAATAAACCTATACCCGAAGAAGTGTTGGAGAGAATGGCCAGCAATTTGACAAGGATTAGCTCCAGGAACACCATGATACTAAACACTAACCAAGACGGCGATGAAGACATTGTCGAAGGGTTAGTAATAGATCCTGTAATGCCCTCTTTATCAAAGGTGGGCACTAACCGGTCTAACTATTCCCGGAAAGTGGCACAAGAGTTGCTTGATGAAGAGTTACGCAGATCGTTATCGCAGGTTAACTCCAATCTTTCATCCCAGCAGAAACAACAGAGCATAAGCCAGTTATCACAGCTGGAGCCAGTATCGAAATGGGTCGACTTTAAACATAATGCCTACGAAATGCTTATTCGTCCTATGCACTCCATAGTGTTGTTGAAACATCCTCCAGTAGCGTTGGTCATTGCGTATTCTTCGTGCTGTTTTGCCCTTGTGTATTTCTTCAACATGACCATTTCCTACTCATATGCTCATGCTCCCTACAATTTCTCGAGTATTATCATCGGTCTTTTGTACATTCCTAACTCGGTTACGTATATCATAGCGTCGGTGTTGGGTGGTAAATGGAATGACCGTTTACTAGCTAAATATGCCAAAACCCACAACGGTGAATTGGCTCCTGAATCGAGAATCAGCTGGAACTTGGTAACAGCCATTATACTTTTCCCACCAGCATGTCTCATTTTCGGGTGGGCACTCAAGTACGGTGAATTCTGGCTTATTCCCTTGATTGGAACTGCATGTTTTGGATTTGCTTCTATGTTGGTTATTGGCGCGACAGTAACGTATTTGGTAGATACTTTACCAGGTAAAGGTGCAACTGGGGTGGCATTGAACAATTTAATTCGTCAGATCTTGGCTGCCACTGCAACTTTTGTGGTTGAACCATTGTTAAGGGCCATTGGTCCTGGAATTCTATTCTCCATCCTCATGGGGCTAATGACGCTTTCTTCTGTGTCGTTGATTATCTTGAAGAAAAGGGGTCCTTATTTTAGAGAACATTACCACTTGGGTAAGTTGTACGACCAGCTCTAGTGATAGCTATATAGAGATTACAATGCATTATTTATTTTATGTTAATGTAACAAAAACAACGAACCAAATAGTCATTCTACAATCGTACATTATGACAAGCGTATGTATAAATTCAAGATAAAGAATCCAGTCGACACCATATAGATAGTTTATTGATTATTACCGCAATATAACGCAGATTTCACAAGAGCAATACACACTTAGCAGTTCATGTAGTCATTTGTATATTATCCTATCGTATTGTCACAAGAACAAGATGTCCTCAAAAATAAAGTCCACATTCACACCCACGTCCTTTAGTTCATCTAACTGAGGCACCAACACTGCCAAAAAGTCTCCAAACAACTTGGCATCTTTGATTTTGTAGATCTTCTTGTTGATTTCGTTGGTTCCAACCAGTATTAACAAAGTTCCGTAGAGGTGTTTCTTTATCTGTACACTCAAATTGCTCATTTCCTCCACACACCAGTTGATCAACCCAGAAGAATCCACATTTCCATTCTGGCTCTGCTTGAGGATAGGGCTTATTTTTCGGTTATACACCTGAATGGCTCTTTTGATGATGGATATGTACACCACCACTAAGTTCAGGAGATAGTTGACGATATCGATCTTAGTGGAGCCCTGTACCCCGACTATCAATCGAGAAACTGTGGATGATAAGTAGTTGGACATGGCATTCAAATAGCTCTCCACTCCCTTATCCAACTGATCAAACTTCTGAAAGTATGTGATTACGTCCTCGATACGCTCCTCGCCCAATTTTGCAATGTTATGCTGCAAATCAAATACAAGGGCATTCTGAATGCTTTCTTTCCTGTTCTGGAGTTTGATCTTGGTGACGTCAATTAAAAGCAACTCGTCGCTAATATCCTTACCGCGGCTGTTGTTGACCACAAGTGCCGTTTCAATGTTTCTGAGTTTGCCTTCAATGTGGGTGATAAAACCCACAGATTGCTCATAATGGTTGTGTGCTATCTCCACATCTACGTCATCCAACCGGTTCTCCAAGGTGCGGATATCGTTGAAGAACTGGCTCCGATCGTTACCGGAACCACCGTAGTTGTTGTATTTGATGCTGCCAGTCGAACCGAGCCCGTTGGCACCGAAATCATGCGACCTGTTTCGGGAGTGTACGCGGGCAGAAATGTCTTGCAACACCATTTCCGCACTGTTGCGGTGAGATCCACTCAACCGCTTACCAGACTCGTCGATTCCCTCGTATACGCCAGAGTTCCGCAAAGAATCCCGCAACTGCTTCTTCTCCTCCCGGATCTCGGCGCTATCGGAAGTAGACATCCGCCCAGCGCTCATCATCCGCTCCTTCTGCAGCATCTCATTCTTGCCCTTGGAGTATGCTTCCGTGATCTTGATGAAGTGGTCGTACCTGTCGGTCTGGTACACAAAGCTGAGCGCCTTGGACTTGATATTGATGCAGTACACCTTGACGTCATCGTTTCTGTGCAAAGAAGCAGGCGGCTCAATAGCAAACAAGTCCACCTTGTTGAGTGGCCAGCTCTGCACCGCCTGGAGCCGCGATTTACCCGACTGGCCACCATCTGCTTTCTTGGCCGCTATGAGTAACGCGTCGTTGAGCACAAACAAGTGGGCCAAATTGGTCGGTTTCCACGACCCCACATTGACCTCCTGCCACCGGCCGCTTTCGGCGAGCACGTGACGCCCCGGAAGCGGCTGGATGAACTTGGAGGCTCCCTCGACGTGCTTGAAAAGCGACCGGAGTTCGGCGGCCCAGAGCTTCTCTAGCACAATAACGGAAGAACGGTCTTTGCGCTTGTTCTTTTTGGCAGACTCCTGCACAGCGACGGCCGGGTTCGGCGCCGGTTCCGCATCCAACTCGATGCGGCGCTGTGCGGTGCTCTCGAAGTAGGCAAACACCTCCTCCAACTCGCGTCTGGAGCTGCGTAGTAGTAGCAACTCATCCTGAGTCGACTTGAGTTCGTTGGTAAGCAAAAGAATGTTTTTCTGGTTCTCATTGATGTTTTTCTTGATGTCTCTTTCGATGACGTCCTTCTGCTTGGACAACACCTGGAAATAGTCGTATATTTCCGTAGCCGAGCCGTTGCCGAGATCGGCGAAAAGGGCGGCCTCGATATCGTGCAGCTGCGCGACATTCTGGTCGTACTCGGTGGCCTGGCTCACGGCTGCTTCCAAGGTCGGAACTGGTGGGAGGTTGTTCACATCAAACGGTGCTGCTTGCGAAAACGACTTTCCGTGGGCATGTGCTGCTGCGGAGGCATGGATGCTGAGCCGCCGGTTCTGCTTCCGCTTGGAACTGGATACCGCGTACGGGTTTCTTTCCTGGGTGGGGGCCGGATCGGCCGAGGTTGGTGGCTGGTTTACCACTGCACTGTTTCCTGCGGCGTACGGGTTGGAGGTGCTGTTTGCAGGCCCGTTTGTCTGCCAGACTGCCCTGCTTTTGCGGTGGCTGATCTTGGCGGCCACTTCCATGGTGGACTAGCGGCAGAAATGGGGGGGAAACCGGGGCGGAATGTGCAATTGTGTGGTGGTGTAGCTGACCCTGATCCGGTCCGGTTTGGTCTGTCTGTTTTGTTGATAGGAGATCCGAGGGCGCTTCACGTGACGAGTGCGGCGCACACGTGACCACACCCCCGGAACTCGCACAGTGCCAGCAAATAAACGACATAATCGAAAAGAGCCAGACATTTCCCACCGCTGTTGCACCACAAGCATAAACACATGTCGTTGACCAGTACAGAGCTCAACTACTTGGTCTGGAGGTATCTCCAGGAGTCCGGGTACGAGCTAGCCGCTTTCGCCTTGGAAAAAAAGGCCCTGTGTCTGGAGTACGAGTCGGAACACAACTCATCCATAGTGTCCAAGATACAGCCGGGATGTCTTGTTAATTTGGTGCAGAAGGGCCTATTGTACAGTTTGGCCGAGGACGAGGCCGGTGCGGCACCGGACAGCAACCGGTTGTCGCTTTTCGGAGCGCTTTTGGCCGACGACGCCGAAAACGGCTCGCTGAAAGAGGACGACGAAGACGGCGAAGAAAAGCGCCGGTTTTTACTCAAATCAGAAGCCACGGCCGCCAACGGCACCAGCGAGGAAATCACCGCCATGGACGTGGATATCGCCGAGTCGGCCGAGCCCGCCACCCCGGAGCAGTTTACCACCGAATCCGTGCAGCCGTTGCTCAGCTACGAGCCGAGTCTTGTTTCGATGTGGCATCCCAACACGGCCGTATTTGCGCTTGGAAAACCGGACCTGAGCGCGGTGATAAATGCGCTCCGGGACGGCGCCATTGCCGAATCCGTCAACTTGCTCCACCCCAACGTGCTCAATGTGCAAAACGACATCAATGTCGTGTCGTGGGCACCGCAGGGCAACCTCATAGTGACGGGCGGCACCAACGGCGAGCTCCGGGCGTGGACGCCGGACGGCAAGTTGAAGAATGTCGCGCACTTGTTTGGCGACGCCGGAGACGACATCTCGGTGCCGGCGATATCGGAGCTTGTGTGGAGCGAAACGGGCCGGTTTTTGCTCTGCATCGACACCCACGGCCAGGTGAGCGTGTGGGACGGCGCCACCATGTCGTTGCTCCGACAGATCAACCCGCCGCACGTGGGGGAGCCCGGCCCCACCGTCATCACCGCGTGCTGGTTGGGGGACGACAAGTTTGCCGTGCTGACCACCAAAAACCTGATCAAAATATACTCCGTCGACACCCGCCAACAGCCGGCGGACATCCAGACGGTGGGGTTTTTGCCGGGCCACGACAACACCATCACGTTGCTCCGGCTCAATCCGCGCTCCAAGTTGTTGGTGTCGGCGTCCGACTACGACTACCACATTAAGGTGTGGAGCCGCGGGTCGTCGCAGGAGGGGTTGGACTTGAACGTGGCCGGGGACGGCATCAAGCCGCACGCCGGCCCGGTGATCGGCCTCGAGTGGCTTGAGAGCGCCGGTGCCGACAGCGTGCTTCTTTCTGTGTCGCTCGACGGGGTGTTGAACGTGTGGAACGCCGTTTCCGGCGCCGGCTTGGTCAGCACCGAGTTGTTCAAGAACAAGGACAACTTCCGGTTGTCGCCGGAGTCGGCGGTGGCCATTAACCCCGAGTCGTTGGTGTTTGCGGCGGCCGTGTCGCCGGACCGGCGGTTTTTGGCGGTGGGGGACGACCTCGGTCGTGTCACGCTCTGGGACGTGCTGCCCGGCACCTATTCCGGCACGCGCCCCCGGAACTGGCTCAAGTGTGTGGCGGTGTATGCGGTGGAGCTCCCGGGCTCGGGCGAGGCGGATGTGCGGACCGGGATCTGCGACATTCACTGGGACAGCGGGTCGCAGCACGTGACGGTGTCGTACAGCGGCGCGCCCAGTGTCGTGCTCCGGTGGTGAGTCACCCTGTATTATAAGTGTATGATATGTATATTAGTATGAGTAGTAGATGTACGAGTCGTAGGGGTCTGGGTGTGTAGGCGAAGTATTACCGGTGTAGAATAGTGAGAAGAATAGAGCGTTACTGCGGTACGGAAGGTGTGGATCTCGTGGTAGGTTAGTACTGCTGATCGGCCGGGACAGCTACAACCGGCAACAGCTACAACCGGGAACAGATACAACCGGGTATTCTGAGAAGTGCTATATCTGCTGACTACGATTTGTTCCTGCAAGCGGCTCAAATCCAAAATAACTACATCAAACTCACATTTCTCTTTTATTACACTATTACTCTTACTATTACTAACACTACTCCTACGCGCTGGTGGCAGCCACAATGCTGCTGGTGGCACTGGCCAAGTTACCAGCGCCCCGGATAGCGGGACTGGTGCTGGGGAACAAAATGTCAATGTAGCACGTAACCAACGCAATGAGAGCAAAGCCAATGCGCAACGCAGGTGGCTGGGAGGTGTCTGTCTCCTTCTTGATGACGTTGACCGGCTCGTTCAAGTACGACTGGATGGCCAAGAACAAGGACGCCCACCCCAACATCTTGTTTCTCAAGAACATGCCTGCCATGGGCAAAGTCTGGGAGATCATACTGGAAGCCTCACCGCGCTGGGCGGCGGGCACGTGTCTGTAGGGCACGACCAAGTCCTGTCTTGCTTTAGGGGCCATTGTGTGGTGGATGGGTGGTTGGGGATAGGTAGTGGAGGTGGACGATTTTTTCAGCTTATGGCCGCACGCCGGCGCTACCATGTGAGCTGCAAATGTGGGGCTACCAGGCGTACAAGCAGTGCTGTGGTCACGTACCAGTATCTCTACTGCATGCCATCTCTACTGCATGCCGGTATCTCTGCTGCATGCTGGTGGCCATAACCGGCTCAGCGCGCAAGAAACAAATGGTGTAATGCCAGATGGTCTTCTGGTGAAATACTAGGACTAGTCTTGTACGCGTATTCTTGCCATAGACCACCCGTATAGCGCTGATACTCCTCTGTTACTCTTCGAAGTACACTGAACCTCTGATTTATCCGCATACCACCAATACTCCTTTCTAAGCTCACAATGTGCCTTTGATTTACGCGTATACCACCAATGCTCCTCTTCTTTCCACAATGTGCCTCTGATTTAAAGTAGATACTGTAAGCCCACCACCTCACACTCTCCGCTAGAGCAAGTCCCGCTGCCCGTAGTACTCCCCCACCACCGTCACGATCATGTCGACCGTGAACGCCGTGCCCACGTCCAACTCGTCCCGCGGCACCCGGCCCGCGATCCGCCGGGCCTTCTTGGCCAAGTCCCGCATGATGGAACACTCGCTGGCCTCCAACTCGCGATCCACCCGCAAGAACGTGACCCAGATCCACCGCAGAAGATGCGGGCTGGCCCCCGGACTCAACCACTTGGTGTAGTAGATGACCAACCGGAACACGGACGCCCTGTCGATGCCGTACATGGTCTCTAGCGGCGGGGGGTCGTTTTCCACCACTAGCTTGCGGATCTGTGCCGCCGTCTCTGGCAAGTACAGCGACCCGCCACCACCATTACCAACACCACCACCACCCGCTAGCACCCGCCGGTGCCGGTCTATGTCGTGCTTGAGCGCCCAAAACCGGGCCATGAGGTCCCGTGACCACGCCCCATCCACCTCCCGTCTCGTCTCCGGCTCCGCCGCTTCCTCTACTGCTACACTACCGCTAGCTACATCTTCTCTGGGGGCATACCACACCCCGTCACTCTCAGCCTCGGCTCTCACCGACCGCAAGTACGCCGCCACCGCACTGGCCCCGCTGTCCACCGCAAACGCGCGGTGCTGGCCAAACACAGGATCCGCACCCTCGTCTCTGTCCTGCACGTGTTCCATACCCGCGCTGGTTAGACGGTGCTGCTTGCTTATTGAGTGGTAGCAAAAGTCGCGATACTGGAAAATATACACTTATCGCATTGCAACTGGAATATATCCATTATGCATTATATATTTAATATATATAATTATATATAATTATACTACACATTACATTACACATACACACACAATGGGCGCCAAGCTCTCGTTGATGGCCCCCACCGCCCAGACCGTGGCCATCTCCTCCTACGTGGACGTGCTAGACAACTTCCGCTTCGTGGAGCTCCTCAACAACCTGCGCTTTCTCAAGACCGTGAAGGCCCTAGACACCAAAACCGGCAACTACGTCGTGATAAAGATCCTCGTCAAGCCCACCAGCGGCTACGCCTTGAAGTTGGACGACATTGTCGCCCTCGAGGCCAAGCAGCTGCTGATACTATCGCAATTCCCCCATATTCTCCCCTGGCACAAGATCATCGAAACGGACCGCGCCGGCTATCTCATCCGCCAGTCGCTCAAAACGAACCTCTACGACCGCCTCTCGCTCCGCCCGTTCCTATCTCCGATTGAAAAATCGTTCATGGTGTTCCAGATGCTCAAAATGGCCCACGACATGCACTCGCTCGGCATTTGCCATGGCGACATCAAGCTCGAGAACTTCCTCGTCACTTCGTGGAACTGGCTCATGTTGGCCGACTTCGCCGACTACTCCAAGCCAACCTTCATTTTGGAGGACAACCCCAACCAGTTTTCCTTCTACTACGACACCTCCGGTAGGAGGGTGTGCTACATTGCCCCAGAGCGGTTCTACAACTCCCACAAGTCCAATTTTATAGTCCAGAATGTGGACGATGACGGCCACTTCAACGGCGACAAGCTTACCCCCGAAATGGACCTCTTCAGTTTGGGGTGTGTCATTGCGGAACTCTATCTGGATGGAGAGCCCACTTTCACCCTATCGCAGCTATTCAAGTTTATGAAGAACGAGTACTCCCCTGACTTGTCTGCCATACAGGATGTCCACATCCGAGAACTCGTCGCGCTGCTTATCCAGATCGACGCTGCAAGTAGACCGCTGGCCAGTCAACTTTTGGTTGAGTACAGGCACAAATGCTTCCCCCACTATTTCTACGACTACTTGTACGATTTCGTAGCAGAATTAAACACCAACGATGCATCGGTGACCACACCCAACATGTCGTCCAGTGATTTCAAAATCGACCACATATACACCAACTACGCCAGCATACTGAAAGCACTCGGGTTCAATTACACTGCAAACCACTCTCCCCATTCAGGGTTATCGCTTAAACTCAACTTGCCAGGCATGCCCTCCAACCACAGAATCAGACGCAGCCCCAACAGTGAATCGAAACAGCCAGCATTGATTGTTCTCAGCATCATCTTCTCGTTAACAAGATCTCTCAGACGTGTCTCGTCAAAGATTAAGGCCGCCGAGCTCATTCTCGCCTTATCTGAACACATAAAGGACGAAGAGAAGTTGGACAGGTCGTTGCCGTACTTGATGTCTTTGTTTGATGTGTACCGGCCAAATTCAGGCGCACCACTAGAGTATTCCCAAGTATCCTGTGTGGTGATCTGTAAGGCAATAAATGCAATTACAGTACTATTGGACTCGTGCTTATATATTACCCCCATCAATGTACTCATGTTCCAAGAGTACTTGCTACCCCGGTTGAACGCCTTATACTCGTTGAGATTGTCCTTGCCCAAATTGAAGGATCCTCCTGCGTCAGAAGATGTTGAAAAGGAAAATGTCAGCGAGAAACCCAGATCGGAGCCGTTGGATGCGGCAGATCTCATCCGGATCAACATAGCTCGCTGTCTTCCTTATTTGGCCAAAACCGCTAAGAAGTTCCTTATGATGTCCAAGACATTTAAGAGTGAAGCATTAAAAGGCATCAACAGCAAGCTAGGACTGTTATCGTTTAACGAGTATGGTGATGACTTCAACACTTTCAATGTTTCAAAAGACCAATTGGATGCTCTGTTCAAGGACTTGACTTTGAAGATTCTAACTGACAGACACTCCCAGGTGAAAATCAGCTTGGTTAATAACATTCTTCCCTTGTGTGATTACTTTGGGGTAGATAAGACTAATGATATTATATTGCCACATTTGATCAGTTATTTAAATGATGCTGATTACAATATCAGATTATCGTTCTTGAATTCGGTTTTGGATATTGCTCCCTTTGTTGCCATTCTCTCCTTTGAGCAGTATATTCTCCCATTATTGATTCAAACCTTGGGAGATCCTGAACCGTTTGTGGTTTTGAAAGTGTTGGAGATCTTCAACCAGTTTGTTACAAACAAGCTCATAAATCCAGAAAAAGAGTTCAATGTGCTGGAGATATACAAAGAATTGCTCACCAACACCACCAACTTGCTTCTATTGCCCAATGAATGGATAAGACAGGGCGTTTTGACGCTTATTGTTTCAATCAGTGAGAAGTTGACTGAGGCCGATAAGTACTGCTTCCTCTATCCGGTCATAAAAGAATTCTTGTCCTATGACCCGTCCGATATCACTTGGGAAACCTTGTATGTCTGTTTGACTAAGCCTTTGCCTAGGCAGGTCTTTGACCTCGCTATTACTTGGTATATGGACGCCACAAATAAGAATACGACGAAGTTGGATAAAAGATCCGATAAGTCTCTCTTTTGGAGGCAAAAGAGCTTTTCAATACTACCCAATCAATCCATAGCACCAAGAAAGTTGGTGTCTTTCTCGAAGAATATGGGGAAGTCTGTCTATATTCCCAAGTCTTATAACGGATTTGACCGCACAACAGTCAATGGCTATAAGAATTTGCAGACGTTTCCTTTATCGGCAGAAGATAAACAATGGGAACTCAAGTTGAAAGCAGTAGGTTTGGGCGGTAAAGATTTAGTAAAGTTATTTATCTTACGGGACTACATTGCTCATATCAGCACCCCAAAACTGAAGGTGAAAGAAAATGAAGAGCCGAGTGAAAGATTCTATCGTTTGAACGATGCTGTGGACTTAAAGCCCAGAAACATATTCTTTCAAATCCATTACAAATCGGAGCCATTGATCACAGCTTCTAGAATAACTCAGCTGGACGTAGAAGCATCAACCAATCCTGGAGATTCTGTGTCATTGCGAGAGTTTGAGTCGAAATCGTCCAGTTCGTTCATTCTTCCGAATCTCAGCAAAATAAAGGCTTCTGTACAGACAGTACAAGCAAATGTATTTGGTGAACTCGAAATGAGCTACGATGGCATGAATGATCATTCAGTGCATACATCGTCTCACAAAATAGGGAAGGATTCTAATGGCACTACGCACAAGGTTTTCACCAGCAACAGTTCCAAGATTATTACTGCTAACACCAGCCACGATTATCGTGGTGATAATCCTTTCATTCTCAATTATTTGAGCGACGTTGCCTTGGATCCTAGTCTAGGTGACTTTTCTGAGTTCGGGAATTATGTCAAGAGCCAAAAGGGGCCCATTATAGCATCTGCTAGAAAAAAGGAACCATCAATCAAGCCCGCGGGAATATTGATATCACACATTGAACAAGGTGGTGATGGTAATGATGGTATAACGTGCATTGTATCGTCTCCCACTGGTGAATTTGTAGTGACAGGTTCCGAGAACGGAAACTTGAGAGTGTGGGACTGTCTCAAGATGAAAGAAGCCATGGCATCAATGAGAACTCCAAGCTTGCAATTACAACTAGACTCGGCAATCACGTGTATCACCTTCATTCCCAACCGGTTTGTTCTCGCGGTATCGACTATTTCGGGTCTGATTGGGGTGTTCAGGTTGGAGGTGGTCCGTAACAACAAAAAGATCACCAAGTACCAAGATTTGACCTTAATCAGGAAGTACGTGTTGGAAGAGGGCTCTTTTGCGACCGAGATTCAGTTCAGCATATCGGAAAAGCTGAGTACCCTCATTGCAGTGACATCGGCGTCGAGAATTACTGCCATTGACGTCATCAAGATGAACACTGTATTTGAGGTGCAGAACCCCCACATCCATGGCAATATCACAACTTTCATAGTAGGCGACAGAATGAGCTGGGTGCTCGTTGGCACAGACAAAGGTGTGCTCAGCTTGTGGGACATCCGGTTCAAAATCTTGGTGAAGAGTATGCGTGTGAACTTGGACTATTCTGCCACGACGGGGATCAGAAAGTTGATGCTTTTCCCCGGCGAATACCAATTGCCACTGGGAGACATTTTAAAGGACGCGTTTGTGATGATCGGAGGTAGTGAAGCGCCAGATATCTCCATATGGAGCGTACCTGAATTTGAGTGCAAACAGATCCTCCGGTCGTCGCACCAGACGAGAAGCTTTGGTGACAGGTACACCACAGTTCCTGTGAGTGACTCCATCAAGGATTACAGTCTAGAGGATATGCTCGCCAATGTGGGGCTTGACTTGGGAGGTATACACGACGAAAACAGCGGAACGTCTGGTAGCGCGGGGGTAGATTTCAGTATGACGTCAGTCAAGTACTACCCCGGCGAGCGGTGTTTCCTCAGCACCACCTGGGACAAGCGCATTCTTGTGTGGAACATAGATCACGTGGACGAGTCCACTGCGATCGGTAAGGGCATAGAAACCATCTTTGTGCACACCGCCAAAATGATAATCGAAGTGTACCGAAACGAGGCGTCGGATGCAGCGCCCAGCATCGTAAAGCATGAGTATGACGTCAAAAATGTCGCCGCGTTGCAGCTGGGCAATGCCACGGACCACCAAGACAAAATCACCGACGCCGAGATCGTGAGCATGCCCATGAAGATGGTGATTTCCGTCGATCGCATGGGCAGCATGAACTTGTACAAGTGATTAGGCCAGGGTATCGGGGTATGGATAAATCCGGTGCACGGACTTGTGAACGGAATACCGAGAAAAAAAAAGAAAATGTAAGATGGTTTTTAACGGTTACGAGATAAAGTTAAGATCGCAAGGGCAACGGTATTTGTAGCTTAAATTGTGTATATAGCGAAGCGAGACAGGGCAAATAGATATGGCGTTCGACGACGTAAAAGGAATGCAAATTGCGCTCGAAGAGGCGCACAAGAGCTACGAGGAGGGTGGAGTGCCTATTGGGGGCGCCTTGATAGCCGAAGACGGTACAGTGTTGGGCCGGGGCCACAACATGCGCTTCCAGAAGAACTCGGCTACTTTGCACGGGGAAATATCCACGTTGGAGAACGCCGGTCGGCTCAAGGGGTCCGTCTACAAGAACTGCACCATGTACACCACGTTGTCGCCCTGTAATATGTGCTCGGGAGCCTGCATTATGTACGGTATCAAGCGGGTGGTTTTGGGCGAAAACGACAACTTTGTAGGCGCCGAGGAGTTGTTGAGGAGCCAGGGCGTGGAGGTGGTCAACATGAACAACCAGGAGTGCGTTGCGTTGATGAAGAAGTTCATTGACGAGAGGCCCCAGGACTGGTACGAGGATATTGGGGAGTAGGATGTGCCGTAGGTAAATAGGAATGTACTAGTGACGGATGCCGTGACAGTGTAGAGGAGGAGTGCGCGGTGCTGCCGGTGCCCCGTCCTGCCCGGAAACCGGCAGACAAGGGCCCCAGTGGAGGAGCAAGCAGGATCAGGCTATATTGGGAAGCACGTGATTTGAGTCACATGTGAGCGTGATACAAGTCACGTGCTCCACTACAACAGCGGGCCCCACAGCGGCGCCAGCCGGGCCCCGGATGGCACCCCAGCCGGCACTTACCCCAAACCCGGCCCGGCGAACACGCCCAGCACCACGAGAGCACCCGCGCACCACATGTGCGAGCCGCTGGCCCACCCGGCACCAACCATCACCAACGTCACCGATCGCGATTTGGGCGGCGCACGCCCCGTTCCACACCAACGAAAACCACCACCAAATTAGTGAGAAAAATTTGAAACTGGCCCCAACCAGCCAGACACCACAGCAAAGCACGGCCATACACACACGCGCCGGACGAGTTCTGCACATCTACGACCCGCCCCATATAGACGCGCGCCCCTGGTAGCCATTCCTGCATCCACCGCCGCCGATTTCGCCCATTTTAGCCGAGATCCACCGCATCAGACGAGTTCGCCAGCGATCCCAGCCCCAGCCAGGAACACCGCCAAACCCCGCCGTTTTCCGTGCCACCGCCCACACCAGCGCCGCCCGCGTGTCCACAGCACCCCCACGCCGCCCGCTGCCCCGTTGTTTTGCTGCCTGAGCCGCCCGAACGCCGTTCCTTACGCCCATTCTCAGCCCCATACTATCCGCATCCAGCATTACGCCGCGTCCACGGAAGCAGCAATTGGCCCGTCAATAAGCGCGTAGCATCCACGCACACATACACACACACACACACAAACACATCCACACATCGCCATGGATTTAGACACGGACGTGCCCATGGAAGATGCCGAGGACCAGATCCTCAAGCCCAAGGCCGACTCCGGCCCGGCCAAAGCCGCCAACAGCACGGCCCCTGCATCCGGCGCCAGCGGCGCCAACCTGCACGAAGACTTGAGCGTGTCGACCATCAGCCAGTTGGACGCGTGGATCGACAAATTGGGCAACTGCGAGCCGTTGTCGGAGACGGACGTCAAGCGGCTCTGCGACATGGCCATCGAGGTGTTGCAGTTTGAGGAGAACGTGCAGCCGGTGCACGTGCCGGTGACCATCTGCGGGGACGTGCACGGGCAGTTCCACGACTTGATCGAGTTGTTCAAGATCGGCGGGCCGTGTCCCGACACCAACTACTTGTTCATGGGCGACTACGTGGACCGAGGATACTACTCGGTCGAGACCGTAAGCTACTTGGTGTGCATGAAGGTGCGGTACCCCAACCGCATCACCATCTTGCGGGGCAACCACGAGTCGCGCCAGATCACCCAGGTGTACGGGTTCTACGACGAGTGTTTGCGCAAATACGGGTCCGCCACAGTGTGGAAGTTGTTCACCGACTTGTTTGACTACTTCCCCATCACGGCCTTGGTGGACAACAAGGTGTTCTGCTTGCACGGGGGCTTGTCGCCCATGATCGAGACCATTGACCAGGTGCGCGAGTTGAACAGAATACAGGAGGTGCCCCACGAGGGCCCCATGTGCGACTTGTTGTGGTCGGATCCCGACGACCGCAGCGGGTGGGGGATCAGTCCCAGAGGTGCCGGATTCACTTTTGGACAGGATATCTCGGAGCAGTTCAACCACACCAACGACTTGAGCCTCATTGCCAGGGCGCACCAGTTGGTGATGGAGGGCTTCTCGTGGTCGCACCAGGAGTCGGTGGTGACCATTTTCTCGGCCCCCAACTACTGCTACCGGTGCGGCAACCAGGCCGCCATCATGGAGGTGGACGAGCAGCACAACAGACAGTTTTTGCAGTACGACCCTTCGGTGAGACCGGGCGAGCCCACCGTCACGCGGAAGACGCCCGACTACTTTTTGTGAGCGGCGCGGTTTGATTCATGATATGTTTTATTGTTTAGTTGATGTCGTCTTTTTGTATTGTCTAATTGATTTTTAAAGTGTTACCAGTAGGCGTAGGGGTGGAAGTGGCGGGGTCACGCATGGGCAGATACGGGGTTTGTGGGGTGTATGAGCTGCCGGCGAACTGGCTTCTGGACAGGAGAGACCAGGGGTATGGGTGGGGCACGTGACTAAAGTCATGCGACTTATACAGTGCGCTACCATGTGTATTGGGCAATACACCACCCACACCAGCCACGCCACACCAACCGCAATCTACAGCTATCTACAACCATCTACTTAGCCCACCCACCCCTACACAACGCACTCCTACGCCCACACCCACTGCCTCTGCGCCCACACCGGTTGGGCACGTGACCACAAGTCACGCGACTTACACGGTGCGCTACCATGTATCTTAGGCAATGCACCACCCACACCACCTACACCACCCACGCCACAACCTACAGCCGTCTACAACCAGCCACATATCCCACCCACCCCTACACAACACACCGACACCCCACCCACGCCGCCACCGTCGCAGCAGGGACCCGGGGTGGCGGTCACGTGACCGTTATGTGCAGGACCGCGGCCAACCAACCAGAGCCGCCAATTTTCCCATTATGCTCATTAAAAAAAACAGCCCCAAGTTAACACTGCAAACCACCACCAGCCAGCACCCGCCAGAAAAACCACCCGCCATGTTGAGAGCAGCAGCCAGAAACACACCCAGACCAGTCGGTCTGCGGTCCGTCTACACGTCTGTGTTGGAGTCAGACATCAACATCACCCGCAACGGCAAGGTCAATGTGTCGGTCGGGGCCGGGGGCCGTTCCTCGAGAACCGGGTACACCGCCACCGTGTTCGGGGCCTCGGGCTTCTTGGGCCGCTACTTGACCTCCAAGTTGGCCAGGCACGGCACCATCACCGTGGTGCCCTACCGCGACGACATGAAAAAGCGCTTTTTGAAGGTGACCGGCGACTTGGGCGTGGTCAACTTTGTCGAGTTTGACGCCCGCAACGTCAAGTCGATCGAGGACTCGGTCGCCCACTCCGACATTGTGTTCAACTGCATCGGCGCCGACTACAACACCAAGAACTTCTCCATGGCGGACGTGAACATTGCGCTCACGGAAAGAATCGCCCGGGCCGCCAAAGACGCCGGAGTGGCCCGGTTCGTGCACGTGTCGTCCTACAACGCCAACCCGCAGTCGGAGTCGGTGTTCTACGCCACCAAGGGACTCGGGGAGCAGGTGGTGAGAGACATCTTGCCCGACTCCACTATCGTCAGACCGGCGCCCATGTACGGCCGCGAAGACAACTTGTTGAACTACTTGGGCCCCAAGTTGAAGATGTGGACCCCCAACCGAAACGCCAAGGAGATCCTCCCCGTGCACGTGTTGGACGTGGCCCGCGGGTTGGAGAAGATCGGCTTTGACGACGCCACCGTGGGCCAGACGTTTGAGTTGTACGGGCCGGACAAGTTGTCCTTCTTGGAGATCAGGCAGATGATCCACGGCATCACGCAGGACTTCTCCACCGCGGGCGCCTTGCCGTACGGGTTCGGTGACTACTACTTGCCCTTGCCGCTCGCCAAGTTGGCGGCCCAGATCAAGCAGTTGGCGTACTGGAAAATGACCAACCCCGATCAGGTCCAGCGGCACATGATCCACCAGACCGTGGACCCCTCCGCCCGCACGTTCCGCGACTTGGGCATAGACGACTTGGACGCCTTGGCCAACGTCTTGTTCACCTACGTCAAGCAGTGGAGACACCCGTTGATTGCCCAGAAGGGGGCGCCTTCCAAGAAGGAGTTGGCCAGATTGAGACAGCTCGAGCACTTCACCTAGGCCCTCCACTACATCCGGCTAGACTCCCCCTTTACTTCCCTCTTCATACTGTATAGTTGTATACATGGTTTTCTGCATCTTTCGTATCAATACCGGGCCCGGCCACCGGCTCCCAGCAATCTCGGCCATCTCCGCGCAGCCGCACGCCGCACGCGCCGCACGAGCCGCACCTTATCGCCCACTCTCCGGACCTATATATACCCATCAATATCCCCCCACGCCGCCACCGCCCGCGCTCCCTATTGCACGTGTGTGTCGCCGCCTGCCCTGCCATGTCGTACCTGCTCCCGCCCATCGAGTCCTTGGCCGCCCTCCCGCCCCAGCTCCAGGCCGAGGCCTTGGGCCATCTTTTTGAGCCGTGCACGACCTTGTCCCGGTTCATTATATCCACCCTCTTGCTGCCCGCCGCCGGCCACGCCTACACGTCGTACGGCCAGTTCATCGAGGCGGTCCGGGCGGCGCTCGCGGACCTTCTCGCCCGCGCGGAAAGCGCCGCCGCGGCGTCAAATTCGGCTCTTGATCCGGCCATAGCCGAGATCATAGCGGCCCATCCCCGGTTAGGCGGCTCCTCCAAGGCCGCCTCGGCCGACTTGTCGGCGCATTCGTCGGCGGAGCAGAGATCGCTCCAGGCGGCGTCAGAGGACGAAAGTGACCAGTTGGTCAGGTTGAACGATCTCTACGAGCACACTTTCCCCGGATTGCGCTACGTGGTGTTCGTGAACGGCCGGTCGCGGGCCGTGATCATGGACAACATGAGATCCCGCATCCGCCGCAACGATATCCGCTTGGAGCGGCAGGAGGCATTTGCCGCCATGTGCGATATTGCCTTGGACCGGGCCCGCAAGCTTACTGTAAAGTTATAGAGAATGGGACCGTCTACACCCGCGCCGTAAATTTATGTCGTTTGTAAGTAGCCTGTAATGCATGCGTACACCAGTGCTGCCTCCCTACCCACACACATACCACCGTGTCTAACAAAGTTGTAGCGTAACAGCCCTGGTGGTGGGGCTGGAGCACCCTGGCGATATTCGGTGCGCGCACGACCACCCTATTTTTTGGGCGCCGGCGCACGACCCATTTCGTTGGAAAAACGAGGGATTAATAACTGGCACCGGCGGTGATAAGGCCCACCCACGGTAGTACTAGTGTCTACTTGCAGCAGCAAATCGCGATATTTAACACTGAAAAATGGTAAGTTGAGTGTCTGAAAAGGCCATTGGCGTTTCGGCCGAGCCTTTTCGCGGGGGAATTGGCCCAATGCCTCGCGTTCATATAAGCGATGGTACCAGTGCCAGTGCCAGTGCTACGTACAACGAAACATATACTAACCGACATTTCCAGGCTGGTGCTTTAGAGAACGCTCGCAAAGAAATCAAACGTCTTTCCTTGGAAGATGTGGAGGAGTCGCAGTACGGGCAGATCTACTCGGTATCTGGACCCGTTGTCATTGCCGAAAACATGATTGGTTGTGCCATGTACGAGTTGGTCAAGGTTGGTCACGATAACTTGGTGGGTGAGGTCATCCGTATCAGCGCAGACAAGGCCACCATCCAGGTCTACGAAGAGACGGCCGGTGTCACGGTCGGAGACCCCGTTTTGAGAACCGGTAAGCCGTTATCGGTCGAATTGGGTCCCGGTTTGATGGAAACCATTTACGATGGTATCCAGAGACCTTTGAAGGCCATTAAGGAGCAGTCGCAATCCATCTACATTCCCAGGGGTGTGGATGCTCCGGCATTGTCCAGAACCGTGCAATACGATTTCACTCCGGGTAAGTTAAAGGTGGGTGACCACATCACCGGCGGCGATATCTTTGGTTCCATCTTCGAAAACTCCTTGTTGGACGACCACAAGATCTTGTTGCCCCCAAGAGCCCGAGGTACCATCACCTCCATTGCGGAAGCCGGCTCCTACACTGTAGACGAAAACGTGTTGGAAGTCGAGTTTGACGGCAAGAAGCACCAGTATTCCATGATGCACACCTGGCCCGTCAGAGTGCCAAGACCGGTGGCCGAGAAGTTGTCGGCTGACTATCCATTGTTGACTGGGCAGAGAGTGTTGGACTCGTTGTTTCCATGTGTGCAAGGTGGTACCACCTGTATTCCTGGTGCTTTTGGGTGCGGTAAGACTGTTATTTCCCAGTCCTTGTCCAAGTACTCCAATTCCGATGTCATTATCTACGTGGGTTGTACGTATATTTTTTGCTTTATTGTTGTTTTGTTTGTTCCATTACTAACTGTTTTTTTCTAGGTGGTGAAAGAGGTAACGAAATGGCCGAAGTTTTGATGGAATTCCCAGAATTGTTCACTGAAATCTCGGGCAGAAAAGAACCAATTATGAAGCGTACCACCTTGGTGGCCAACACCTCTAACATGCCTGTCGCTGCTCGTGAAGCCTCCATTTACACGGGTATTACTTTGGCCGAATATTTCAGAGATCAGGGTAAGGATGTCTCTATGATTGCTGACTCCTCCTCGCGTTGGGCCGAGGCTTTAAGAGAAATCTCTGGTAGATTGGGTGAAATGCCTGCCGATCAAGGTTTCCCCGCCTACTTGGGTGCAAAGTTGGCTTCTTTCTACGAACGTGCCGGTAAGTCTATTGCATTAGGTTCTCCAGAGAGAATTGGCTCGGTGTCTATTGTTGCCGCTGTTTCCCCAGCCGGTGGTGATTTCTCCGATCCAGTCACGACCTCCACCTTGGGTATCACCCAAGTTTTCTGGGGTTTGGACAAGAAGTTGGCTCAGAGAAAGCATTTCCCATCCATCAACACCGCTGTGTCATACTCCAAATATACTAATGTCTTGAACAAATACTACGACTCTAACTACCCTGAATTCCCAGCTTTGAGAGACAAAATTAGAGAAATCATTTCTAACGCTGAGGAATTGGAACAAGTTGTGCAATTGGTTGGTAAGTCGGCTTTGTCCGACTCCGACAAGATCACTTTGGATGTCGCCAACTTGATCAAGGAAGATTTCTTGCAACAAAACGGTTACTCCACCTACGATGCCTTCTGTCCTATCTGGAAGACTTTCGACATGATGAGAGCTTTTGTTTCTTATTACGACGAAGCCCAAAAGGCTGTCGCTAACGGTGCCCAATGGTCAAAATTGGCAGAATCTACTTCGGATGTGAAGCACAAGGTTTCTTCCGCTAAGTTCTTTGAGCCATCCAGAGGTGAGGCCGAAGGTAAGGCTGAATTCAACACTTTGTTGACTTCCATTTCTGAAAGATTTGCTGAAGCATCAGAATAGACCCGTTACTGTTAGTTCTTCTTTCTACGTATTTCAATTCTTTTGACATTTTTATACAACTTTTCCTTGACTGCCATTTAGTCATATAATTTTCCCGTTTGTATTGCACAAATTCATATTCATTAAATATAAAATACTTTTGACATCCTAGACTTCAGAAGCAAAGGCTGCAAACAGATGATACTAAGGAACAGATGCCATCGAAACACCCAACCACAAAGTTGTCAATACCATCGACAAGATGTCTCACATCCTCGTCTAAAGAATCTAGGACTGACATTTGATCTTCGGGGTTGACAGCATTGGAATCCCTTCTCTTCTCAAAGTTAAGTTCGAAATCTCTGATTGGTATTGCCCGCGGTGTATAGTTGGGATCTTCTTGGTTGCAAGGCTGTTCTTGGGTTATGGGTCTTCGCAGAACAAGCGATGTTGCACTCTCCAATATAGAAACAGAGCTATTTGGTTTCAATGCTAAACTTCCAATAACATTATTGTAATTATTTCTAAGCCTGACGTTCAATTGCTCAACCGAAGGCTGAAGAGAAGTTTGATCGCTCGCTGATGGACCAGCCAACAGTTCTGCATTATTAGTATTTATGCCTGGCACAAACCAACTGCCAAATGTGGAGATCAAATTGAAAGGTTTGCTTTTCCTAATTGTTTTATCATAGTCTTGAGTTTGGAACGGATGTTTGCCCAATATTGTTGCTTCGTTGTTATGTTGCGAATCGGATGGCTTCCAACGTATTAGTCTTTCCTCAACGTATTCCTGAAAACAGTCGGAAGAAAATAATCTGACACCATTCTGCTCGATTACTTTTTGTCTTACCTGTTTAGTACGTACCATAGGAAAAGGAGCTTCGTGGGGTGATTGGATGAGCGAGGTTAGGTCCCGAAATGGAAATGGACTTTCTGGTGAACAAGTGTTAGCTGGGCCAATGAAGTAATCTGATTGCTCTTCGTTTGAAACAATATCCGACGCGACAGCGTTAAAAGTTGGATTAGTATACTCACTCGAACTGTGTTCAATCATCGAATTAGTAAGCCGAAGTGGTTTGGCTTCAGCGTTGTTATTTGAGTTGGCAAATGTGTATGTATGGTAGCGTCTATTTTTGAAAGTCGGCAAGTGCCGGCTGGTGGATGGTACCAGTACGAATGTATCATTGTGACAAGTGTACGGTAATTTAGACGTCTTTTTCAAAGAAAGGGCTGGTGATAAAGAGGAGTTACTCTGTCTTCTTTTCCTTTTGCCATTTAGTGAGGATCTGGGAGACTGTCTCTTTCTCTTGTCTCTTGATCTCCTCTTTTCGTATTCAATAGGATTTACCACAGTTATAGTTTCATTGCACATGGTCCCAAATTTTTGTCCTTCTGTTTTAATGAACTGACTAGAACAATCTTCTGCTGGTAAATGTGGTGGAATATATGGCGTGTTTTGTGAAGAGAGAGATAGTTGAGTCGCCGTTTTCATTTGATTGAGGGTGCCAGCATATTTTGTTGTTTGGTGATGGGTTTGCTTCCCGCTTGAGATGCTAGCTTCCATAACAACAACAATTTGGAAGTTTGTAAATCACGCCCGATCACGATGTAGCTTCATAGTTAAATGCTAAACTGGTTTTGTCGCAGCCAAAATTATTTTTTGGTGCAACCATTTTCGCTTATACAATAATTGTACCTTAATATTAAGCAACAGCCGAATATTATCAAGTACCACTACTGTTACTACTACTACAAGTATCTTTATGATTTTTTGACATATATTACGGACATAGACTAATCAGATTCTCGTTATTTAAAAGAAAACAACTTGAAAAGAAAAGTACGGTGTTATAAGAGTCTAGAATTTAAACACACTGCAAAACAGTGTAATCTAAAAAGACCATGAAAAAGCGCCAACCTGCAGAACAGTTTGACAAACAACGAAGACATATACAAAATACTTTCATCATTAGATGACTGGATATGATTCACTCTGTAGTTAACGAATGATTAAAAACATGTTTGACTCGAAAGGACTCAATTGAAAAACAAACCAACTTCTCCAACAATTCAATACCTTTTGAACGTAAGCATCCCGTCCAATCTCATATCTATTGACATCAGATTCTCTTTACACGAAATTTTCAAATTACAACTTGCGATTCAGCTGTCCGATTACTTGGATCTAGCTCTAACCTTCCGTCTCTTTCTCTTAAGTCTTCTAACTCTCTTCTTTCTCCACTTATTTCTCATTTTGAATGATAAATTGTGTATAATAACAAAAAAACCAAAAAGAAGAAAGAAAGTGAAATATATTTTGGAAATATAAAATTTATAACGGTCACCGAAAAGTTCGCTCTCTCCGCTCACTGTGCACTGTCTTTGCGCACCACTAACAAAAATGTTAGCTAACTACTTATTAGTGCTGAGAGCGCGCGTGACTGTGTTAGGGTTCGCACTTTTTCACGTGCTCTAGTTAGGGCTCCATATCCAAAATGTACCTACCGACCCCTTCTGTCAATGCATATTCGTATTTATATTTCAGTACTCTAGCATATATATGATTTTTCGTGTGCATAGAATATAAGATGTATTTACAAGAGTTTAAGGCACTCTGTTTTACTCTACAGCGTCGTTTACTTTCACGTTCTTCTTGAGCCTGGCAGACTCCTGGTTGAATGCCCGTAACAAATCCTCCTTTAGGTGGCCCAATTCTAACCCCTTGCATAGTTCGTCAATTGTCTTTTCGTCAATCAATAGTCTTTCCTCGTCATTTTCTTCTATTTGCAAGTTTTTCAGCTTGTAGAATGTGTCGATTTGAGGAATGGACGAAAACGACAAATGCTTGGTATCGGCTACGGCCTTCGAATCGGCCAACGTTTCGCTCTTATCTCCATCTTCGGGGCTTATCACATCGGTATTAGACACTTCTAATAAATAGTCGAGGTGTTTGACCCCAGTCAACGCTTTGACATGGCAGTAGAACCGGTAGGCCATGTAGAATCCGGGCACGTTTGGCACAACCGGAACTAACGCAAACGGAAGCGTAAGAGGAATCCCAATACCACAGAGAATGGCGTACTTCCAATGTTTTGTTTGCTCTTTGTCTCTGAAGTTATACAACTGATTCAAAATGATCGATGGGTTTTGGAACGAAGGATGGTACAAGGGAATTGATTTCAATTGGTCAAGAGGGATGTTTGAGCTCTCCACATCCTTCTGGATGATGGTGGAATAAGAGTCTTTGCTGTTAAGTGCAATGTTCACAGATTCGAGTGACTCTTCGTTGATTTCCCTTATCATCGTCTTCTGCAGTGGAAATGACTTTAAGCAATTTTCCTCGTAGGGAATTGTGCTCAACAACTTTTTGACTAATACAGTGATTCTTTTGTTGATAGAAAACTTCGAAGTCGTCAATTTCAACCATCCTTTAGTTGCTATACCGACCAATCTGGATTCTATTTTTGTAATGAGCGGGAATCTCTGTAATTGCGAGCGATCTAATATAGTAGGTTTATGATTGCAGTAGATGTATGAGCGCGACGTTGTTATGGGGATGGAAATGACCCATATTGAGTTGTGGTTGATTATGGGTTTGGTGGTGGACTGGTATCTTTTTATTGTGGGGGCAAATTGGGGTCTGGAGGATAGTATTCTGGAACCGTGGCAATTGGCTACCTTTGCAGGTATTGATGATCTGAAGCCCACTAACATGGATGTGGTTAGCGATATGGGATGCCTTGACCTGCGAATATCCGGTGCTATAGGCTTTCTTTGGCTGAGGTGACATCTTGTTTGCTATTTGGAGTGCTTGAGGTGAATATTGTTCCACTTCTGGGAAACATCCATGCCGCAGTAGTTAAGTGTTGAGTATGGGTGGTAGACGGGAACAGTCAGGCAGAAGAAAGCGCAGAAGATGGGTTTCAGTCATGTGTTTTGAAACGGTTTGTTGTTACATACGACGTAGGTTTATAGTCTTGTACTATTTTTGTCGTGATGTGGATTTGGAGTATTTTGGCATGTTAATTGCAAAAAGAACCAATTAGAACCAGTCAGCATATAGTTTTACAGATAGGTTTACATGTAGTTTTACATGCAGTTTTATATCAGTCCATTCGATGCTAATACACAAACTGCACATATCTGATTGTACAAGCCATATCTGCATTATTATCAGGCACCAAACCAACTGGTCTTCTGTAATTACACCATACGCCTAAATCGCATCATTTTTTGCAGCTATAGCACTTTTCACCGTCTCCCCAGAATACCCACCAAACTGATCCACAGCCCCACTTTCCTACAGCGATATACTCCCGACCTCCACACACCTCTGCCGCTACCTCCAGATCCACCAGGAACGCCTCGGCGACCCCGATTCTTCCACAGCCGGTTTTAGGCCCCTATGCTATATGCAGGACACCCAATTAGGGCCGCTACCGGTAAACATCCATACTGAACCACCGTATACTCGTTTAGCACATATACCGCCAACAGCACCCACACCACAGCCACGGTACTTACGCAGCAGCGTCTGACACCACGTCCTCATCACCGTGACCATCCCCAGCCAGCAGTCACGTTCCGCGTCAGGTGACCCCACAAACGTGCCAAATTTCACCTCATTGCGTGTGGAACCCAAACCATCACCACCACTGCGACCCCATTTTTGACGCCAACTTTCTTAGCAGCACCCCATATCCAAGTGCAGGGTCGATGCTGGAATCGAACCCACTACCGCATGCGACGCCCAGCAACGGGAATGCCCACCCCATTGGCGCAGCCGCTGGCGCCAATGCCGCAGCACCCCCATCGTCCGGCACCGGTGGCCGGCTCCTAACCAGCAATGGCTCCGGTTCAGGCACCCCGCGATTGCTACCGGAGCCACCGGCCAACCCGTTTGCCAATACCGATATCCGGTTGTACAATCACCGGGCAAACACGGTGCCTCCGTACGTGCTAGACACCCTCAGCAAGGTGCACTACAAGGACCAGCTCAACAACAGCAACGTCAACAACAGCCAGGCGGATATCAACCCGCTGATCCGCTCGGTGCATTCCAAGCAGAATGACGAGGAGCAGTACGTGAGTTTTCTCAACGACCCGTTCGTCAAGTCGTTGGATAACAACTGGGCCACGTTCCTCAGGCTGATGGTCAACCCCGTGACCTACACCAGCGACCAGATCAAGTACGAGAAGGGGAGCGGCGATCGGGAGTGGGACTTGGAGGGAGAGTGGGGAGGCGACGACCGGTTGAAACTCGCGCTCATGGGGCCGGTGCAGAGCGAAGAGCTGACGTCATACAATGACGAAAACGCGCCGTTTTGGCGCAAAGTGCTCGGTTTCGGCAGGTCCAAACACGCCCACCGGGAGGTCGACGGCGACGGCAAAAACGGCGACCACAACAACCCCAAAGTGCGGTCCAGAGCGGGCTACTGGATGTCGGACGAAAAGAGAAAGGACCTTCTCCCGACCATACGGCGGCTCTTTGTGCAGAATCCGTTGATTCCGCTTTTCCTCCGTATTCTCATCATCATCTTCTCCACCTGCGCCTTGGCGCTCGCGTGTACCATATTCGTGTTCTCCAACGACCGGTACGACGGCAGCACCATCCAGGAGCAACCGAGCACCATCATGGCCATCGTGGTCAACTGCTTCGCGATAGTGTACGTGATCTACATCTCGTACGACGAGTACCACGGCAGACCGCTCGGGCTACGGGACCCGTTGGGCAAGATGCGGTTGATCATGCTCGATTTGTTGTTCATCATATTCTCGTCCGCCAACTTGTCACTCACGTTCAACACGTTGTACGACAACGAGTGGGTGTGCATCAACGACGACCGGCCGCAGTTGGCCAAGGTCGGCATAGTGTACCCGGTGGTGAGCTCCATTTGCCGCCGACAGCGGGCGTTGGCGGCGTTTTTGTTCTTGGTGTTGTGTCTCTGGGTGTTGACGTTCACGATTAGTATCATCCGAGTGGTGGACCGGGTGAGCACGTCTACGCCGGTGGATGACTAGGGATTTTTATTTACACGTTCATAGAGTTTGGATACAGTTTTACATACGACGGTGAGTTCTGCCGGTGGTGTAGTGTAGGATACATGGTAGCGCACAGAAAGGATCCGCAACCTCTGAGACAGCATGTTTGGGATTCTACGCCGGTGGATGACTAGGGATTCTTATTTACACATTCGTAGAGTCATTTACACTTTGATAGAGTTTGGATTCAATTTTACTACTGAGTTTTGTGGTGTAGCGTAGGATACATGGTACTGCGGGAAGGATCCCACGCAATATGTAAGACAGCATGTGTGTTTGCGATTCTACGCTGGTGGATGACTAGGGATTCTCATTCACACGTTCATAGAGTCATTTACACTTTGATAGAGTTTGGATACAGTTTTATATACTGAGTTTGGTGGTGTAGTGTAGGGTACATGGTAGCGCACAGGAAGGATCCCACGCAACTTCTAACACCACAAGTGCATTTGGGCTTGCTTGACGGATACTTAGCCCGAATACACACACCTGTATGTAATGTAGACCCGGCGTACCACCGACCCGCTAGTGGTCTTGGTGTCCCCGTAGCAGTAGTAGACGAGTCACGTGATCCAGTCACGTGACCAAAGTCGCCGCCCTCCTCCGGCCAAACACCAAACAAGCACGACCCAGAAACCAGTACCATCCAAAGCATGCTACCTCTCCGCAACCACACGACTTGCCCACCAGGCCGGCCCATCAGTCCCGTGCCACGGCAGGTGTGCCATGGTGAATGGGCCGCCACACGACCATCGGATCCTGCACACAAGCGCGGCCAAACAAAAATGGCAATTCCACCCAAACCTTTACTTTACTAGCGGTCCTCAGCTGAAACTCCGCCAAAGCACACCCAATCGCCGTGGAGTGCAGTTTAGACAGGTTCTGCGCCCATTAGACCCACCCGCCAACAGGCCCAGCCCCGCAAACCGGAAAATTTCACGCCAGAGTCACGTGAAATCCCCATCGAGCGCTGCTTATCAGATCAACCCACACAAACCGAACCCCGCTAGCGCCCGCTGCGCCAATTACGCTTGCTTTGACGAGTCCGGACCCGCAGCCAGACCAGTGCCCGCATTTATCCCCATCCCCGCCGCATATACGACACCCCCACGCCCCACCAACCATGTCGCTACCTGCCCGCACCAACTTGAAGGAAACCTGGAACTTTGTCCAGCCGGGGCTCGACTGCATCCTCGGAACCGGCAACAACGACCAGCAGGGCGTTTCCGCCATGATGTACATGAACTGCTACACCGCGATTTACAACTACTGCACCACCAAGGCGCACCAGTCGGTGGGCAGCTCCATTTTGGGGACGTTGGGCCACGAGTCGACCACGTCGTACATTTTACCCGGATCGGAGCTATATAACAAGCTCGTGTCGTACTTGGTGTCGGTGTTGAAGAGCATGCGGCGCGAGAAGCACCAGAGCTTGTTGGAGTTTTACGTGAAGCGGTGGACCCGGTTCACGATTGGCGCCCGGTACTTGAACAATGTGTTCGAGTACATGAACAAGAACTGGGTCAACAAGGAGCGCGTGGACGGGCACCGCGACGTGTACGACGTGAACACGTTGTGCTTGATGAAGTGGCGCGAAGAGATGTTCAAGCCGAAGGAGGAGGCGCTTATCGCCGAGATCCTCGACTTGATCCGGCAGCAGCGCAACAACGAGATTGTCGACACGTCGCTCATCTCGGCCGCGGTCAAGTCGCTCGTGTTTTTGGGCATAGACACGCAGGACTTGAAGAAGCCCAACTTGGTGGTGTACATCCAGTCGTTCGAGACGCGCTTCTTGGACGAGACGCGCCAGTACTACGAGCACGAGAGCAGCGAGTACTTGGCCAACAACAACGTGATAGACTACATGATCAAGTGCGAGACGCGGTTGGGCGAGGAGATTGCGCGCTCCAACAGCTTTTTGGAGGACCACACC
Organism: Scheffersomyces lignicola; assembly: GCA_030578435.1. Lineage (NCBI taxonomy): Eukaryota > Fungi > Ascomycota > Pichiomycetes > Serinales > Debaryomycetaceae > Scheffersomyces > Scheffersomyces lignicola. The sequence goes on along the minus strand of JAJMRV010000013.1, from coordinate 52,748 downwards.
AAGCGCCACTTGCTGGACACCTTGTACAAGGTGTTGGTGGAGGACCACGCGCCCGAGCTCTACCACGAGTTTCTCCACTTGATCGAGCACAACGAAACAACGCACATCCAGCGAATGTACAAGTTGTTGAGCAAGGTGGCCCGCGGCTTGGACCCCGTGGCCGACGCCTTGGAGGCCTACATCAAGGAGCAGGCGGCCAAGAAGTTGGAGGAGTTGAAGGCCCACAGCGACCGGGCCGACGACACCGGTGCCGGTGCGGCCAAGACCGGCAAGGTGAAGCGGTCCGCCGCCGGAGTGGACACCAAGACGTATGTGCACACGTTGATCCAGTTGTACGACAAGTTCCACGAGGTGGTGAGCACTGCGTTCAACAACGACCCGCGGTTCATCAAGGCGTTGGACAACGCGTCGCGGCACTTTGTCAACAAAAACGTGATTGCCAGCCCCAACCCCAAGATGGCGTGCCGCACGCCCGAGTTGTTGGCCAAGTACGCCGACACGTTTTTGAAGAAGGCGGGCAAGGAGGTGGACACGTTGGACATGACGCCCAACAACTTGATGGTGGTGTTCAAGTTCTTGAACGACAAGGACTTGTTCGAGAGCTACTACCGCCGGCAGCTCGCGCGCCGGTTGATCACCGACACGTCCAAGTCGGAGGAGTTGGAGGCGGCCATGTTGCAGCGGCTCCAGGAGGAGAACTCGAGCGAGTACACGTCCAAGATGACCAAGATGTTCAGCGACATGAAGGCGTCCGAGGACTTGAAAACCAGCTTGAAGGACTCGGGCATTGTGCGCGACTTCAACCCGTTGATCTTGGCCCAGAGCATGTGGCCGTTTGCCCACAACGCGGACTACGACTTGAACGTGGCGCCCGTGCTCCAGGACCAGTTCAACCAGGTGATCAAGCAGTACGGCGAAAAACACAACGGAAGACAGTTGACGTGGCTCTGGAACCACGGCCGAGCCGAGTTGAGGGCCAATTTGGCCCGGAAGGGGCTGAAGATCCCGTTCTTCACGTTTGTGGTCAGCAACACCCAGTTGATGATCCTCATGGCGTTCAACGACAAGAGCACCTTTACGTTCCGCGAGTTGCACGCCATCGTAGGCGGGTCCCAGAAGGCGTTTGAGATCCATTTGCAGCCGTTCGTCACCTACAAGTTGTTGGAGCAACGGCCAGACGGCGAACAGCATCTCAGCCACGACGAAACCACCTTCACCATAGTCGAGGAGTACAAGTCCAAGCGACAGAAGGTGAACTTTGTCAGCGCCATCAAGTCCATTGAAACCAAACCGGAAGACGACGACACCGCCAAGGAGGTGGACGAGACCCGGCGCAACTTCCTTTCCGCGTGCATTGTGCGTATCATGAAGTCGCGGAAAACCATCCAGCACAATGACCTCATCAACGAGGTGTTGCCGCAGACCGCCAACCGGTTCCAGGCCCGCGTGATCGATGTCAAGAAGGCCATTGACCACTTGATAGATAAGAAGTACATTGAGCGTAGCGACGGGAACTCCTACAATTACTTGTCGTAGGCGTAGTACCCGTCCTTTATGTGTGTATATGTGTAAGTATCATAGAGTAGAATGTACATGGTGATTACATGGTAGCGCGCGATATCGTGTATTTTTGCGGGCTCCGATTTTCCACCACACCTTGTACCATACCACACCACCATGCTGCTTGCAAAGAGAAGAAAGGCGGATATAGCATCCGACCATCACGTGGTAAGCTACGAGGGCAGTGCTGTCAGCCAAACAATATCGGCTCCGGACGATGTCCCGGTGGTGCTAGAGGGTCATGAGGGCCCAGTGCTAAGTGCTAAGTTTAGCAGAGATGGAGCTCACATAGCGTCTGCTGGAGCAGACAAAACGGTTCTTTTATGGGATTTCCCACTTGATGTGGACGCAGAAAGCCCCAATTACGGGGTGTTGACTGGCCATAGGGCCGGTGTAACCAGTGTCAACTGGTCTCACGATGATCTGGTGATAGTCACTTCCAGTGCAGACAGCACGGTGGGATTGTTTGATGCTTTCACGGGGCAGAGAGTTCGCAAATGGACGGGCCACACACAGTCGGTAGTTAACGAAGTAGACATATCGCCCGATGGCGTGGTTATCAGCGTGGCTGATGACGGAAATGCGCTTTTGTGGGATCCCAGAGAGAAGTCCCCGATAGGACGAGTGGAGACCCCTTATCCGCTATTGACCAGTGCATTTGCCAAGAAAGGAGGCTTCTTCTACATTTCAGGAATTGACCCAACGGTCAGGTGTTATGATGTGCGGCAATTGGACAAGCCGGTGTGGTCAGACCTGCGGCAGACAGAATCTGTAACATCTATAAGTGTCAACAATGACGACTCAATACTACTTGCCAGAACAATGAATAGTACCGTCAGAACCTACAACGCCAAACCATTTGTGCCCGAGTCGGTAGTGAGACTCAATTCTGCTATTTTGCGGGGCAGCACCACCACAACCGCAAGCGAGAGTCTTTTGGTAAGGGGTGTTTTTGGAAGCGATGGTATACAAATATTTGCGGGATCTGGTAATGAAGTGAACTATTGGGACTTCGCTGCTGGACTGTTGAAAAACACCTATCAGGGTCATAAAGGGGAAGTTTTGTCGGTAGACGTTCATCCAAAAGTGTCCATGTTTGTGTCCTCGTCGAACGATGGCACACTTATAGTGAGAAGGATATGACAATGTATATTAGCATTTGTAAATAGAAATGTATTCAATTATTTATTCTAAAATCGTACACGTTTACTTACAGGTATCGATCTACTGTACCTCTTACGAGGTATCACAATACCTTCTACATTATTCTCATTAACATCATCAATCTCCCTTGGCTTCGTCGTATGCTTAGCCTGAATAGCGGTTAATTTCTTTTGATTTAATGTAGAAAACAAGAATATCTTCCAGAAAATCTCGTGATCTTCTAAAACTTGTTCGTGGTCCCGCAAAGAATACTCGTTATCCTCATTTCCCTGCTGTAGCACAGTCTCAGTTTTGCCCAATGCTGGTGCATGAAATACTGAGAACTCTGGCTCATTGGGATCGTATGGTAAAAACTCGTGCTTTAGAATATAATCTCGCATACCATTGTCATCCATCAAATTCTTAGTATCATTAGTAGATTTCTCTTCCCCCATAGCGCTTTCGTATCTCTTCCTATAGATCTGCTCTTCTAGTGTATCTTGAAGAACCAACGTCTCAACATAAACATCCTCAGTCTGTCCAATTCTATGGGCCCTTTTGATTGCCTGAGCTTCCACAGATCTGTTCCAAACCGGTGATATAAAATAAACTCTAGTAGCAGATATAATTGTCAAACCATGGGATGCTAATCTTAAGTCCATAATCAAAGTTATCCCACCTTCTTCTGTTGCATTATGAGTCCCGAACATGGTTAAGTTACGTCCTCTTTCTACTGAACTGATAAATGTTGCATATAAAATATAGTCAACACCTATTACATCCAACAATTCTGTCAAGTAATATGCACTATCTTCAAACTCAAAAAATACTAGAGATTTAATGCCTTGTTTCTGATGATCAAGTAATCTGGCTCCCAAATATGATAATTTAGCTGAAGCTGTACCTAAAATAGTTGCTTCCTTCGTAGATTCAAATGTCTTCTCTTGTGACTGAATATGATTAGAAGATATAAGACCCTCGCTGTACATATTAGTCGGCTTTCCTGGACTACTGTCAAGTGAATTTTTGGTTTTCTGCATAAGGGATACATTAGCTGGTTGTAGCAATTCGGGAGTAAAGTCTTTGACTAATTCTGGAACACTGAGTGCATTGGTTATAGCACCACCTTTGACATCCATATCATTGGAGTCTTGTTTGTTGAACTTTGAGGAGCTTTTTCTCACACTATCTTTCCAATATTTATCCCAAAACGGTCTTGATTGTTCAGATAACTTATCTTTAAGCTTCCCCTGATCATTCATATCCAAGAAACGATGTTTATAAAAGAAGTCCTGTATCGCATTTAGATGTGGTGCACCATAAACCCCTATGCTATTACCGTCTCCCTCGAGCACACCTGTTGCAAAATAATTTGCAAATATATCTGGCAAGCCAGATACATAGTAATTCATTTCGTGTAATAGCGCAGAAGTTCTCCATCTTGTGTTATCTAATGCAATTTTAGCAACCTCTAATGACCTCAGGAGCAAGGAATAATCGTAATCGTCATATACAGACGTACCATCAGGTCTTCGCTTTTTCAATGAATTATTACAAATATTAATCAATGTTTCTATATCTTCCTGTTTGAAGCCTGTCCAATGGAAAGTGGCTCTCTGCAAATTCGTTATTAACCTCCGTAGTTGTTGACGATTAGCGGGATGAAACATATAATCGATATCTGTTCTTTCAGACGAAACTGCATTCACCGCCAATACGGCAGTAAATAAATTGACTGAAATCTTATTATGGAACGAAGGCTTTAGAAATATGGCTTCATGATGCAATTGAGGCAATTTCAAATCATTTTCGACATCATTTAAGTTATGTCTTACTACAATAGAATCAAGCAAGTTCGTCAAGTTAATTTCTGATCCATAATTGTTTGACATCAATGGATTAATAATAGATTTCGTCCACGTCCGGGGCTGAGAATGAAAGGGCTCTATTTTAAAGAAATTGCCAATAATGTTTCCTAACTTTATCAAGTCTGCTTTCTCGTCAAATTGACTCTTTACGACATATTTGTTTTTCTTCTTAGGACTACTCAAGACTTTATTCTCTGTTTCTTCTTCGTCCATATGGAGTCTGGTCAAACCAGTCGTTGGAGTACCTGTAACTGCCCATCTTCTTTCTGATAGTAACCCCTTACACAACTCACTAGTTTTAGATGATTTGGAATTGACAGTATGACCCTCATCGATAATGAGCCTCTTCCAATATATTTTGTTAAGCGGGTTTTCATCTATAGTCATATCACCAATCTTTCGAGCGAAATATGAATGTGTCACAATTATTAGGTCATACTGGATTAGTTCCTTCGGATCCATAGGCAATTCATTAGTATGAACAGCAGTAGCACTCGTATGGGGCCGTTTAAAATGGTTCGAAATGAATAATTTCTTTAAAAATCCACCATCTATATGTTTCCTAAGCTCTGAAATCCATTGCTGAAACAAGTTATCAGGAACAATTATCAAAGTAGTATTGCACAAATAAACAGTTCTGTATATGTTTCCTTCTTTAGGCAACTGTTCTTTTTCTTCCAACAATTTACGTCTGACAGAAGGGGTTCTAGTCCTTAAAAAGAATGGCGATTCATACTGTTTATCTACTAGACGAATTCTGAAGTAACCTGGCTCTCCGTTTAAAATATCTATCACCGACTGTGGTAAATCATTAACATAGTACTTCCAAGGCAATGAATTCTGGCTAACCACATTTTTACATAAATTCACCAACGATGATAATCGTTGCGTTGGTTGCGGTGTACTGGATACGTAATTACCATCGAATGTAATTTCTTCAATAATTGATTCTTCAGAGGAATCGTGCAACAACATATCGTCTGGTATTTTTGATATATCATATTTGGTAAGACATATTAAACTGAGACTGATTAAAGTTTTTCCTAAACCCATATTTTCCGCTAGTATACCACCCTTCGGCAATGTGAACACTTCTGGCTTTATATATAAGAGGTTGGATTGAAAATCAAAGTAATAGAAGCCTGGCTTGGTGATGTGAGATATTTGAATGAATGTAGGTATCAAAGACTTAACTGAAAATGATTCTTTTTCGTACATTTTGGCAATGGAACGGATCTGGAACGGATATAGGGTTGACGTCACACCTTGGATGGAAGTTATACCTTGTTTTGCATTGCGGATCAAGCTAACTAGTACTTCCTCAGCCGAAGGCACTATTCCTGCTTTAGACGGTATGACTGTTTTAGTTTCATATGCTGATAAATTTGGTGATTTTATCTGGTTGTAGATATTCTGAACTCTATTTCCAAATGTTTCGTTAGAAGTGTTAACTGATGGTGGATAGTAACTTTGATTCAGGGACCATCGATGCAAATGGAAATTTATGGTTGAATCTTCAAATTGCATCTTTGATTTACGGCAGTCAAGTAATAGTATTGGAAGTTCTGCCAATTCCGGGAGCGATATTGCCCTCTTAGGAGTTTTCCAGCCCAACTCCGAAAAATCAGTCAATTGTAATAAATGCGGCCAGCTGTTTGCAAGGTTCTTAGAGATCAAAGCATTCTTGGGTCTAGTGGACCGCCATTCTATAAGGTGTCGAGATCCTTCAAAGTCGTTAGGAACTCCATATATTCTTATTTTGGCGATTTGTAGTTGTTCCTGATTTGAACAGTACACATTACTTATTGTATATGTAGCCATGATATATCTATAATTAATTAGGAATTGTAGGTCAAGTAGTATCGGACTCACCAGGTCACCACATATACTCACTAAGAAGTTGATATCGAGCCATTTCCATGGTGATATATGGTCTTGATTCACGTATATGCCTCCTAGTTCAGATCTTTCAAAGGGTAAGTTATAGAACGAGAGGGTTCCGATTGGTATGAGTTTGGTCAAATCATTGGTGCTTCGTATGATGTATTGGAGGGATGAAAGCGGCTTGTCAGTGGTAGATCCGGCCATAGATACATGTAATTGAGTCTCTTCTGAAAGGGACAGTGTACCAAATAAAATGGCACATACCCCCATCGTAGAAATATATTTTAGGTGGGGGGATGCTGTATCCTGCATATATCCCTCGGATTAACTTTGGCTAACGTATCGGAGTTAGTGATGGATTTGTAGAAACGACGCAGCCATGCCTGGTGTGAGAAGTAGCTAAGAATACCAGCTTTTAAACCCATGTACAATGTGATCTAGTAAGTAACTAGAGGTTGGGTGAGACGCGGCTTGTAATCAAAAAAATCAAAAGGAACGTCAAGACCAATAATGACATACTTCCTATCTTCCGTACTTTGAACAGACAGAAGGAGGGGACCACACCCCATAAACTCCGTTCTGACAACGCCTTATTTTCTTTCCATATGCTAGTGTGGCTGCCATTTTTGATTTAGCTATTGTTAGAGAGGGGTTTTATCACCGATCTGCACATAAATAGTGACACTGAAGAGAAGCGTAGAAGTATGAGTCATTCTTTGGTAAAGCGTGCAGAAGTATGAGTTGCGACCATTCAAGTTTCGTGTAATAATCTTAATGCTAATTATAGGACTTTAACGTTTTTGGCTTCTGCGATGCATTATTTTTGGCCTAGTTCTGAGTCCTTCGCAGATTTAAAAGAGCAACTGAAAAACTTTTCAACAAACACCCGGTTTTGGGGAAGATAAGTAGTACTTCGTTACCTAATAGCCCCCTCACCAAACTGGATCGTATGCAAACGCGTATACGACTCCTTTACCCGATTGTGGATTAGCCACGCCAATAGAATCGTATTTGGTACCGTTTGCGGTGCCCTTTCCTGCACAAATGGAAAATTACGGGGTGGCAAAAAAAGCCCTACGAATAGAGGGCACTGAATAGATAAGCAATTTCAGCATTATTGGTGAGGATTTCACGCAAAAAATAGCCATTGTGACCAATAAGAAGCCGGTATTCACCGTCACGCTAGCTTTGCTCATTAAGGTTGCATTACACCCCATCCGCTTTGGGATCTTCTTTTCCTTTGTAATCTATTTTCAAATTTTTATTTTTTTCAGATATATTTTTTCGTACAATATATAAGTTAGTCAAAAAGTGAAAAATCGTTCCCACCCTCTTGTGCTTCTTCTTTAGTTAACTAACAGAACAATGTCGTTGCTGATTGCCGAATTGGTTACATTGGTCGACATTAGCAATGCTGAGGTGCTCAAGGATGAGATTTCCTCAGCTTGCTCTGTGCTTGGCGGTTTAAAACAGCCATTGTATGACCCCAGAGGTAATTCGTTGAATCCTTGTTTTGTGGGCTCAGTGGTGTTGTTGTTTAACGTATTGATCGGGTTGTTTGCACTTCTGCAGTTGGGCCATCTTGTTTTCAATAATCACCATGGTCCTTTCCGGTTGAAGTACAGTTTTGGTTCACCCTTCAAATTGAAATCGGTCGGGGTCTTTCAATTGGTCAAATTAAATTCGGTGTTTTTGCAGTTGATTTTACAGCTTTTCTTGTTTGCTTTCACATATACATCATACACTTCGGTTATTTCATTAAGCGTTATGGTCATGGTTGTTGTCAATGCCGTGGCTGTGTTACCCTTACATGTAATAGAACCAACCAGGTCAGTCATATCTAGTGCCTCGCTTTTATTGTACTGGACGATTTCTATCATTCTCAATACTGTTGTGGTGGTGTCTGACTCGTTCTCTCCTTACAAGGTGTATATCCCACCACATGATGAAGTCAACGGTGTAATTGTCTACACTATTGAAATCGGGTTATTGTTAAACTCCGTAATAGTGCTAGCATTAGAGAACTTTTTATATCAGCCATCAAGAGAGTTGTCTGAGTATTTTGATTTGAACGATTGGGAAGTAAGTTCCGTTCGTAACTTATTTTCGGAGCTAGGCTTTTTCTGGTTACAAGACCTCATTAAGAAAGTTTACCAGACTGGCGAAATTGACCAAAAAGACTTGCCTGCATTGCCTATTGACTTAAAAAGTGAAGTGTCGTACGATATCTTCTATCAAAAATGGAAAACCACTGAATCAAGAGCCCAAGTGAAGTTGGAGAAGAAGTTAGCAAATATCACCAACCCTACCAAAAAGGATAAGGCACTTAACATATCATTGTTTTTCGTCCTTATCCAAACCCATTATGTAGAATTGTTAAGAGCATTCTTCTTGGATTTAGGGGAAATGGTATTTGGTTTTGGACAAACCTTCTTATTCCAAAGATTTATCTTGTTTTTCAGCCAATCAAGCACGTCAGCTGCAGAGAGACCACCGGTAATTGTTGGCTTCACTATTGCAACTTCTATTTTCCTTTGTGCCGTTTTAAGATTTGTCAGTTTCAATCGTTATTTTGCTCAATACTTTCAAACTAGAAGTAAATTACATGGTGCATTGACTAGTATGATTTATAAAAAGTCATTAAGGCTCTCCCCAGAATCTAGAAAAGGTAAAACTACTGGTGAAATTGTCAACAATTTGTCTGTGGACGTTTCGACTGTTATCGATTTGCCTGTGTTTGTGGAATTATTAAATACCCCAGTTAAATTAGTTTTCACTTTGATAGCATTATTCAAAATTGTTGGTATTTCTACTACTTCAGGGTTTCTTGTTGCATGTATCTTAGTTCCAATTAGTACTAAAGTTAGTACGTCCATTTCATCCCTTTACAACGAATTAATGACTGTTAGAGATGAAAGAACTAGATTGACTTCCGAAATCATGAATTCAGTTAAGAGCATTAAATTGTATTCCTGGGAAAAGCCAATGTTGCAAAGATTATTCGAAATTAGAAACGATAAGGAATTGGCCCTTTCAAAAAGAATTGGTGTTTTCAACTCGTTCGCTAACTTTTTCTGGTTCTGTATTCCATTTTTAATTTCTTGCTCAAGTTTGATTACATTCTCCTATATTGCTGGTACTCCATTGGTTCCCTCAGTCGTCTTCCCCGCTTTGACATTATTTAATATGTTGTCAGATCCAATTTTAATGCTTCCTAATCTATTCACAAATTATGTTGAAACTAAAGTTTCCTTAAAAAGATTGCAGGATTTATTCTTGCTCGAAGAATTAGAAAATGTATCTGTTGAAAGGTCATTGGATTCAATTAGAGCCGGTGAAAATGCCATTGAGATCATCGACACTGATTTTGTATGGAATATCAATGTTGAAAAGAAAGCTGCAAGTGAAGAAGACATCGAATCTGCTGGTACTGACAATCTTGCTTTATCTATTGATAGTTTCACAGCTAAAAAGGGTCAATTGACATGTATTGTTGGTAAGGTTGGTACTGGTAAGACTACTCTATTACGTGGATTATTGGGAGAAGTTTCAGCTGCCAAGAACGAAAATGCATCTATTAAAGTGAATGGTACTATTGCTTACTGTGCGCAATCACCGTGGATTATGAACGCTACTGTCAAAGAGAATATTTTATTCGGTTGTAAGTACGATAAAGCGTTCTACAACCAAACAACAGAAGCTTGTCAATTGTTGCCAGATTTCGAAGTTTTGCCAGATGGTGATAGAACTGTTGTTGGTGAGAAAGGTATTTCCTTAAGTGGCGGACAAAAGGCTAGAATCGCTCTTGCAAGGGCTGTTTATGCGAGATCTGATATTTACTTATTGGATGATGTCTTGTCTGCAGTTGATGCACATGTTGGGAAGAAGATTACTGATGCAGTTTTAAGCTCAAATGGTATATTAGCAAGCAAAACTCTTATATTAGCTACCAACGCTGTCACAGTTTTACACCAAGCTAACGAAATCGTGCTTTTGAGGGATAAAAAGGTTACTGAAAGAGGAAATTACGAGGACGTTATGGCAAGGGATGGAGAACTTTCGAAATTGATCAAAGAATTTGGTAAACAAGAAGTTGAAGAAGACGGTGAAAAGAAAGAGGAATCTCCGGAGACTGCTGTAGAGACTTCCGAGGTTGCTAAATCGAATTCCTCGGTCCTGTCAAATAATGAAGAAATCGTCAAATACGATCCCTCTGCCGATGGTGCGATCGCTGCAGCAGTTGCTTTATCTGTTGAGGGTGAATATGAATCATTGGAGAGAATCGAAACTAGAAATACTCTTCGAAGAGGAAGTTTTGTATCCTTTGAACATAATTATGAGGATGACGAAGATGAAGACATCGTTAAGAAGACTGGTAACACCGTAGAAGAAGGTGCAAAAGGAGAAGTTAAACTAACCATTTACTTAGAATACTTCAAAGCCTGTAACTACTGGTATCTTTCCATTTATATTGTCTGCATGGCAGCAAATGTCTTCGCTACTGTTTTGGCAAACTATGTTTTGAAATCATGGTCAGAAAAGAATTTGCAAAATGGTAGAAACGTTAATCCAGTGTTTTATTTAGTGAGCTATTCCACCTTAGGTATTTCATCTGGTTTGTTTATCCTATTTGCCTACTTCATTGTCTGGACTTTCTGTGTCATCAAAGCTTCTAAATATTTTCATGACACGATGGCTAAGACCGTATTGAGATCCCCAATGTCATTTTTCGAGACTACTCCAGTTGGAAGAATTTTGAATAGATTTTCAGACGACATCAATGTTATTGATGGACAAATTATGTGGTCCTTCTTATTGTTATTTGAATTCTTATTCAATGCTATTGGGCTATTAGGTGTCGTTGTTTACAATTTGCCAATTATGTTTGTCATTATTGTCGTTCTTGTATTCTTTTACAACCGCGTTAGAAGTTATTTCATTCCATCATCGAGAGAATTGAGAAGATTATCGAGTGCCAATAAGAGTCCCGTTTTTTCACACCTTCAAGAATCAGTTACTGGAGTAGAAACAATTAGGGCATATAACCAGGTTGATAGATTTATTCATAAAAACAAGAACAACCTCGATAGATTGATTTCCACCACTTACAACAATCTTTGCTGTAACAGATGGTTATCAATGAGATTGCAAAGTATTTCCGCAATTATCGTTTTCGCCTCGACTTTGATGATTTTATCGACATTAGGTACATCTAACGAATTGAGTTCGGCTTTAGTTGGTTTCGTTATGCTTAATGCTTTAAGTGTAACAGGTACGTTAAATGCTATCATTAGAATGTGGGCTGATATTGAAACTAAGTCTGTGTCTATGGAAAGAGTTATTGAGTACTGCAATTTGAAGTCGGAAGCACCAACTGAAATTCCTGAGACAAAGCCAGAAGATTCATGGCCTCAACAAGGTGCTGTGTCATTCAAGAGTTACTCCACTAAGTATCGCGAGAATTTAGATCCAGTATTAAAGGAATTGTCTATTGACATAAAGCCAAGTGAAAAAATTGGTATTGTTGGAAGAACTGGTGCTGGAAAATCGACAATCGCTATATCTTTGTTCCGTATTATTGAGGCATCTGGCGGCCACATCGAAATTGATGGAGTTGACACGAGCAAGATCGGACTATTTGACTTACGTCATAAATTAAATATCATTCCTCAAGATGCTCAAACAATTGAAGGTTCGATTAGACAGAATTTGGATCCATTTGATCAGTATTCTGACGAAGAATTGTGGAAGGTTTTAGAATTAGCCCATTTGAAACAACACATCGAGCAAATGAAAACAAAGAAAGGTGCTACGAAAGACGAAGAAGAAAAAGGAACAGATAGTGAAGAGGAAACCAAAGTTGAATACGATATTGGATTAAGTGCCAAAGTTTTTGAAAATGGATCCAATTTGTCATCCGGACAAAGACAATTATTGTCATTAGCTAGAGCTTTATTGAATAAGTCCAAGATTTTAATCTTGGATGAAGCTACAGCCGCAGTTGATGTCCAGACAGATAAGATTATTCAAGAAACAATCAGATCAGAATTCAACGATAAAACAATATTAACCATTGCACACAGATTAGAAACTATTTTAGACAGTGACAGGGTTCTTGTACTTGATAAGGGTCAAGTGAAAGAATTTGACACACCGAAGAATCTTTTGAAGGACGAAAACTCTGAGTTTTATTCCTTGTGTAAGCAAGGGGGTTATCTCAAGAACCTAAACATCGATAACCTTTAGCTTTTCAGTTTAAATTATTAGTACATTATTTTTTATTATTTTTTCTTTTTTTTTTCTATTTTTTTTTTAATCTTTTTAAAGAATGGCTTTATTTATTGTATAGCTCTCCTATTATAAAAATATATGAAGTCATCTTTAATTTGGAGAAAAAGGCATGCAACCTCAACTTTTGTATTAATGCGATTTGATTGTCGCAAAAAAAAAGAGTCAGAAAGGAGATATGCACAAATTAGGAAACTATGACTGGTCTCGGTGTTTGAAATTAGCGGGAATATCGCTTAATTCGAAGAAGTTACCGCAAAATGTAATGGCTCCAAAATTTTTGCATTCTTATCGAAACAGTTGGAAAGATAATATTTCACAACAGTATAAGAAGACCACGATAGTCTCTAAGACTTCTGAGTTAGTTAAATTTTGAGTGTCCAAAAGCGGTATGTCGAATGAGTCCACTTTAGATGAAGCTGCTCGTAGATGCAGATTAAACTCTGTGAGACAACCGTTTTCTAATATAGATCCAAATTCTTTTAATCCATGTTTTATATCCTCCATCACTTTTATCTTTAATATTCTTATAGGTACGGTCGGTCTAGTTCAACTAATTATGTTATTCTTCAATAATAGACATGGTCCCATCAAAATACAATATTCGTTCGGATCAGTGTTCAATATAAAGAGTGTTGGAGTGTTGCAAATATTGAAGCTAATAATTGTTGCTTTGGAGATCGTTAATAAGCTAACCTTATTGAATCTCAGTTCCACTCCCGCATCTTTTCTTGGCCTTACTCCTTCTGCTATTATATTAGTATTAATAATTTTTCCTTTACATGTTTCCGAGTTAACTAGATCCGTAACAGCACATGGGTCTTTATTAACATTCTGGCTAGGAAATAGTATTTCAGGTTCAATTATTATACTTCAAGATATTTTCAGCAAGCAAAAGATTTACACGATAGAAATAAATAACTCCATGATTTTAACTTCAGAGATTATTTCATTATGTTTTTCTGTTACAATCTTAACTATTGAAAGTTGGTTTTATAGATCTAGTCAAGAATTACAAGATTATTATAAATTGAATGATTGGAATTTCTCATCTTCAAGAAATTTGTTCTCAGACTTGAGCTATTCTTGGATTCTGGGTATCATAAAAACTATATATGAAAAGGATACATTGAATTCAAATGATTTGCCAGACATCCCTATCGATGCCAAAGTTAGTACAACGTTTGATAATTTGAACAATCAATGGAAAATTTCTGTCAAAAATTCTGATAAAAGAAAACCATCTTTACTAAGGGTATTGTTTATTACACATTGGTTGCAATTAACAATTGGATTCTGTCTTGATATAGTAGAGGTTATATTTGGATTTGCACAAGCATTTTTACTCAAGCAATTTATACAGCTATTCAACAACGAGGAATCCAGTTTCAGCGATAGAAATTCTGCATTAGTAGGAATAGTTATTGCCACCAGCATGTTTCTATGCTCTGTTCTTAGATATTTAATAATCAACAGGTACTACTCCAATTACTATTTGTTGAAATGCAAAATTCAAGGATCACTCACAAGCATGGTCTATAGAAAATCCATGAGGCTATCACTAGATGCAAGGAACGGTAAGACAACAGGTGAAATAATAAACCATCTTTCAATCGATATCAGTAAACTTGCTGACATGCCTAGATTTGTGGAACTTGGTACAGGCCCAATAAAGTTGATTTTAACATTGTACGCCTTGTATCAAGTTATTGGAATCTCAACTTTAGCTGGTGTTTTTGCCGCTTGTGTCTTAGTTCCTATAACCACTATAGTGAGCACATCTATATCATCACTTTACGGCAAAATCATGGGAATGAGAGATGAAAGGACTAAGCTAACTTCTGAAATACTAATTTCAATCAAAAGTGTTAAATTATACTGCTGGGAGCTTCCGTTGATGCAAAGATTGTTAAACATTAGAAACGAAAAGGAATTGGAGTTGGCTAAAACAATCGGGATATTTAATGCCTTGTCCATGTTCCTCTGGTCATTGATTCCTTTTATCATTCCATGTGCTTGTTTGATTACGTATGCATATATATCTGTCATTCCATTAGTGCCTGATGTGTGCTTCCCTGCGATATCCTTATTTGAAATATTGGCAAAACCACTACTATTTCTTCCAGATATCTTTTCGCAGGCTATCGAATGCAAGAATTCCCTTGGGAGACTACAGGATTTATTCTTATTAGGAGATATCAGTACCAGTCCTGTTTTTCGATGCACAAGCTCCATAAAGAAGGGAGACATTTCTATTGAGATGAGAAATGCTACGTTTTTATGGAGTGAATTATCTAATTACAACCATGGTAACAATATCGCTTTACAAAATATAGACTTCCGTGCTACTAAAGGAAGTTTAACTTGCATTATGGGCCGGGTGGGATCTGGAAAGACAGCTTTGCTTAAGAGCATTCTTGGTGAACTACCAATTGAGGATTCAAGTGCAAAAATAAACGTTACTGGTACTGTTGCTTATTGTTCTCAATCCCCTTGGATCTTAAATGGTTCTGTAAGACAGAATATATTATTTGGTTGCAAATATGATGCAAGATTTTATAGGAAGATTATTGAAGCTTGCCAGTTGGCACTTGATTTGGACTTATTACCAGATGGGGACAGAACTGTCGTTGGAGAGAAAGGAATTTCATTGAGTGGCGGACAGAAATCTAGAATAGCTCTCGCTAGAGCTGTATATGCTAGAGCCGATATATACATACTTGACGATGTTTTGTCTGCAGTTGATTCCAATGTTGGAGAAAAATTGATTCATGAAGTATTAGGGCAAAAAGGTTTACTAGGTTCAAAGACCGTTGTTATAGCAACGAATTCTACAATCATTCTGAGTATGGCACAAAATATTGTATTCCTAAGGCACGGTAAGATAGTATCGAAAGAAAATTCTCACAATATTATGCTAGAAGCTAACGAATTTGACGATCAGTTTGAACAATTTAGTCAACAGGATAATCTTATAGCTACACTTGATATTAAGCAACAGTCAGATTCAAAATCGAAGGATGATGATATAGATCATGACATCTCTTTGTTGAATATCAACAATGAAATAAATTTCATTACTGATGAAACAGAAATGGATTCCACATTATTTTCTTCAAATCGAAGAGGAAGCAATTCTTCTGTAATGCTTAAAGAAGAAGAGTTTGACTGTGAAGATCTACCACAACAAAGAACAGGAAATAATACAGAGAAGTCTGCTACAGGAGGTATAAATCTCGCCCTTCATTTAGAATATTTCAAAGCTTGCAACATCCATTCGATATTATTTTATGTTTGTACTTATATCGGAAGCATGAGTACTTTACTTCTGGCTAATTATGTGTTAAAGGTTTGGTCGGAACTGAACCAACAATTGGGTTACAATATATCACCAGAGTATTATTTGACAATTTATGGCTGCTTGGGGGTTTCAGGAGCATTGTTCATTTTAATTGGTTGTACAGTGGTTTGTACATTTAGTACTATAAGAGCCCTGAAATATTTTCATGACATGATGTTAGCTGGTGTAGTGAGATCACCTATGTCATTCTTTGAAACCACACCTGTTGGAAGAATACTTAATAGATTTTCAAATGATATTAATGTGCTAGATGATCAACTCATATGGTCTTGGATTGGATTGACACATTACATCATTGAGTCATTTGGATTGTTTGGTGTGTTATGCTTCAATTTACCACCGATGGTATTTATTATCATACTTTTTACTTCCATTTACAATAGAATCAGGAAGTATTTTATCCCGTCTAGTAGAGAATTCAAGAGACTCATCAGTATTTGCCAGAGCCCTATTCTTTCACATATACAGGAGTCTGTTTCTGGGGTAGAAACTGTTCGGGCGTATGATCAGACTCAGAGATTTGTTTCCAGAATTGAGACTTATTCGGAGAATCTACTAAGAGCAATGTATTCTAGCCTTTCTTGCAGTAGATGGCTATCATTAAGGTTGCAAATGATAACATGCACAACGATGTATATTACAACTATAATGATTTTACTTAATTCCAAACATGATGTCCAAATGAGTCCCGGATTAGTAGGATTCTTAATGACAAATATGTTAGGAATTACCGGTCTTTTAAATTCTATTATTCGATGTTGGTCGGAGATTGAAACCAAATCTGTTTCCATCGAGAGAATACTAGAGTATTCTCATTTGAAACCCGAAGCAGCTTCCATAATTGAAGACAATAGACCCAGCAACTATTGGCCGAAATATGGGTCCATCAGATTTAAAGACTACTCTACAAAATATAGAGAGAATTTAGATACAGTACTTCATTCTGTCAATTTGAATATCAAGCCTAAAGAAAAGATTGGAATAGTAGGAAGAACTGGAGCTGGCAAATCAACAATCGCTCTTTGCTTATTTCGACTAATTGAAGCCACCAAAGGTTATATTGAAATCGATGGGATGGATATCTCCACCATTGGATTACATGACTTAAGGTGCAAACTCAATATTATTCCACAAGATGCTCAGATAATAGAAGGCACAATAAGAGAAAATTTGGATCCTTTAAGAAAACACAGTGATGATGAATTATGGCAAGTGCTTGAACATGCTCGAATGAAAGATCATGTACAAAAAATGAAAACGAAAAGAAAAAACGGAGACACATTGATACATGATGATTTTGATACGGGTTTATCAGCAACTTTGTTGGAAGGGGGATCAAATTTATCTACTGGTCAAAAGCAATTGTTATCATTGGCTAGAGCTTTGCTTAATGAATCACAAATTTTAGTTTTGGATGAAGCTACAGCAGCTGTTGATGTTCAAACAGATCAGATCATCCAAGACACAATAAGATCTGAATTTGCCAATAAAACCATCATTACCATAGCACACAGACTTGAAACAATTCTTGATTATGACAAAGTCGCTGTTCTTGATGCAGGAAGAGTTATTGAATTTGATAGTCCTGGAAATTTATTGAAAGATAACAATTCTCAATTCTTTTCGTTATGTGACATAGCTGGTCTCGTTAACAATCAAGCTTAAAATGTTTCGCAGCCAAATTTAAAATGTTTTTCGCAGTACCTGAACATATATATTTCAAAATCTTTTAATAAAGCTCAATATTAAGAAACAAACTTAGTATAATGAGACTATATTTCCATCTTGAAGCGAAGCAGTTAAATGTGTTGACTTCCTTGGAGGATATTCACTTCGCATGTTAATAGAACTTACTAAGTTTGGAAACATCTGGCATAATCTTACAATAACATACGAAGCCTCTGTTAGTGCGAACTGTTGACCAAGGCAAATCCTTGGACCACCATTGAACGGCAAGTATGCCCAACCTAGTTTTCTTGTTTCAGCCTCCAACCATCTTTCAGGTCTAAATTCGTCGACGTCTTCACCGTAGAACTCTTCCAACCGGTGTGTAGAATAAATCACATACATAATATTCTCCCCTTTGGAAATATAAATTGGATCTAAACCGTGAGGACCACCACCTCTTGGCAAGGTTGTATCTTTAAGAGCATGTCTGGAATTTCGTGGAACAGAAGGATATAACCTCAAAGTTTCATTTAAGATTGCTTTTAAATAGTCACACCTTTTCAAGGATTCGAAGGTGATCTCATCCACTCTTGATTCGTCACCGGAGCCAAATTTCTCGTACACTTCTCTTTTCAATTTTGTCCAAGTATGTTGATTTCTGGAAAGCTCATAAAACACAAAAGATAATAGACCAGCGGTTGTATCTCTACCTGCAACTAATATATTTAATAATTGATCCCTTAAAATCTTTGGGTTTCTTGTTTCTTTGACAAGTTCGTATAGGAATATATAGCCATCTTTAGACGCTTTTTCCAATTGTTCATCCGTTGCATTAAGAGCAAGCTGGACGTAATGATCGGCAAATTTATGAACATGAGCATTGCATCTACTAAATTCCCCGAAACTGATAAGGAAATAAAAATTTTGAAGAAGAGATCTTCTAGCAAGATAGTGTTGTGATTTGTTAAACGCTTCAGCAAAGCCGTTCTTCCCATCGAAATCATTATTGGCATTTTCTATTCCTATAAAAGAATCTTTCATTGATCCAACTGATTCACCAAAAAGGAATTCTGTAGAAGTATCTACCGTAAATCTAAAGAATAGCTCTTGAATATCAAAAGATTCCTTCTTATGATTCTTGATTTGCTGAATTAATACTTGAATATGTGGTTCCAACGCTAAAACATGAGCAATCTGATCTCTAGAAAATTGAGGTCGAAGCATTGCTCTTGAGTGCTTCCAACCTTCTCCGTCTAAGGTGAATATACCATCACCGAGCAACGGTTTAAAATACGTATGCCTGGCATCACCTAAGCCAAAATCATTGAATTGAGTCGCTAACAATGCCTTTATATTTTCTGGATCTCTTGTAATTGTTATTCGTTTGTTAAAGAGTTTGAAGCCGAAGGTGTTTACTTCACGATTTTTGACTCTTGAAAACAGCCTGTGCAACAAATCAATATATTTTCCCTCTTTTTGAAACTTTACTAATCTCAAGGGAAGTGTAAAGCCTTTGAAAATATCAGAATTTGCATTAGTTAACTCTTTGGCGCCAAGCTTCCTCATCATAAACTTTCGGTACACGTAATGGTAAATCTCGTATATCACCAATACGATCGGCAATAAAATGTACCATTTCAAGGCAAAGTGTTCAATAATATACAGATGCATTATGAATCTAATAATTGATTTGAGTAATAATTATTCAATTTTATTCGTTGTCGAATATCAAAGTATTTATAACTATTTTATTCGTGCATTTCCGGGAATATGTGGGGAACCTGGTTTCACATGAGAATACACAGCGAAAAAATATGTGAAGGATAAATCATTTATTCTTGAATTATTAGTATGATCCAAAGTGGGTACAGAGTTCACATCTCAAGGTTCGTCTTCGTTCTTTAAGACGTCACCATCACTCGAATCATGCTTACCCCAGATTTAGTAGTGTTCTTTTATATGCAGGAATAGTGAAAATAGCACTGATAGCGTACTAAGGAAAAACTCCATGGGGAGAACGTATCCATCAGAAGCGAGAATACTGACTGCATTTAAAAAATGATTGAATAATAATCTCTAGTCGGTATTAGACGTACTGCTATTAACATACTCTTTTTAAAGCTTCATGGCATTTTCATTGCGTATTCGATGAAAGTGTATTAGCTCATTCATTTTCCTCTTTATATACTATTCGATAACAGTTATGGGGTGCAGGGGATAGGATCCTTGAAGGCGCGCGTATCTAAAATACTACGTTACATTGGAAATTTGCTGATAGGCCACATAAAGGATTAAAACCGAACTCCTGCACATAAATGCCGCAAATTCGTCCACTTGGGGATACGGCTTCGGTTTGATTGGGATTTTGATTAGATGACTCAGCACTATGAATAGGATAAATTCAGCTAATTTTTATGTTTTTAGATTTTCTTGTAGAAGTTAGGTAATGACATTTTGATTTTTGATTCTTACGATCACTATGTTTCAACCGAGGGATGAGCTGGTAGGTTGGCCGGAGGGTATGGTCATGAATGGCTTGGCTGATAATAGTACAGTATGCTCCATTTATTCGATCAACGATCCTTTTGGTACCAATTTGGGCAATTCGATAAATCCTTGCTTCATCTATTCAGTTACAATCCTTTTCAACTTGATTCTTGGAGCGTTCGCTGCTTATCAGTTTATTGTTGCTACATTCAAGAATATGCATGGCCCTTTTAGAATTCACTATGCGTTGGGCTCATATTTCAAGATGAAAAGTGTTGGTGGTTTCCAAATCTTGAAACTAAACCTAATCTTCTTGTACTCAGTACTTCTTGCCTTCTTAGCCTACAATAACTCTTCAATGTTGTCGTCATTGATGTTTTTGGCTTCAATCTCATCATTTTTGGTTTTGAATTTTATTATTATGCCATTCCACATCAGTGAACCAACAAGGAGTGTTACTGCGAACTCATCATTATTGTTGTATTGGTTGGTGAGCATATTCTTGAATTTGTCTGTTTTAGTTCAAGAAGTGTTAACTCCAACTAAAGTATATATTCATAAAAATGATGCTTCCTCTGTATCTCTTGTCTATGTTATCGAATCGGCCCTCCTTGTTAATGCTGTGTTGATATTCTATCTTGAAAATCAGAAGTTCAAGCCAAGTGCAGAGTTATCTGAATACTATTCATTGAACGGTTGGGAAATGTCCTCAGTGAGGAATGCCTTTTCTCAGATAGGTTTTATGTGGCTCCAGAAACTTATTAAGGATATTTACGTCACTGATGAGTTGAATATGAAAGATATCCCCCCACTTCCAATCGAGTTAAAAAACGATATAGCTTACAATCGTTTAATCAATAAGTTCAGAAGTTTGAAATTAAAGCCTAATCAGAAATTCAAAACATCATTGTTGTACATTTTGCTCCGAGTTCACTATTTGGATCTTCTTTTGACTTGCATACTTGATCTTTTGGAATCTGGTTTAGGATTTGTTCAGGCATTCTTGTTTCAAAGGTTCATTGTATTTTTTAGTACTGATCCAGAGGAAATTGATAAGCAACCAGGCATAGTTGGATTCAGCCTTGCAACTGCAATCTTCATTTTTTCAGTTGGTAGATTTGTAAGTCTGAATATGTACTTTGCCAGCTACTACAACGCAAAGTGTAAGATTCAAGGCTCGTTAAGTAATATGATATACAGGAAGGCATTAAGCTTATCACCAGAAGCAAGGAAACACAAGACTAGTGGAGAAATTATTAACAATTTGGGTGTTGACTGCAACACTATATCTGAGCTTCCAAGATTGGTTGAATTAGTAACGGGTCCGTTGAAATTAATTTTCAGTTTGGTCTCCTTATACAAAATCATGGGAGCATCCACCATATCTGGACTTGTAGCTACCTGTGTTTTAGTGCCGATTAGTAGTAGGGTGAGCACTTTCATGATGTCATATGTAAAACAGAAAATGAAAGTTAAAGACAAGAGAAACAAATTGACATCAGAAATTTTGAATTCTATAAAGAGTATTAAGTTGTACTCGTGGGAAAATCCTATGTTGCAACGTTTATTCGCAATCAGAAATGATCATGAAATGGTAATTACAAAGACAATCGGCATAATTCAATCACTGGCAATGTTGCTTTGGACTGTAATTCCGTTATTGGTCCCTATGGCTTGTCTTGTGACATTTGTGATGATTTCAAAGATACCATTAGTACCTTCGATCTGTTTTCCAGCTTTGACATTGTTTGAAATTTTGTCTAGGCCAGTTTTATTACTTCCTGATACATTCACAAATTTTGTGAACACCAAAGTCTCTTTAAAAAGAACACAAGAATTATTCGAACTAGGCGAGTTAGAATCTTCAATTACCGATCGGTCTTTTAGAGAACTAAAGAAAAACGAAGTTTCTGTTAGAATATCTAATGCTACTTTTCTTTGGAATGATGATGCGAAGTCCGATTCAAGTTTTGTTGAAGAGGAGATTGAATCAGAGGGTGGAAATAACACAGCTCTAAGTGATATTAATTTTGAAGCAAGAAAAGGACAGTTGACATGCATCGTTGGAAAAGTTGGATCAGGTAAGACAACACTCCTCCGTGGTATACTTGGAGAACTTGTTGCACGCAGCAATGACAATACCAAGATTATGGTAAATGGAACTATTGCGTATTGTGCTCAAAATCCTTGGATTATCAATAGCAGTATCAAAGAGAATATTTTGTTTGGTTGCAAATATGACAAGGCCTTTTATGCAAAAACCGTTGCAGCCTGCCAATTATTAGCGGATTTCGATGTTCTTCCAGATGGTGATAGAACAATTGTTGGTGAGAAGGGTATCTCGTTGAGTGGTGGTCAAAAAGCTCGAATTTCGTTTGCTAGAGCAGTATACTCTAGAGCGGATATTTACTTACTTGATGATGTATTGTCTGCGGTAGATGCTCATGTTGGAAAAAAATTAGTTGATGAAGTTTTAGGTAAGAGAGGTATTATAGCTTCCAAAACCATTATTTTGGCTACCAACGCAGTCAAGGTTTTACACGAATGCAATGACATTGTATTTATCAAGAACGGAACAATTACTGAACATGGAAATTACGACGAGGTTATGGAAAGAAATGATGAATTAGCCGCATTAATTAAGGAGTTTGGTCAAAACGAAACGGAAGAATATGATGAGAAAGTTGAGGAGATGAAAGAATCAAAGTCATTATTATCTTTGGCATCAGCTGCATCTACTTTTAATGACAACAAGGTGACTCCACTCGATCCATCTAAAGCCCAAGAAATAATAGAAAACATTGAAGAAATCCCATTAGATTCAGTTGACTCTATTTCTTCTTTGAGACGTGCTAGCATGACTTCGTTAGATCACGAGTACCAAGAGACTGATGACGATACAACAGTAGTAAGGAGAACCGCGCATATTGCAGAAAAGGGAGCGAAAGGAAGCGTTAAGTTGGAAGTATACTTGGAGTATTTTAAAGCTTGCAACATTGCTTATATCTTCTTTATTTTGGTTCTCTTCGCAACTGCTATTGCTGGGCAGCTTATGGCTAATTATGTCTTAAAAATTTGGTCTCAGAAGAATTTGGAAGCTGGCCAAGATGTATCCTCGACCTTTTTCTTGACGTTATATTTTATCTTAGGGGCTTTGGGTGCTCTTACTCAGTTCGCTGCTTCTATTATTGCTCGCACTTACAGTGCAATTAAGGCTTCAAAACACTTCCATGATAGTATGGCCAGAAATGTGTTGAGATCTCCTATGTCATTTTTTGAAACTACACCGGTTGGAAGAATTTTAAACAGGTTTTCTGAGGACTTGAATGTTATAGATGACCAACTTAGTATGCTTTTATTGAGTATTTTGCGTTTTGGACTTTCGACATTCGGTGTTTTGATAGTCATTATTATTAATTTTCCAGCAATGTTCTTTGTTATATTATTTTTGTCATACTTTTACAACAACCTTAGACAGTACTATATTCCGTCAGCAAGAGAACTCAAACGTCTAACTAGTGCCAATAGAAGTCCTGTGTTTGCACATCTTCAAGAGTCTGTTACTGGTACTGAGACAATTAGGGCGTACAATCAAATCGATCGATTTGTCTATAGCAATCAGATTAAGATCGATAACTTGATCAGTACGAACTTTGCGGCACTTTCCTGCGGGAGATGGTTAAGCATGAGATTACAGGCCATATCTGCGGTTATAGTTTATGCTACGACATTGATGATTTTGTCAACGTTGGGTACTTCCCACGAGTTAGATCCAGGATTGGTTGGCTTTGTTATGGTTAATGTCTTGAGTATCACTGGTACTTTAAATGGTACTATCAGAATCTGGGCTGAGGTTGAAGCAAGGTCAGTATCAATTGAAAGAATTATAGAGTACTGTAAATTAAAACCAGAAGCTGAGTTGGTTATTGATAACAACAGGCCGCGTGAATCTTGGCCTGAATCTGGAGCAATTTCATTCAAGAATTACTCTACTAAATACAGAGAGAATTTGGATCCTGTGTTGCAGCACTTGAATATTGACATAAGACCTCGGGAAAAGATTGGAATTGTTGGTCGAACTGGAGCAGGAAAATCAACTATTGCCATATCCATGTTCCGTATGATTGAGCCATCCGAAGGATACATTGAAATTGATGGAATTGATACAAGTAAAATTGGTCTTTTTGATCTTCGTCACAAGATCAACATCATCCCACAAGATTCACAAACCATTGAAGGGACTGTCAGAGAAAACCTTGATCCATTCGGGGAACATTCGGATGAAGAATTGTGGAATGTGTTGCAAATGGCTCATTTAAAAGAACACATCGAGACGATGAAGACAAAGAAGGATACTTCCAAGGCTAAGAATACTACAAAAGTTAATGACGAGTCAATTGATATGGAAGATTTGTCTAATTATGATGTCGGGTTAGATGCGGCCGTGTTTGAGAGTGGTTCCAACTTATCAGTGGGCCAAAAGCAGTTATTGTCGTTGGCGAGGGCTTTATTGAATAAATCTAAAATCTTGGTTTTAGATGAAGCGACTGCAGCCGTTGATGTTCAAACAGATAAGATTATCCAAGAAACGATTAGATCGAATTTTGATGATAAAACAATTTTGACAATCGCTCATAGATTGGAAACTATCTTAGATAGTGATAGAATACTTGTACTTGATAAAGGACAAGTGAAGGAGTTTGATACTCCTAAAAATCTTTTGAAAGATGAAACCACCGAGTTTTACTCCTTATGTAATCAAGGTGGATATCTTAAAAATCTTGATATAGATAAACTTTTATAGATGACTCTGGTAGTGGTCTTTACATGCGTGTATAGGTTATAGAATTGCGCATTTGTATATAGTTATGGTTTCCCTTTGTCCCGTATATTGTCGGGAGATGAAAACCATTTATGAGATACGAATCACGTTAACTACATCCTATTGTTTTCGAGATCTAGTCAGACTACGGCTTCTATCGAAACAACGCTGGACCAACATCAGGATGCTATATGTGTTATCGCTCATATTATTATCTCCTATTTGGACTGCTTGCCATTCCAAGTTCATCTACTTTTATCTATAACTTTTACTATAATATTTTGTTTTTTATTTATATTTTCCTCTTTTATGTGGCTTCAGCAAGTTACAAAGTTTGTTTTTTATCTATAATATCTACAATTACCTATATATGACTTTTTATATTACAGCTCCAATACATGTGTTTCTCCTCTTCCAGAACTTTTTGCAGACATTCCTGCTAATTTTGTTTTTTAACACGACCCTTTATTTCGCACTCCTAATAAACTTAAATAACTTGCCCCGTATTTAAAACACTAAAGATATACTTGTGGATCTAATAGACTCATAAAAGATAAAGAGCGAATATCCAACATGAAGACACACTTACTCCATGTACCCACAAAGAAAACCGATGAGGTCAATTGGATTAAACCGCTTAGCAATTACCTAATCTCGGTGTATGGCTCTACGTCCGACTACATGGAAGACATCAACGCCTTCAACAAACTCAGACAGGATATCCGTGGTGCCAACCCCGATTTGATTAGTATTAAGCTTTACTACAAGTACTACAGCCAAGTTGAGTTGTTGGATCTTAGAATCCCTTTTGCGAGCGTCAACAAGCACAAGAAGATCAACTTTGAGTGGTTTGATGCGTTTCTGCCTTCAGTTATCCACAAACAGGGTGCATTGCCATTTGAAAAAGCAAACATTCTATTCAACCTTGGTGCCTTGTTATCAAGACTTGCTGCCATCAAATACCAAGAATCGCAGAAAAAGGCAACTTCTGGCGAAGATGACACCACTAAGGAGTCTTTACAGTATTTCCAACAGGCAGCAGGGATTTTCCAGTTTTTGAATGAAAACTTCTTACATGCCCCTTCAGCCGATCTCAGCCAATCTACGGTAAAATTTTTGGTCAAGTTAATGTTGGCCCAGGCTCAGGAAGTGTTTGTGCTCAAGGTTATTACCGGAGATCTTGAACAAAAGAAGAACTCACTTATCTCCAAATTATGCAGAAGCGCCGCCGCTCACTACGAAGAATGCCACAATATGATCAGTGCTGTTAGTACTCATAGCAGCACTGACTACAGTGGATATACTGTGGTGGATTCTGACGAAATTGAAAACAATTTTCTTGAGCAGCCGGAAGATAGCGAGGCAGTGGCTACAGAAAGCGTAGAGGAAGATACTTTACATGTAACTGCTAGATTGGATCCTTCATGGACTGCAACGATAAATTTAAAACATTTGTACTACAAGTCACTCGCCTACTACTTCAATGGATTGCATTTAGAGGCAAACCGCAAGTTTGGCGAGGCATTAGCTTATCTCACCAAGTCTCAGGAAATCTTGAACGAAATTACCAGTTACTGGCTCAAGAATATTGCAAAAAGCGGTTCCAGTGACTCATACGAGATTTTGGACAATTACAAGTATCAGAAGGATGCTGTTGCTATAAAGCTTGCGGATTTGAATAAGGACAACGACTTGATTTACCATGACATAGTCCCTTCATTAGTGACTTTACCTGATATCAAGCCCATGGATAGTACTAAAGTCATTCCTATTAATCAGAATACTTTATTTCAGGAAGTGAATGAGTATAACTACGGCAATTTCTTGACCAATGTGGTGCCCGTGAATATCCACGAATTATCGAGTTTTTATTCCGAAGAGAAGTCTCAATTCTTGAGAAATGAACTCGATGCAGTGGACGTTTCAAATGAAGAGACAACTTCCACCTTAGAGTACTTGAAGTTGCCCAAGGCATTGGTTACAATCAAGGAATTGATTACAAATAACGACAAACTGGAAGGCGACGCTGGTAGTACCAATCTTGACCCAGCCGTGTTGGGAATAGTTAGTGAGATCAGCCAAGAAGGTTCAAATGATAAATTCAATAAAGAAAAAATTGTTCAGTTGAGAAAGCAGATCTATGATGTCATTAGTGAAAGTGAAGGTGCATTAGGTCAACAATTTAGCGATACATTGGTCAAATTCAAGGACGATATCCTCAGATTAAAGAAGTCACTTTATGATGCGACTAGTTCAGATAACCAATTGTTTGGATTAATCAACAGCGAAAACTCAGGATTGTATGGTGTTTTGCTTAAGGGTGCCCACTCCAACGAGTTCAAACAGTTGTTTAAGAGTACTAATGCAGACGCTAAGCCGACGAATAGTGCCCTAGAAGTCAGTTTATTGGATATGGATGAGTCGCAACTCGAAGATCCTAAAACAGCAATTTCCAAACAGATCAAGGTGGTTGAAGATTTGCTACATGACATTAATGTTGTAAAAGCCAACAAGAACAAGCTTGTGGAGACGTTGAAAAACGAAATCCATAACGACGATATCAGTGATATTCTCATCTTGAACAGTAAAGTGAAATCCAGCAATGAGATAAAAACGATTATTTTCCCAGAAGAGTTGAAAAAATTCCAGCCCTACAACGAAGAATTGGACAAGTTGATTGAGAAGGAGCGTGGTTTCACTACTCAGTTGAAGCAGGAGTGGGAAAAATTATCGACCAACCCAAAGATCAAGAGCATCCAAAACTTGAAGCTGTTCCAGGACGTGTTGGTCAAGGACCAGACAACTAAAATCACGACGTTTTATAATGACAACTGGAAAAGGTACTCTACGGGCTTAAAGAAGGGTGCTAAGGTCTACAACGACTTGCTTAATTTTGCTATGGGACTAAAGCTGCAGATTTACAGTGAAGTGCATAGGCTCTCCTCCAGACCGCCTACGCAGCCAGTGTCGCGGCAGTCATCGTTGACTGAGAGTTTCAACAATATGTCACTAGGGCAGCAGTATTCGGGCGGTTACCAGTCTCAACCCCAACAACAACCAGCCCCATTCAGAAGGCCCAGCGGTTTGTCCAACCAGGGTTCTTTTAATCAGAATTATACGGGCGGATCTTCCGGTGTTGTGAATCACGGCCCAGGGTATAATGAGAGTAACGTCGCATACAATCAGCAATATCCTCAGCCTCAATTGTACAATTCTCCCGTGGCCGATCAGTACAACCAACCACCACCACAGCAACCGGTATACAACGCGACTGGATACCAACAGCCCAACTATGGCAATATTCCCTCGAACACCACAGGTGGTGGTTATAGCAGACCAGCCCCACAGTTACCTCCCCAGCTCCCCCCAAAAAACTTCCAGCTGCAAAATACCAGACCTCAGTATCCTCCTGGACAGATGCCTGTACAGCCAAGTTACCAGCCGCAACAGCAGGCACCGCCACCACAGCAAAATTCGCCATTTGGAGCAAATCCTAACGCCAATGCTAGTGGAAGCAGCTTGATTTACGACCAGCCTTCGACATACCAGCCGGATATGTACAATTTCTTTTCCAACAAGTAGTTAAAGCTATATAGTAGCGCAACAAAATGCAAAAAAGAGTATAGAAAGACACGACCTGTTTGTAGTGTCGTGGCAGTGCGTTTTCTATTATGCACCTAAAAATAGCACACTCCGTCCATATTATCACGTACCTCGAGAACCTGCGGTGGGTAATAGACCGACTTAACCCCTTTTGCAGTATGGTTGCAGCCGGAACCCACCCGAAAATATTTTGGCAGGGGCCCGTCAATCACACTTCCCGATCGGGAAAAATGTCAATAATCAGACGTGTGTTTAAAAATGACTCTAACAAAAAAAAGAAAAGACAATAAAATTTTTCGCGATCTGTTTTAGGATAAATTTTGGAACCCACTGCCTCGAAGCTAATTTGTTCCAAATCGATACTAGTTCCCCATACCTTTCCACAGGGTTGTTAGAGTCTGTTTTGGTTAATAGGCATAGTCTTTCGCTTTACAGCTTGCTTTTTTTGGAAAATCCGCTGCCAGTCGCTTTGGTCCTCGTGTAGCGTGATCTGAGTTCGCTATACCACAGTCAGTGAGCAGGTTTCATATTTTCACCAACTGCTCCTTTTGCATTTCCAGCTGGACGCTCGAGAAAACAACCACTGCCGCTAATTCACCCAGCATATTGAGCGTACGCCATGTTTGTCACCAGAAGCAGCCAGTGGCTCTTTTTCACGCTTTTTGCAGCCTTATTGTCGTATGTGTTGGCCGACGACACCCACTACTGTAACTCCACGGTACAATGTCCCGAATCGTCGCCATGCTGCTCCCAGTACGGGGTGTGTGGCTCGGGGGCGTACTGTTTGGGAGGGTGCGACATCAGATACTCATACAACTTGTCTTCGTGTATGCCCATGCCCAGAATGTCCAGTTTCCAGTATGATTTCACCGACTTGAAGGAGATCGAGATCCAGGACAAGTACTTGGGAAACTCCTCGGAAGCCGACTGGGTGTATACCGGGTGGGTGGCTGAACACGATAATGCGCTTTTGTTGCAGATGCCCAACGAGACTACCGGTACGGTTGTTTCGTCCACCAAGTACTTGTGGTACGGGAAAGTGAGTGTCACGTTGAAGTCGTCCCACGACAGAGGGGTGATTACGGCATTCATTCTCTTTTCGGACGTGCAAGATGAAATCGATTTCGAGTTTTTGGGGTATAACTTGACCGCCCCCCAATCGAATTTCTACGCCCAGGGTATTTTGAACTATACTAACGCCAGAAACTCGTCCACCACCGACACGTTCGAGTACTACCACACGTACGAATTCGACTGGACCGAGGATTACTTGATCTGGAACATCGATGGTGAGAACGTGCGTACTTTGAACAGAAACGACACCTGGAACGAGACCGCACAACGGTTCGAATACCCCCAGACTCCGTGCAGAATCCAGTTTTCGTTATGGCCTGGTGGTGACTTGCTTAACGGCTTGGGTACCATTGAATGGGCCGGTGGTGAGATCAACTGGGATTCGCAGGACATCCAGCAGTATGGTTACTACTACTCATATGTGCAGAATGTGACGGTCGAGGCGTATGATTTACCGGCCGGGGTTATGCTTGAGGGGGGAACCAATTCAAGTGACTTGCATGCGTTCCTCTACAACTCCACCAAAGGGAACTCGACCAATGTGTACTTGACCAACAGACAGACGTGGTTGGGTTCATCGAATGCCACCGGGTTTGATCCCCAGAACAATGTGCCGCCGGTGAAGAACACCACGTCGACCATTGTTGTTACTAGTGGGTCTTCCGTGGTGACCAAGACCACCATTCACACCACTCAGGCGCAAGCGCAGTCGGCTAACGCTCCCCCGGCGGTGCAGGCAGGAGGTACTACCACGGCAGGTAACAACGCGCAGGGAGGGTCTACCGAGACGTATGACACTGCTGGTGGTATCGGAGGGTTTGTCCAGAACACAAAGGCCACATCCACGGCGGGCGGTTCCGGTTCCGGTTCCGGTTCAGGTTCGGGCACCAGCTCAGGCTCGGGATCTTCCGGAGCGGCAGCTAGAGGAGTCGAGGGCATTGTGGGATTGGTGAGTGGAATTGGACTTGGAGTTATTTCTTTCTTTATGTAGGTGTGGATACGTAGCATTACAATACAGGAGCTATTGGTACGGCGTGACATGTAGATGGAGGTGGTAGTGGCAGTTGTGGTATAGACTTGCAGTAGCAATTGAAGTATAGTGTGCACTATACTGTACACTATTACACTACACTATTACACTATACTGTATAGTACACTATTACACTACACTATTACACTGTACACTATTACTCTATACTATTACAGCACTCTATTACAACACACCATTTCACTATACACTAGCACTCTACAGTAGCGTCTACACTATTACATTACACTATTACACCAGACCATTACACTACTCTATTACACTACCATATTACACTATACTAACACTCTACTCTATTACACTATACTATCACGCTACCATATTACACTATACTAACACTTTACCAATTACACTACACTAGAACACCCTATACTAGCACTCTACACTGTTACAGTACAGTATTATCCTAGACTATTACACTACACTATTTCATTGATACACTACACTATTACACTACCTATTACACGCTACCATATTACACACTACCATATTACACGCTACCATATTACACGCTACACCAACACTCTACACCAACACTCTACACCAACACTCTACACCAACACTCTACACCAACACTCTGTACTATTACACTACACTATTACACTACCCTATCACACTACCCCATTACACTACACCGTTACACTACACACCCGCGCACGTGACACGCACGTGACGCGCGTTTGTCGACACGAATCAAAAAATCCAAAAACACCCACCCCAACCACCACCACCACCACCTCCACCCAGCCTCAACCCCCCCATTGAGCCCCCGACCCCCCGCGCCCACCATGAAGATGCTCACGAAATTCGAGCTGAAGCTGTCCCGGGCAAAAGGCGTGGCCTTCCACCCCAAGCGCCCCTGGGTGCTCGTGTCGCTCCACCTGTCCACCATCCAGCTCTGGGACTACCGCATGGGCACCCTCATCGACCGGTTTGAAGATCACGTGGGCCCCGTGCGCTGCGTCGACTTCCACCCCACCCAGCCGCTCTTTGTCTCGGGCGGCGACGACTACCTGATTAAGGTGTGGTCGTTGAACACCCGCAAGTGCATCTTCACCCTCAACGGCCACTTGGACTACATCCGGGCCGTGTCGTTCCACCGCGACTTGCCGTGGATCGTGTCGTGTTCGGACGACCAGACCATCCGCATCTGGAACTGGCAGAACCGCCAGGAAATCGCCTGTCTCACCGGCCACAACCACTACGTGATGCTGGCCAGCTTCCACCCCGCCGACGACTTGATCGTGTCGGCGTCGTTGGACCAGACCGTGCGCGTGTGGGACATCTCGGGCTTGCGCAAAAAGCACTCGGCGCCCGGCCCGGCCCTGCGCCTGTTTGAGGACCAGTTGCAGCGCCAGCAGATGCCGCAGCAGGACATTTTCGGCAACGTCAACGCCATCGTCAAGTACGTGTTGGAGGGCCACGACAAGGGCGTCAACCACGCCGCGTTCCACCCGACCTTGCCGCTCATCGTGTCCGCCGGCGAGGACCGCGTCGTCAAGTTGTGGCGCATGAGCGACACCAAGGCGTGGGAGGTGGACACGTGCCGCGGCCACACCTCCAACGTGCTCTGCGCCGTGTTCCACCCGCACCAGGACCTCATTTTGTCGGTGGCCGACGACAAGACCATCCGCGTGTGGGACTTGAACAAGCGCGTGCCCATCAAGCAGTTCCGCCGCGAGCACGACCGCTTCTGGCTCATTGCCCCGCACCCGACCATCAACTTGTTCGCCGCCTGCCACGACTCGGGCGTCATGGTGTTCAAGTTGGAGCGCGAGCGGCCCGCCAGCACCATGTTCGGCTCGCGCTTGTACTACGTGAACGCCGACAAGCAGGTGCAGACGTACGACTTTGCCCGCCGTGAGGCGCTGTTGCCCATGCTCTCGTTGAAGAAGGTGGGCAAGACGTGGCTGTTCATGCGGCTGATGTCGTACAACCAGAGCGACAACTCCATCTTGGTCACGTTCGGCGAGGGCGACACCCTGAGCTACGCGCTCATCGCGTTGCCCAAGCACGTGACCGGCGCCATCGAGCCCACCGACATCCGCCAGGGCGAGGCCAGCTTCGCGTGCTTCATCCTGCGTAACCGCTTCGTCACCTTCCTCCGCAGCGCCAAGACGCTCCACGTCAAGGACTTGGCCAACAACGTGACCAAGACGGTTCAGTTGGACGCGTCCGTCAACGACGTGTTGTACGGCGGCGCCGGCCGCGTGCTCTTGGTCAAGGCGCACCTGGTGGTCAACTACGACGTGCAGCAGCGCAAGGAGTTGGGCGAGATCTCGGCCAACAACGTCAAGTACGCCGTGTGGTCCGGCGACGGCGCCCACGTGGCGTTGTTGTCCAAGCACACCATCACGGTCGCCACCCGCGACCTCGAGCACGTGAGCGCCATGCACGAGACCATCCGCATCAAGAGTGCCGCCTGGGACGACTCGGGTGTCTTGTTGTACCTGACGTTGAACCACATCAAGTACACCTTGCTCAACGGCGACAATGGCATCATCAAGACCCTCGAGAACACCTTGTACATTGCCAAGGTGGCCCACAAGGAGGTGTTCTGCCTTACGCGCGCCGGCACCGTCGAGGTCGTGACCATCGACCCCACCGAGTACCGCTTCAAGAAGGCGCTTGTCAACCGCAACTTTGGCGAGGTGTTGCGCATCATCAAGAACTCCAACTTGGTGGGCCAGAACATCATTGCCTACTTGCAGAAGAAGGGCTACCCCGAGGTGGCCTTGCAGTTTGTGCAGGACCCCGAGACTCGGTTCGAGTTGGCCCTCGAGTGCAGCAACTTGCCGGTCGCCCTCGAGCAGGCCAAGATCTTGAACAACAGTACCATCTGGGAGAAGTTGGGCCACGAGGCCTTGGCCCAGGGCAACTTGGACATTGTCGAGTTTGTCTACCAGCAGTTGCACTTGTTTGAGAAGTTGTCCTTCCTCTATCTCTACCGCGGCGACAAGGACCGCTTGAACAAGATGGCCGTCGTGGCCGAGCACCGCGGAGACGTGTCGTCCTTGATCCAGAACACCTTGTACACCAACGACGTTGAGAAGCGTATCCAGACCTTTATCCAGGCCGGCGCCTATCCCTTTGCGTATTTGTTAGCGAAATCAAACGGGTTGTCAGAGTTGGCAGCCCAGACATTGGAAGAAGCAGGCGTCTCCGAGTCCGACATCGTCATGCCCGAAATCGGCACGTCTTTACCGGTTCCGCAAGCCAGGCCGACCCCCAAAACTCAATGGCCACTAAAGGAGTCGTCATTGACGTTCTTCGAGTCGGCTTTGCTCACGGGACACGTTGAAGACGTGGCGGACGATGCCGATGCCGGAAACGAAGCAGACACCTCGGCATTTGTCGATGCTTCCAACGTCGACTTTGATGACGACGACTTGTTGGAGGAAGAGGATACCGGAGCGTGGGATTTGGACGACGAATTGGACATTGGCGAAGTTGAAGCAGAGACCGAGGAGGACGTGCCGGTCATTTCGGGAGCCGAGGGCGAAATCGGGTACTGGTTGCGAAACTCAACCACCGCCGCCGGTTTTGTCGCTGCCGGTGCTTATGAACAGGCCGCCTCCTTGTTGAACAAGCAATTGGGTGTCATTGAGTTTGAGCCGCTCAGAGCCCGTTTCCATGAGGTTTACGGCGCCAACAAGTTGTATTTGCCCGGCTTTGACGAGTTGCCCGCCATGAAGGACTACATTCGGGCCGACAACGACGAGGACAACTCCGCCAAGTTCAAGCCGCTAATCACTGGCTACGACAGCTTGGAAGCAGAGGTGCAGAAGGGATACAAGTTCTTCAAGGACAATCAGTTGGAAAGCGCCATTACGCAATTCCGCAAGATTATCTACACCATTGCCGTGATCACCGTACAAGACGAGGCCCAGGAAGCCGAGTGCAAGCAAATCTTAACCATCTGTCGCGACTACATCTTAGGTTTGTCCATTGAGTTGGAACGTCGTGCCTTGCCTGCCTCAGAAGTGCAACGTAACTTGGAGTTGGCGGCATATTTTGCATCTGTGGATCTCCAGAAGGCCCACAAGCTCAATGCTTTGCAGGTGGCTATGAGCCAGTCGTTCAAGCATAAGAACTATGCCAGTGCGTCTTATTTCGCTGGCCAGTTCATCAAGTTGGCACCAAACAACCCCAGAACCGAACAGGCCCAGAAAATCAAGGCCAAGGCTGATAGCGTGGCCAAAAACGCGGTGGATATCAACTTTGACGAGTTTGCCGAATTTGATATCTGCGCTGCTACGTTCACTCCTATTTACAAGGGAGACGAGTATGTGAAAGAGGAGTTGGTAGGTGCCAAGTACAAGCCCGAGTTCAAGGGCAGTGTATGTAGAGTCACAGGCATCACAGCCATCGGGGTTCCAGCCTCGGGGTTGCGTATTGTCGGATAGTGTTGTTATCTTTGTATCGAGAATAAAATGTTTGCTTTGTGTTTTAGTGGAGATGTAGTGCCGATTAGTTCAGGTGTAAGAACGAGACATCTGGCTGTACATCATTGTATTTGTCAAGAAGAGTTCGGCACTGTTTCAGGCATTAACAGGTGCTGCTCTACAAGGCATTGTACGGCTTATTAGCTCTGTATTCGAGCGCTGCCTAGAGCTGAAACGACCCAGCAGTGCAGTTTGACAAATTGACCGTTTTACTACTCACTGTGTCGGCATAGTTGTACTGCTCTTGGGCCTGGCCGATAGCCTGCTACATTTCTCTCTCATACGGACATCTCTCTCATACGGCTTGTTCACACGACATTAAGTCCACCACCAATCGCCATACACACACAAATAACGCATCTACAATACCATACACACGACAGAGATGGCGCAGCCCACGACATCCTCAAAACCAACACCAGCGCCTGTTCTATTCTCGTAAACAGCACCCTTGCGCTTGTCCTACAAATTGCGCCCTACTGTGCTACTCCCCACAGCGCCGCACGAAAATCAACGATAAATTTTTCATTTTCACCCAACTCTTCTTATTCGTAACCGACCACAGCATGACTTCAAACAAAGAGGAGTCGCTCCGGCTCAAGGACGCCGGCAATGTGCACCTCCAGAACCATCGCTACGATGAGGCAGTCACGTGCTACACCGAGGCCATCGAGGCCGATCCCACCAACGCCATTTTCTTCTCCAACAGAGCCCAGGCCCACATCAAGCTCGAAAACTACGGCAGCGCCATCATAGACTGTAATGAGGCGCTCATACTCGACCCGGGCCTCATGAAGGCGCACTACCGCCGGGGGGTGTCGCTTATGGCCATTCTCCGCCACGAAGAAGCCAAGCTCTGCTTCAAAACCGTGTTGGCCAAGTTGCCCAACGACAAGCTCACGTTGGAAAACTACCGCCAGTGCACCAGCTACTTGAAGAAACAGGCGTTCGAGCGTGCTATCGCCGGCGACGACGCCGTTTCCGTCATCAACAGCATCGACTTTGACAACATCGTGGTGGAAAAGTCGTGGACGGGGCCCGCTTTGACCATCAGCGCTACCAGATTGAGTCCTCGTGCCGATGTGCACGTGGACATCGCCGGCCTCGACTTGGCCTATTTGCGCCACATGATCCAGGTGTTCAAGGACGGAGGCAATTTGCCCAAGCAGCATGTGTTCAGCATCATTGCCAAGGTGAACGAGTTGTTCAAGAAAGAGAGCAGCATGGTCGAGCTCCAGTTGCCCCACAGCCAGTTGCCCGTGGACGAGTCGCGTGACACGATCTTGTTGCAGAACGGCAAGACGCTCACGATTGTTGGCGACACGCACGGTCAGTTCTACGACGTGTTGAACTTGTTCGACAAGTTCGGCTTTGTTTCCGACGATCACGTGTTCCTCTTCAACGGCGACTTTGTAGACAGAGGCTCCTGGTCGTGTGAGGTGGCCTTGTACTTGTACGTGTTGAAGATCATCTATCCGCAGTCGGTGTACATCAACCGAGGCAATCACGAGACCATCGACATGAACCGTACCTACGGGTTTGCCGACGAGTGTGAGCACAAGTACTCCAAGAAGATATTCGATGCCTTCACCGAGTCCTTTGCCGCCTTGCCACTTGCCACCTTGATCAATGGTTCTTACTTGTGTATGCATGGGGGTCTTTTCTCCGACGACAAGATCACCTTGCAGGATATCAAGGATTATAACCGGTTCCCATCTTCCGGCTCCACCCAGCCTCCCAAACAGGGAATTGCGATGGAGTTATTGTGGACAGACCCCCAGGAAACAAACGGCAGAGGGCCTTCCAAGAGAGGCATTGGTATGCAGTTTGGGCCTGATATAACCGAACGGTTCTGCTTGACTAACAAACTCAGAAAGGTGATCAGATCACACGAAGTCAGGATGAACGGATATGAAATCGAGCATAAGGGCAGATTGGTGACCGTTTTCAGTGCCCCTAACTACGTGGACCAGAGTGGTAACTTGGGAGCGGTGATCCACATCTCGGAAAATGCCGATTACAACAAGGAAGCCGATGACGGCGAGGGGTACAGAGTGGTGGACGACCCCAACTGCCCGTGGTCACTCGAATACAAACAGTTTGAGGCGGTTCCGCACCCAGATATTAAACCAATGGCATACTCTAAGGGTGGCTTTGGTTTCTAACCTGTCAGATTGTAGCATTAGTTTTGTATTGTAGCATTAGAGATGGTGTTTGTTAGAGTGAAACACTACGATGTACATTCATATCATGATATTTTGATATTCTGTCTCCAGAGGGTATATGTATTTAATGAATTATGCATGTTTCTTAGGTCCCATATGTATGGCCCGGGGAATTCAAGAAATTCACGTGACCAAACTACTTCTTTTTCTATCAAAGGCCGGCCGAGTAACTTGATATAGTAGTCATTTTTGGGTCTCGAGGGCAACCCTAGTACTTGGCCCATATTTACTTAGGACCAGCGTGCAATGCAGCCAGACAATAGTACCACTAATACGTATGATAATGAAGAAGAAGATGATGATGAACCTGATGAATGGGATAAACGGATCATAAAGACAGGCTGCCACGAGGAAAATTTGGCCTTGCAGTTGTGCCATGCAGATAACGGAGACTGGAGAAAGTGTAGCAAGGAAATGGAAGCATTTCGGAAGTGTTGGTCTGAAAACAACAACAATTTGCGGACGCTGACAGTAGATAATACCGAGGTGTAACTCATGTTCGGATGTATCCAATTCAATCCGAGGAAGCAATAGGTGATGTAAATAGCTGTAAGTAGATACACTTGTAAATACAACTTACTAGAAACTGTACCAGATGCATTGGCAACTGAATGAATATGTACATTGTCAAGCAATTAACACTGGCAATAAAGATTTGATAAATTCCGAACCAAACGGGGTATGGAGACTTGAAGAAACGAAGGCTTATAGAGATGAAACATATAGGCTATTATCTGTAAGCAAGTAAACAAACTGGTGTATGCATAGTGAATAGCGAAATTCTGTGATAAGGGAGTAAAGAAATAGAAACAGAATGAGGAGCAGATGATGTACAGATGATAGGCCAAATTAAGAGCTTTATATTCTAATGCTAACAACAATTGGCTTCATTAGTATTCCCGGAAACCAGTATTCAACCACCAATTCTACTTAATTTGTTCCAAGTACATAAAAATCGTAAGATTAGGCGTGTCTTACTGTGCAAATGATTGCATACGTGACGCTGGTAATCACTACTATGCTTTTCACAGCATTCCACATATAGACAAACAAATTACAGCACAAATGCAACTATTCCCTCGTGATCACAACAAACCACTCAGCACTATTGAGATTCAGACTTCTTCTTTAGCAACCTTCTCTGTCTGGCTGCTCTTTTCTTGGCCGTTTTCTGCTCCAACTCGGCTCTCCGTTTCTCTTGTTTGCTTTTGAACTCCTCCTGCTCCTGTTTCTGCTTCAGCATATCCAGTTCATTCTGCACCTTCCGCAACTGCATTCTTTTATTTCGTATATAGTTGCCATAATCAAACGACAGTTTCTGTGCTACATACCGCTGTTAATAATTGGCGAAACTACCACTGTTGACTGTTGGTATACATACGTTTGTCTTGTTGGTATTTCTCCACAGGCTGTTCCTGAGGCAGATGCACCACAATCTGTGGATTTTTGCTCATTAGCTGCTCCACATGTTTCCTCTGCTCATTGGTATCTCTGGCCATGCTGGATTGCTGCAAAAATCATACAGATGTTGTCTGCCCAGTGGTTGATATTTGCAATTCAAAAAAAATACTGACACAAACACAAAAAATAAATATACGACTAGAAAACAAACTTACCTACAAAACACCTCTTATCTACCATATAATATATACTATCACTATAGTCAATGGTGCTACTGTGATAATGGACCGCAAACCAGACTTGTCATACAACAGCCAATACCACACTCCGCTACCGTTCAAAATCCCGGAAGACGACCTGATCTCCATAGGAAGTGAAGAAGATGAAGATACCTACGATGAACTGATAAATGATTATTCGCATATACATAGCAATGCAGAGTTCTACCAGAATGAGCAGCAGTTTCAAGAAGAAATTAAGAGACTCAAAACAGAAAGCACACACCGGTTTAGAAGCAAATGGGAGGAGATTCTTGATAAGTACTCCAAGATAGATGATGACTTGGAAAGCGATGAAATAGACTTGTCCACCGGGAAAATTGTCCGCGACAACGGACATTTGAGATCATTGGCGACCGGAGGTACTGTGGGAAATGTCAAAATGCATAGGAACATATGGGATAACAGCTATGACGTAGACAAAGAGTTGTATAAACAAAAGCAAGCAGAAATACGAAAGAAGAAGAACAAACAGCGGTTGAAGGCGATACTCAAAGAACAAGACATCTTTCACAACTCAGGAAGCGAGTACGAAGACACCGTGGAGCAGGTAAATGGCAAGAAACGCGTTCCGACGGAAGACAATCTCCTCCAGTTGGACCCATCGCCTACAAAAAAGTACAGATACGCGAATATGTTTGATGAAGCCAGTCCTACAAAAGGGATTCCGGTACTGGAAATACATATTTCACCCACAAAGCCGCTGCGGTTGCGGCATAGCAATGTGTTTCTAGAAGAAACTGTGCAGATTCTGCTGAGCACCAGTAAAGAGTCCAGTTACATGTCGCATAATGAGGGTACATCTACATCAGAGACGTCTGAGACGTCACAGGAGGACGAAGTGGACTCAGAAGCTGAAACCGTAGCGAATGCTGTCAGCCAATCAGATGCTGAAAATGGGTCGGATGACTTCGATGATGAGTATCTGATAGTTCTAGATCCGTTGCACGTGGACGAGCCTAGAACCTTCAACATATACCAATGTGCTTTTGAATGTATCTACTGCACTGGAAACAAGACACTTTACCAGAATCATCTCCTAGAGAAACACAGTGCAGAATTACGTGGTCTTGGATACCCTGTGAGATCTGACGAGATCATATACAAGCCCAAGTATAATCAGCTGATTTTGGATGCCCAGTTTCCATTGGTGCATCCGATCCCACCATTTCCTGAATCGCTAGACAACCAGCCATTGCTCTGTAACAAATCGATGGGACAACACAAGAAATGTCGTAGAGAGTTTGTTACTGAAACAGGCTTGGAAAACCATCAGCAAAGAGGCACTTGTTCTCATAAGAAACAGGTATACATGTGTCCATTGCTTGGCTGTGGGTTTTTGACAGAAGGAGGCTATTTGGAGTGGCGGGAACATTTCATTAAGGAGAAACATCACATCGCAGAATTGCGGGCAGACGGCAATACAGGAACTACACACATACATAATACGGACAATACCACTGACATCCCACAAAGCATAGAAGATCTATTCAGTGATTCTGAATTCAGTTCGTTTGAGAATTCTGCGGACGAGGAGTCTGTTAGTGAAGACGAAGTCACTCCATTTACAGAAGAATACACTTCTCGAATAAAGCGCGAAATAAGACATGTTTCTGTTGCAAAACCAAAGTTCACAGATAATACAGAGAATGAAGATGATCGTACATCCGATGCTTGTGAAAACGACTCGCTAGATGAACTTTTCGACTAATACACAGAGTACTACTAGTACAGACATTTCTTAATGTGGTCTTTAATGACATAGAATACTATTTACATTTTATTTTAATATGTACACACTGCTCTAAGCAGTTGGTTCTGCTTTAGGCTCACCTTTGGGCTTACCCTTAAAAGCATCGAATCCCTTGATGTATTTGTCGAATGCATCGTTCTTTTCTGGGAATGGTCTGGGTCCCACCAATCTGACCATGTCTTCTCTGGTTAAAACCTCTTTTTTGAACAACTCTTCTGCCACCTTGTCCACAAGCTCTATCTTTTCACTAAGTAATTTATGACAAGCCGTGTATGCCTCATCAATAAACCGCTTAACTTCAGTATCGATCAACCGAGCTGTACTTTCGGAATACATGTTGTGCACCCTGAAAGAACCGCTATTATCACCAGTATCATAGCAAATCTGGCCCAACTTGTCTGACATTCCTAGCTTAAGTACCATTTGCTGTGCCATCTGGGTCACTTTCTTGAAATCATCAGAAGCACCACTGGTAACGGTATCAAAATGCAACTCTTCACTGACTCTACCACCCAAAGCCATTACTATTCTGTGGTTGAACTGTTCTTTAGATACCAAATATTGGTCTTTAGGTAAGTATTGCGCGTAACCCAAGGCGCCTTGACCCCTTGGAATAATAGACACTTTCACCAATGGATCAGCATGCTCCAAAAACCAGCCACAAATGGCGTGGCCAGCTTCATGGAAGGCCACTGTTCTCTTTTCCTCCAAGCTCAACACTTTCGACTTCTTTTCCAAACCGGCAACCACTCTCTCGATGGCCTGTTCAAAGTGGTAAATTTCTACTGAATGAGCATCTTCTCTGGCTGCAATCAAGGCACCCTCGTTACAGCAGTTGGCGATATCAGCACCGGCAAAACCAGGCGTTAAAGCAGCCAACCTTCCAGCCAACTCATCGACCGCAGACGACTTCAACTCCTGGTACTTACTGAAATCGATGTCTTTCTCGTGACTCTTGATATCCTCATCTACCTTCAAAGTCAACTTGGAT
Source organism: Scheffersomyces lignicola (assembly GCA_030578435.1). Taxonomy (NCBI): domain Eukaryota; kingdom Fungi; phylum Ascomycota; class Pichiomycetes; order Serinales; family Debaryomycetaceae; genus Scheffersomyces; species Scheffersomyces lignicola. Next base: position 10,849 of record JAJMRV010000013.1, on the reverse strand, counting down.
AAATGCACCTTGAAAATCTGTTTTCTTCCTTCAATGTCAGGCGTGTCAATGGAAATGTGTCTGTCGAATCTACCTGGTCTCAACAAGGCCTTGTCCAAAATATCAGGACGGTTAGTACCTGCCAAGACAACCACGTGATCAGAGCTCTCAAACCCGTCCATCTCCACCAAAAGCTGGTTTAAAGTATTTTCACGCTCATCGTTGCCACCCATCTTTCCATTTCCTCTCTCTTTCCCAATGGCGTCGATTTCATCCACGAAAATGATGGAAGGAGCCATTTCACGGGCGGTTTTGAACAAATCACGAACACGTGATGCACCCACACCAACAAACATCTCCACAAACTCAGAACCAGAAACGGATAAGAAAGGTACGCCTGCCTCACCAGCAGTGGCTTTAGCCAATAATGTCTTACCTGTACCTGGTGGGCCAGAAAGAATGGCCCCACGGGGAATTTTTGCACCCAACTTCTCGTATTTCTGGGGATCCTGCAAAAACTTTACAAACTCCATAATTTCCTCCTTGGATTCATCACAACCAGCCACATCCTTAAACTTGATTTTCACCTCGTTTTCCTGGTTGAATAACTTGGCTTTGGACTTACCGATTTTGAAGATTCCGCCTGGTCCACCGGCTCCGCCAGCACCACCAGGCATTTGGCTGGATCTACGCATAGTCATGTACCACAAACCACCAATCAACAACACAGTAGGCAAGATGGGCAACACGTAATTGATCCAAGAGCCCCTTTCTTCGTAACCTACCGGTATTCTCTCGTTTATGGGGATTCCCAACTTATCTTGCACCAACTTCATCTCCTCCTCAAAAACCTCTATCGAGCCAATTGTGAATGCTACAGTTGGATTACCATGTTGCTGGAAGGTCTTGTTAGATACTGCCCCAGCTATAAGCTCTGCCTCCACCACAAATTTGTTAACCACGGTCATTTTCTTGACCAAACCCTTTTCCAAATAGCCGGTTTTAAAGTCCTGGAAAGACAAGTCGTTTTCATGGTCGTTTCCACTGCCATTCAACACGAAAAACACCAACAATACCGTGAATAGCGTGGATCCCACAAAGTAGCGGCTAAGTGTTTTCATGTCAAACTTGTATATTTTGATGTTCTTGGGATCGACATCTTTGTTGTTTTTCTTGAACTGCTGCCTAATCTCCTCACGGAGAGCCTCTTCTTCATCTGAGGGCTTTTTCTTGTGCTTTTTGTCTTTAGGGTCGCTTTCGGTGTTTTCGGATTCATCTTTGCTTTCTTCGGGCTTTTTCTGCTCTTTGAACGATGTAAGCGACTGTTTAAACGATAAACGGCCATTTATGGTGGAAAATGTTCTAACATGACGTGACAAATGCCTATTTGCGACAAATTTGGTGGTAGTGGACCCATTCCGGCTGGCCATAGCCGTTTTCCAGACCGGAACGGCACACTGCACAGCACCCGGAAGACGTCTCCGGAAAACGGGTAGTGAGCTCAGAAGTATCATTGCTGCTTCTCTAATGCTCGGGTATGTGTTAAAAGGGCCACTATTGACTGCGGCGGTGGGTGTACGTGTGTTTCTGGCTATTTTGCACAGTTCACGGTAGTCACTACTCAAATTTTTCGCCCCCAAACCGGTGCCTGCATATAGTATCTGGCGCTACCATGTACAGAATTAAGGGTGTATTACGACGACGACAACGGGCCAGTAAATACAGAAAGATCCTACATATTCTAAGCCGCATCGGGCTTTGGTGCCTCTGCATCGGCTGTTGGCTCGGGCGCCGCATTTGCTGCCGAACTGCCGGTGTTAGGTGCAGTCACAGTACTTGCACCGGCACTGGAGCCACTCTGGGCCGCACCAGGGCCGAATCGGGACTCGACAAACTTGTCCCAGCTGGTTTCGCATATCTTGAGGAATTTGGCCTTCTCGCGCGCAATCCGGGCCGGTTCCGGCTCGGCGGCGCTACCAAAGATGCGGAAGTTGAAGATGCCCTCGTTCATCAAGTTGATGGTGCCAAAAATCTCTCCTTTCCGAACAGCCTCGATCTGGTTGCCGACGCTCGGCGTGTAGTTCATCCGGGTGTCCTTGCCGCGCACGTGACCGCCCAAGTGCTGCCGCTGCAAATGGTAATAGTACTGGTGCTGCAGGGCAACATCATCGTCGGAGTCCTCGTCCTCGTCATCATTCAATTGTCCCTCGTCGGCGTGCTCGCTATTCTCGGAAATCTCGTCGCGGCTGAAGAACTCCCGCTGCGCCGATAACGGCTGGGAGGCGAGCGGCGCCACCCGCAGAATATCACCGTGGTACACGTCGGTAACCGGCAAGGCGACAGCAGAACCGGAGCCGGAACCGGAATTGGCGTCCTCTTCTGCGTCTTCCTCGATGTCGTCGTCCTCGTCCACGGGCACGACCTCGGCGTCATGGTATGTGTGTGCTGGCGCATATGCATATGTCTGGGAAGGCCCGTACCGGGATGGAACATAGCGCACGCCGCGAGGAAAGTGCAGCGCGACCGACGTGTACGGAACGTCGGGTCGGCGCGGAATCACGGTGGTGGTGGCCGGAGTTGCCCAATACGGCACGCCCGAGTATGCACCCGGCTGCACCTGGTGCGGCTGAAAGTGCAGGTAGATCACGTTGGTGTTCGGCATCGGCACGTACTGCATGCGGTGCGTGACCGGCACGTGGTTGCGGCGCTGGACGAGCCGAGCAGGACGCATCCGTGCATTGCCCGGGCGCATGTCACGGGCCGAGCCGGGACCGGGTGGCCGGATCGGCGCCGATTGGATCGCCGGTGCGATGTGCGAGGTTGACGCCGACAAGTTGAGCGGCGTCGGGATCTGCGACCGTTTCAAGCGGTTGCCGGCGTTTGATTTGAGCGACTTGCCGAGGCGAAGATCGAGTTCGTCGGCCATTTGCGTCAAGGTGCGTTTGGTGGAGGTTAGGCCGGAAGTGGCCGCCGGAGCCGCAGCCGGAGCCGGAGCCGCAGCCTGGCCCGGAACCGGCGTGTGGGCCGGAACCGGCGAGGACGACGACTTGTCGTCGCCGCTGCCGGTGCTGTGGATGGTGGCAATGAGATTGCGCTGCTGGAGCTGGATCTGCTGGGACTGTATCATGGTGGATTTCATTTCCGGATTGAGCGAAGATATCCCGGGACTGACGATCCGGAGAGCGACATCGACGTTGGTGTTTTTGGTGCCGAGATTGAGCGACTTGGGCCGGTGTTTGCGGAGGTGTGCTGTTTTGTTGGTGGTGGGGGTGGTGCTGGTGGTGTTGGTGGTATTTGCCGTGGTATTTGCCGTGCTGTTTGCCGTGCTGTTTGCCGTGCTGTTTGCCGTGCTGGTAGTGGCAGCCGGGGATTCTGGCTTCTTGTCGGGGGACATGGTGAGTTTCCGGCCGTGTTTCACGCGTGCAGGTGGGTCAGATTTTGCAGGTGTTGGTGATGCAGTGGTGTTTCTTGGTGGTGTGGTGGTATTATGGGGTCTGGTACTACGGTGGTAGCAGTGCACCGTCTAAACGTAACGCAACGGGGTTTGGCGGAAATGAAATACAAGTCCGGGCGCAAGATTTCGCACCCTCGATAAGTGCTGGTGATGTCTATAAGTACGTCCGTGTCACCAGTTCTCCAGCCGCAGGACGTGGTGGCTGATAATTGGTAACAGCCTGAAATGGTGAGTGGTGAAAAGAGGTGTGTTTCAGAATAGATTTTTCCGGAGGGGGTGCGGAATCTGAAACACGCGCCGCATATGTGAAACAAATGGCTGCGAATGGAGGGGGGCATTGTTTGAGGCCGTGTAGCGGGTGGAGGATGTTCGCTGATGACGTTGTATTGTGTGGGCTGGTGTCGACTGTTGGTCCACAATGGCGGCGAATCAGATTGCTGAGAGTTGGTGTGACTTGCTGTATTCTTTTTTACTATGTACTGCAACTGTAAAGGGTCTGGGGGTACAACGCACATATGCTGTTTCTGATACTGGTTGCACGTCCTCGCATATGGCGGTCATGTGGTTGCGCAATCATAGTTTACCATATATTAAATGTATTAAATATTCGTGAACTTAGAGAAACTAACTAGCGTATTTCGCAATAAATCGGAAAAATGTCTACGATGTATTCGTATTCCAGTAGCCGGTAGGGTAATTTAGTATATCTTATGCTAAATATACTGCTATTTGAGATTCTCCGTTTCTGACTCGAAATTAGTCCTAGATTATCTATTTGCATATTGGGTCTACAATAATACACAAGGATATTTTGCGTCTTTATGTCCACACTACATACATGAACGCGAAAGATGCTGCAAGTCCTATCAAAAGTATAATCGGTAAAGCTTGACCCAGACTACCAGCCACAATGATCTACCAGAAATCACCTTTACAAGACCCCTTCTCGTCTTCTGTACTCGTGGATAGTGCTTTTATCCACTCGCTTATTAAAATACTGATAATGTCTCATAAGATCCCCAAACTTGATTTTGAGTTTATCGACCAAAAGTGGATTTATGCTACAATCCAGGCTCTTATTTAAATGCTGCACCAAATCGAAACTGGAATAGCTGAGAACATATATGAATTCATGTTGGCCCAAGTTTATGAGCTGTGGCTCCAAACACTTCAAGATCGCCAAAGTGAGCGAGAAGAACTTGATGAGGTTATTCGTGACTTCAACATCGTTTTCCTGCTCAGTAGTTGCATCATTACTTGGGTTGTCGTCATTGGTAATCAGCTCAAAGTGGTCATTGATTAATAGAACATCAAAAATCTTGAACCATAAGTCTAAATCAATGAAATTGAGATCTATAAAGAAACTCAACCACCAGTTCATGATGAAAATTTCCATTTCCACACCCAACTGTCTAATCTTTATAAATAAATTCGGTATATACTTCTTGATGTAGTACTGGCAGATAATTCTGATGTCAATCTGAATCTCCGGAAACGATTCGTAAAATAAACGCCGTTTCTTCATACTGTGGTTATAGTATCTGGGTAATATCTCCTCCACTATTCCTATGAAAATCCAGAATATATGTTCTTCATTCAACACGAACGAGGTTATTGTGGGTTGGTTGATAAGCAATAATAAATTTCCTACCAACTTGTTCATTCCTTGGAAGTAGCCAATTTCAGGCTTATATATTATAAATGAGTACAAAATACCCTTAAGCTTGTTGTAATTAGGACCTGGTTTCAGCTCAACCAAGTTGTTGAAGTAGTAGTTTCGCGGCAATGTTCTTCGGAGATCAAGGTTTATCTGGTCAAAGTTGCTAATGATTTCTTGGAAATTTGGAGATGTTTGATCCTTGTTGTTGATAAGCTGTTCAGATTTCAAAAGTAACTGCTGGTACTCACCATTCACGCAGAGATTCTTCCCATTGGAGAACTCAAACCAGAGCACATTCCGGTATTTAACTAATATGCCTGATTTGTATATTAAATGGATCATGCGAGTGTAATTCTTCTCATCATACTTGAGCAAATTCAAACCCAGAAGTCCATAGATCTCGAGCCGCTTCGTGTTACTGTTCTTGAGAATGGGTAATAGTCTGTGTGTGGATTCTTCTTCTTCTCGCTGGTGTTTGTAGAAGTTCTTGTTTATATCAAGGATCAAAGCATTCCACTCGACCTCTGTTTGTAAGTTGCTATTGTCGAGGCTTCTGGAGATCTGCTTCAAGTTGCTGATTGCCTGGTTGGGGTTCTGGATGAGAATGGCCAAACTATTTGCCAAACCGGGTTCTGCGTCTTGCACTTCGGGCAAATCAAAAGACGATTGTGTTCCTGATTTGGTGATATTATTCAAGTCGTTGAAAAAGCCATACTTGTCAATATTTAGGGAGGTGGACGAAGCAGATGCGGATTCAGACACTGCTGGTGAAAGTATACTTTCTAATTCCACCGGCGCCTTTGTGATAGGAACGCTCTCTTTACGATATGAGTGAGTATCTTCAGAAGTTTTGAATAGTTTCGAAAGCCAGCTGGAGGAGCCTGGACTGGAAGAACCCTTGTAGCCGTCGGAAGAAAGTAGTGATAATGGTGGTGGTTGTTGCAACGGATCATCTGAGGTGATATCGTGTTCATGTATCACAGGAGTTGATCTTAGTGTTGATACAGGTGTAGAAATATCTGTCTTGGGCGTATCCTCTGTACTGTGTGGTGGGTTACTTGTTTTGCTTATACTATCGTTTACGGCATTATTGCTAAGACTGGGGACTACTGGGCCCAGGTGGGCACTATTCTCATTTGAATTCTTCTTGGAACCAGTATGCGACTCATTCAAGCGCTTGTTGATCTCCATTGTGGATAAGTTGCTGAACTCCATGCATAGTTTCATCAAGTTCTGTTGGCGCTGGAACGTCTTTTGGCGTAACGCTATCAATTCCGACTCTTTTTTCAATAAATCGACAGAGAGCAGCTTGATGAGCTGGATCGGGTCATCGTTGTACTTGACTTGGATGAGCTTTTCTATCTGGCTTCTTTTCAATTGGTGGAGGTTATCGCCGGTATCGAACGCATTGGTGCCGATAGTATCCGGGGCATTCGGTATTAACGGATCAGTATCGCCGCTATCGAGAGGAAAAAGCGATTGTCCGGATTTGTGGCTAGTACCCATGGCATACACCTGGTCATATACGCATTTCCAGCTGTGTCGCCGCTGTAGTGGTGTGTTGCAGTAGTAGCACCAGAAAAAGATGGGCACAATGTTCCGCGCGCTACCATGTTCTGCGACCCCGGTTTTCACCCCCACCAATTATGGTTGCAATCACCCACCAAATGCAGACGAGTCCATCCGATGCACCAGCATGATGCATGGTACATGTGGCTGGACTAGCGCCCAGCGCCTAGTTGATAAAGAGGTGTGCGTGCAAGCCCGGTCACGTGACACACAGTTATGAACGGTGCCAAGCCATGAAAACCAAAACCCATCAGGGGTCCACACCAGCCAAGCCAATACAACTATAAAGGAATACTCTGCTACGAGCTCCGGAGAATGCGACCGAATCCAACCCTAACCCCACCCTAACCGGCGGCGGCCACCACAGTGGTATGGTGCACGGACTTACGCTAAACGGCAACCCCGTGATCCTGCACCACCAATGGCGGCTACCGGCACCACCAGCCCATTTGCAACCCTCACCACCATACAGTGTGCTGCAGTACACCGGACAGGCCCAAGCCCTACGAATTGGGTCCTGCCCCTGGGCCGATGACATAATCGTGCAGCGGTGCTACATGCAGGTCCACCACAGATAACACGAAACGGTGTGAAATTTTGTTCAACTTGTCACCACCCACACCACACAGGCCCGAGAAACCGATTCTGCAGTCCGGAGCAGGTGCCAAGCCAGCCGCAAACACCCCTGCCACTGCACCATACCCGCCATGAAACGAACCCAGCTCAACAGACTCATAGTGGTGGCCTGCTGCATCGTGTTGCTCTACACCGTCAGCTACTTTATCCCCGACAACAGCTCGGCGTTGCGCCCGCCGGAGCCCGCCAGCAGCGTCAACTCCCAGCGGCTCACGGACATCAACTCGCGGATCGAGGAGATGCGGCAGTTGTCGAAGAACGGGCCCACACCGCAGTACACGCTCGAGCAGTTGAAGAAGATGAAGGAGGACGAAGAAAGAAAGCTCCTCGAGGAACAGAACCGGGGCAAAACCACCGGAATAGAGCAGTCTAAGGAGCGGCTCCGCGCCAAGTACCGGGCCAGCAGCGAGCCGCCGGCTAAGAAGGTGCGGGCGACATTTGTCACCTTGGCCCGCAACAACGAGCTCAACGACCTAATCCGGGCCATCCGGCAGGTGGAGGACCGGTTCAACTCCAAGTTCCACTACGACTGGGTGTTTTTCAACGACGTGCCGTTCACGGACGAATTCAAGCAGATGACGTCGGCCATGACCAGCGGAAATACCAAATACGGGCTTATCCCCAAAGAGCACTGGTCGTACCCGGACTTTATTGACCGCGACAAGGCGGCGCAGGCCCGGAAGAAGATGAAGGACGACAAGATCATCTACGGCGACTCGGAGAGTTACCGCCACATGTGTCGATTTGAGTCCGGGTTCTTCTGGCAGAACGAGTTGCTCGATGACTACGACTGGTACTGGCGGGTGGAGCCGGGCATCCAGATCTACTGCGACATCGACTACGACGTGTTTGAGTTCATGCAGGAGAACGACAAGGTGTACGGGTTCACCATTTCGATCCACGAGTTCTTGGCCACGATCCCGACCTTGTGGGACCACACCAAGAAGTTCATCAGCGAAAACCCGCAGTATCTCGACAAGGACAACTTCATGCGGTTTATCAGTGACGACAACGGCGACTCATACAACTTGTGCCACTTTTGGTCCAACTTTGAGGTGGCCAATTTGAACTTCTGGCGTTCCGAGGCGTACCGTAAATACTTTGACTACTTGGACTCCACGGGAGGCTTTTTCTACGAAAGGTGGGGCGACGCTCCCATCCACTCCATCGCGGTGTCGCTATTCTTGCCCAAGGACAAAATCCACTATTTTGACGACGTTGGTTACAACCACGGCGTGTACCACCAGTGTCCGCTCAACACCCAGTTCCGCTACGACCACAAGTGCTTGTGCAACCCGGACCAAGACTTCACGTTCCGCGGCTACTCGTGCGGCAATAAGTACTACGAGGTGATGGGGTTCGAGAAGCCGGCCGAGTGGGAGAAGTACCAGTAGCGTCTCTATACATAGCCCAAAACATATATATGGTGTCACGTGACGGCCATGTCACGTGCCACATGCACCGCTGCCTGTAGCTCGTATATGTCTAGCGCCATAATCGGGGCACGGCTGGGGGTGACGCCAGACAATGGAGATGCTGGATCTGCCATCGGACTGCCGGTGCCATTGTTGGCGTATCCCGGGCACGAATGGGTAACTTTTAGACGGCTGTTCTTGGCTCCAGAAAATAATCTGAAATTCGTATGGTTTGAGGGGGTACTCTACATACAGAAACACACAAGACCAGGACCCTGAGTGACGCCTGGCCCAATGGGCCAATGGCAGTGGAGCAGGCCTCGGCCTGTACGAGCCAGACATGTAGCCCTAAAATATAGTTCATGCTGACGTGGTAAAAAGGACCCTGTGGAGGTTGTGCATAGAGAGAAGTGGCCCAATTGCCTTCTACACACACCATACACGATGTGTTAGGGGGAGAGCGTTTCCAAATGTGGCTGCTTTTGTAAATTGCAGACACAGCTTCTTCTGGCTAAGCATGTGCGGAGCAGCAGGTTGTCGTAGTGAGCGGGCTCCGTGGTTGCAGCATTGGTGGGCGGCAGCGGAGGAGAAATGTCGTGCAAGATGTCGTGCGACACAACGCGTGAGGATACGTGTTCATCCGGGGCGAGATTACACAAAGCCACAGTCTAATTCTACGCACCGATAAAGAGGCGCTGACGTGTAGTACCGCGGTAGCGACATTGAACGACCCAGAGCTGGCAGTACTGGAGCCATGTCTGGCAACAAGGAGCAAAAGCAGCAGCAGCAAAAGTAGCTGTCACGACACCCGTGCCGCTGCCACCACTACAACAACAATAAAGTGGCAATGTCACCAGTGTCAAGAATATTGCGCTACCAAGACCACCCGAAAAACCAATCACTAAGCCGCACATGGTAGTGTCGTATTTCACTAGCAGAATAAATGGACATTGTCCCGCGACATAGCAGGTATAAACGCAGCCAGAAAAACGCGACATTTGCCCAAATTTCATTCGCTCCAAACACGTCAGACTCCCATTCCTTTTTATACCCTGTTACTTCTGCCGACTGCTACTGGAAAACTAGTGTATTCAGTGTACGAAACGATGGCTTCCACACGGTCCAACGCGCGGCTTATTCGTTTTGCCATCTTTGCCCTCATTTTAGTTGCCTGCGGGTTTATCTTGACCCAGGGCTCTTCTTTCAACTCCAGTCCGGCTGGCTCCTCCTCCAGCTCTGGAAGCGTTACTCCGTTGGCAGTACCGGAACTGGCCCACCGTGATGTCTCGCGTCTTGGCCCCACTCAAAAGCACTTTGAGAAGGGTTCATCCGAGGCTGAAACCCAGAAGCAAGATGTTCCCGCCAGCTTGCAATGGTCCGAGAAGGACAAAATCAAAGCGACGTTTGTCTCTTTGGCCAGAAACTCCGACTTGTACTCGTTGATGGACTCCATTAGACAGGTTGAGGATCGTTTCAACAATAAGTTCCACTACGACTGGGTGTTTCTCAATGATCAGCCATTTGATGATGCGTTTATTGAAGCAACCTCCTCGTTGTGTAGTGGGAAAACCAAGTACGGCTTAATTCCCAAGGACAACTGGTCTTACCCACCCTGGATTGACCAGGAAAAGGCCGCTTTGACTCGTGAGCGGATGCAGCAGGCCAAGATCATCTACGGTGGTTCCGAGAGTTACCGTCACATGTGTAGATTTGAGTCCGGTTTCTTCTGGAGACAGCTGATTTTGGATGAGTACGAGTACTACTGGAGAGTCGAACCTGACATCAAGTTGTTCTGCGACATTGACTATGACATTTTCAAGTGGATGAAGGACAATGGCAAGGATTACGCCTTCACAATTTCTTTACCTGAATACAAGGAGACCATCCCCACCTTGTGGGAGGAAACTCAGAAGTACATTGAAGCCAACCCCGAGGTTTTGGCCAAAAACAACTTATTGGAGTGGGTCAGTGACGACCAGGGCAAAACCTACAACGGGTGCCATTTCTGGTCCAATTTCGAGATTGGGAACCTCAATTTCTGGAGATCCAAGGCTTACAGAGAGTACTTTGAGCATTTGGACAGAGCAGGAGGCTTTTTCTACGAGAGATGGGGTGATGCACCAGTTCACTCCATTG